>VZRE01011039.1:0-19818 GCA_013396775.1 Cephalopterus ornatus
CACAAGTCCTACCCGGGACAAACTTGTTCTAACGTGGGTTTCCCTCTCCATGGGCCACAGGTCTGCTGCAGGACTCTGCTCCATCCTTGGGCNCTGCTCCATCCTTGGGCCTCCCACGGAGTCACAGCCTCCTTCATGCATCCACTTGTTCCAGCATGGGCTCCTCCATGGGCTGCAGGGGAGTCTCTGCACCCTCCACGGGCTGCAGGGGCCTCAGCTCTAAGTCCTTCTCCTGCTCCTGGGGGAGAGAGGGGAGAACACCCTCCTCCTCCCGCTGCACTGACCTTGGTGCCTACATTGTTGTTCCCATGTTCTCCTCTGCTCTTCCCAAGCTGGAATTCCTTCTGCCCAACAATCTCTTCTGGTCTTAAATTATGTTATCACAGAAGCGTTACGATGCTAATTGTCTCAGCCTTGGCCAGCAGCAGGAGCTGGCTATCATTGGCTCTTCATAGGACAGAAGTTTCTAGCAACTTCTAACAGAAGCCACCCCTATAGCCCCCCCTGCTACCAAAATCCAACACATAAACCCACGACCTACAAAAACGGCGGGACTAAGAGGAAGAACTGAATAGGTTTAAGTCTCAGCAAGACACAGAATCCATAATGCAAAAAAAAATGGAAAAAGGTACCTACCACTGTAATATTTAACTTTAAGAATGGAACCTATTGAAAATGAGGAGGTCAGGGTTTTTTTTTAGGAAATTGAAAGGCACAGCTAAAAGGCTTAAATGACTGCAGTTGCTATGGAGACTTTTAAAGATGAGCTACTGTAATGATTTATGATATTGATCAACTAAAATTCTCCCTAAAATTTTTCACGATTTTACCGCCCTTTAAAAGCTCAGAAGTTTTTTATAAAGGAAGGAAAAACAGCAGCAAATACTATGTTCGATTAAATATGAAACATTAATAAAGCAGGACAAGAAATAATTTGAGGGAATTCATGTCAAAACCATTTAAAAACACCCTAAGAAAAACATTCCAAACGCTCTTCTTTGAAAACCAGAGACTCTAAAGAAGTCATAGTTGATTCAAAGAAAAGGCAGTTCTTAGACAAGATAAGACCACAGCAGAAAAGCAAAATACTTTTCTTTTCGAGAAGTGGTGAGAGGTTCTTACAACAAAATTTTCCTCTGCGGTGGATTAAGATCAAGAGCTGTGTCAAGATGAAGAGTTATTAGCAGAAATTTTGGAACAAGCCAATAAAAAGTAACAGTAAGAAACAACCAAGCCTGAATGTCATTCACTCACAAGTTCTGAGGAAACTCTCTCACAAAGCAGCAAACCTCCTAATTGTGATATGGGATCCACCACTTATAGAGTGATTTCATTGTATAAGTATATTTTCACTGTAGATGAGAAGACTACAGCATTTATAAAGTTATCTTTCTCTTTAAAGCTCGAAACATCATCCTGGGAATGCCAGATAATATTCTAACTTCTCTTTAATACACGTTGGTTGAGAATGGATTAAATTTCCCTGGAAACATTCAAGGTCAGATTAGAGAGTGCTCTGAGCAACCTGAATTCTAGATTTACCAAATATTTTTAAGAAATTAACCTTTTGTGGTGTAATAAGAAGTATCTTGACACAGATCAATGGTTGAAAGGTTGGAAACAAGTTAAGGACTGAAATACATGGCTGGTTTTAAGAATGATACCCAACAGAGAGATGAGTAAGACTTGTGCTGTTCAACATGTTTGCAGAAGATCTAGGAAAAGATTGAGAGGAGCAAGTAATGGTTTACCTATCCAAGGTCATCAGAGCTGAAATGTATTCATGACAAAGATTCATCAGATAAAAAAGTGACAAATCAAAAGCAACATCAATAAAAAAGCATTGGGTGCATATAAAAAATATTAACTGAGTTATGTGCAATAATGGAATACAAGTTATCTTTTACCACTCAGGAATGACATCTGAGTCTCCACGGTTAATTCTCTGGAAATCTTGTCTGTGCTGTCATGTCAGATAACGTGCATTAGGAATTCTTAGGAAAAGAAGTTCCAAAAGAGCAAAAGGATGATTACACAACTGTATATATCTAAGTCTGACAACATCCTCAATGGGCTGATTTACATCTAGATCTAGCTTAATTTGAAATTTTTTTGTAGTTGTTTCATTTGCATTCTGTGTTGAGGATGAGTGGTGATGAATTTTGCTACTTTCGAGGCACTGGTGTCTAACAGGCACAAAGTAGCAATGCTGACCTTTTCTCCATGGACCCCTTTTGTTTTGGCAAACCAGGCAATGCCAAGGGAAGTATCAGCTTAGGAGGTGTTCCTTTGCCAGCCTGCCTGGATTCCTTGGTATGAAAGCAGTTATTATTATTATTTTATGGGGAAGGAATTTTTTCATGTGCCTGAAACAAGAAGCCATCTGAATCTTGTTGCTTGTTTTGCCACTCCCTTAAAATCAGATTTTGCCTAAATTTCTCTGTGCCTTAATTTCAGGGTACAAAATAGAGAGAATATTTCTTCCCTTTTCCATGGGGCCCCTGGGATGCTTATCTCATTGCTCTGTGCAAAGCTGTTGGAAACCTGAATATTTAAAGTGCAAAGAATTAGAGGTCATTAATATTAGCTAATGCTGCCCTTGCCTCATGCAACAATTTAACTTTGGAAAGGCAAGTCTCCATAAAAAAGAGAAACCCTTCTTTGTACTTGGTGTGGATGGATTATGATCATTCTAGGACTCTAGTTATGGTTGTTGGCATAAACTTAGAGAAGTTTCAAACAGCCAAAGTAAAAATAAATCTTATTATTGTACATTTATACTAAGCAGGGTTCACAGTTTCCTCTTTATTTTTTTTAGATCGCTATTTTGATTTTTTCCCCTGAAAAACAAATACTGGAATATAATGTTATTTTAGCTTTGAAATTTATGGTCTTCCTGACAACAGGTAGTCACAGTTGCATTCTTGCAAAAGAAAACAAAATTAAAAATATAGACACAGGAAATAAAATTAATTTTAAAATATATGAAAACATTTATTCTGTGCATCAGCCCAAGCGAACAGACAAGTCTCTGACTGATACCCACCACAGACTGCAGTTTCTTGAATTGATTGATTAATAGGACAGAAATGAGGAGGTGTGAATTTATTTTGGACTTCAGCGGGGTTGAACAAGGTTTGGCACAGTTCAGCTGGGCTTAATCTGCATTTTAAAGTCTATGAACAGTGACCACCTACTGGCACCCTTCAATGTGTTAGGTCCCATAGAAAGGAAACATTTTGCACTAGACTTCATTTCAGCTAATGTTCCTGGATTTATAAAGGTACTAAAAAGGCAACAGCAATCTGATTTCAAACTAACAAAATACCCCTTTTCCCTTAGCGGGATTGAAACTCAACAGAAGACTCAAGGAAGGAGGAGAAAGGTAGGTGGGATTGGAGAAACAATCTCTCATTGTTTGGAGGTAGATTGTTCTTTTGAGGGTGACATTACCCAGAAAACAAAATTAAATTCCTTTTGGGTGTTTTCACCATTAAGCATCAAGATTTTCATTTAACTGTGTGAAAGGTAGCAAAGAAGTAATAAATAACAGTTCAAATGGGAAAAAGCTGCACAGGAGGAAAAAAAACATTGTTGAAATGCTGAGAATTTTATCTGAGCTAAAAAAAAAAAAGAAAGGAAGCAGAAAGATCTCACTGTATTTTGCAGCGAGGATAATTAAAAACAAAGGCATCTTTTAACACAGAGCAAGCATTCTCCACCATCTCCTTTTTCTGGCGAAGCCAAGAAACACCCTCTGAAGTGAAATAACCATAGCAAGAAAAGGCATCTTCTTGAAGAAATTTTGACTCATAGTTTACTGCTTTATAAGCAGTTCAACAGAAAGATGTTCCACGCCAAGGCAGCAAGTCAAGAATCCACATTTTTAATGCTGATTTAGTCTCCTATGTGATTATTTTTACAACATGCGCAATTAAAGACAGATTTTTCAGCTCCCTGATTGTGACTGGATAGAAAAGGGTTTGTGCACACACAAACACAGAGGGAAGGAAAACGCCACCTCTCCCTGTAATGGTCTTCATTAAAAACAGCTTCGCCCAGCTTCTGTTTTATTTCATTTTGATGATTTAAATTTTCCTTCTCTAGTAGGTGGTGGTTTTTTCCTTCCTTCCACTTCACTGGACCAAAGGAAAAATCCGATAGTCCAAACTCCAGCGTTTTCAGTCATTTGTTCGGGAAGGGGTTGTCGTGTTCGCGGGGGAAAGGTGGGGCTGGGATGGGAGGAACAAAGGGAAAACCCAAAAAACACAGAATTGCTGCTCAAGCCCAAGGTTATCAACACTCACAGAGTTGCTGGGGGAGTTTTCATGCTGCTCCCAGTAGCACCATAGATTCGGAATGGTAAAACTGGTCACCCCTTTGCACCCTATTGCACCTGCTGGAGAGTAAATTGGCTCAAGGCATGAGTTCACCTTCCAGGCCTAATTAGCTGCCTACAAGATTTTTTTTACCCTAATCTGCAAACTTTGTCCATGTATTTATCTTTGTTGTCCAGCATGATTTTGATATAAAAGTATGCCCCTGACCATGAAGTTGCCTACTGTGCCTTTCAATGCTTCTGCACTGCTCTTACCAGGAGTTCATCTTTGCAAACAAGAATTGCCTTGTACAACAAAAAGAACAGGAAAAAATTCCAGGAATTATTTTGTCAATTCATTTTAGCGTTTTTATAGACATTGACTTGGTTGCAGGTAAAGTATGGCCTAAAAAGAAATTATCATTACTATTAAACTACACTCCAGGTCAAAATTTCTGTGAATCCATCTCTTTCAAGGGAGGCTCTGGAGATAAGTTTGTTTTCCTACGATCTAAAAGAGAGGAACACATAAAAATCATATATCATTGAAGGCAAATGTTCCTTTTTTCCCTTCCCTTTCCTGACAAATCTGTCTCTATTCAAGGGATGTGTTTATCCCAGTGCTGAACTGGTGTGGACAGGAGCTCAGCTTTGATCCTGCTGGAAACATTCATAGCGTTTCAAGGTGATTCAATGTGGACTAATATTGAAGGGGGGTATTTGGAGCTGCCTTCGCATTTACTTACTAGGATGGGAATAACCCAGAGGTTTGGCAATGTGCCCGGTGGGAATGAGGATTTTGGGGCTGTGCTGGGTTAAAGGGGTGTGGGCACAGGCAGAAATACTCCAGTTTCAGGCCCCAACATCCCCAGTGCCACCAAAGAGGAGCTTATCATTGCATTGTGTTTTTATCAGCTGGCTCAGGATCCTCCAGTGCCTTTAACTTGCTGGAGTGGCCCAAACCTCAGTGTCCAACAGTTTAATCTGGGTTGTTTTTTAAAAAAAGACCTGAAACACCAATTTTCCCCTTACTCCTTTAGCACCAAAGCCTCGGAGCCATAGGCAGCATGAAGCAGGAATGCCATGCTGCCCAGACCTTCTTTCTTGGGGTGGCTTTGGATTTATAACTTGCTAAACCATGTCCCGGTGGGGAGGTGGGAGGCTCCAAAGCCGCTGTGTGTGTGTGTGTGTGTGTCCACGCACGTACGCGGGAAGCGCTGGAGCTCTTAGGGCTCTCCAGGACTCTTTGGAGGGAAATCCAGACCTGGAGACAAAAAAGAAGGTAGCATTCATGCCCAAGCACATAGTGGGGGTAAACATATTTTGTAAATGGAAGTTTGTTACTCACATTGTATGACGGGAGCTGCTGTTTACCCACCGCCGCTCGGATGCCGACGTTGCCAGAGGCTGAACGATTCAGCGGCGATCACTTATAAATAGTGCTGACCAGAAACAGAAACACTGAGGAGTTTTCATTTAAAAAAAAAAAAAAAAGCCCTCAATATTTTTTTCATTTATTTTAGGGGAAGAGTTAAAATTACGTGCTTTTATTGACATTTCCTTTTTCTTCCCCCTCTCTTCTCTCTACACTGTTGTATCCCTCTTCTAATAATGTTAAGTTTTGGGGTTCAATTGAATTTTTAAAATTTTATTTTAAAATTGTTTTGGTTTATTTTATCTTATTTTATATTCTATTTTACTTTGTTTCACTAGTGCAAAAAGCAGCAAGGACAGAAGAAAATAGAAGAACAGAGAAATAGTGAAATACAGAAAAGTCCTAGGATTTGGGCATTTGTTGAAAACTCAAACTCTCATTTTTTAATTAAAACAGGTTTTAAATGAAAACTCCTATTTTGCCAGAGACAAATTTTTGTTATTAAAAAAAAGAAAAGCTTATAGAATCCCTGATAATAATAATTTATGGGTGTTTAGGGCCCCTTGGTAGATACAAAATATATTACCCTTTTGCCCTGGCGAGATGGAGTAGCTCAGGAAGGTTAAAACTTAATAGTTAATGCATTAAACTTTTCTGAGAACCTCCCTTAAATTCCCCACTCTGCAGGTCAGCCCTGGATACTATTAGGAGGAAGAAAGATGGTAAATGTGTGAGGAGTCTGGATTTTGCCCTTCAGCCAGTGAGGCCGTGTGTGACAGAGCCGCTGCTCCTGCTGATACTGGTTTGCATCCTCCTGCCCAACACAGCCAAATCTCCCCATCCACACTGAAATTAAATACTGCGAATTCCAGGTCAGGTACTCACTCTTTTTGAAAGCTAAAGTGATCGTTTCCCTGTGCCCAGTTTTGATTTCCTGAGCATAAAAGTGATGTGTGTTCTTCAAAGCATTGGCCCACACAAGCTGGGCAGGTACCCACAGGTCTTGAAGGTTTCTTTTATGAATATCACTTGAAGTGTGGCTTCAGAAACCAGACAAAAATCTGCCCTAAGTCAATGGAGGCTTTTCTTGTGCAAGGACTGCAGGACCACAGAGCATAAAATCCAGGGGATCTTTCTTTTTGCTTCATACAGGACAATAATCCATGGCCTTTTATGAAAATTATGAGTTTTACTTGCAAGAGAATGGGCAGATGACCAGTTCCTGAGAAAGAAAGAAAATGGGTGCAGGGGATGGAAAATAAAAAGAAGAAAATCAAGGGCAATATACTTCTTTTTGAGAATGACCAGTGGAGGAATGGATAATCCAGTTGCAGCTCCTTCACAGAACATCCTCAGCCTCTTGTTCCTTTTCCTCCCAGCTCACAGGATTGTTCTTTCTAATTAGGCAGCAAGTACAAGGAGAGAAAGCTAGTAATTTTTTTTCTTTTTCCCTAAATGAATAGAGTTTTTTCCTGTTCCACAAGGTGGCAACATCGCTTCAGAGCTTGCAGCATCCTCCATGGTGCAGAGACAGTGAGAAACTTCACAACTTTTAAGCTATTTCAGACATGTTCTTTGGGATGATTTAAACATAAGGGGGCAAAAAAAAAAAAGCCATTGTTCTAATTTTCATCATTTTAATGTTTTTAAACAAACGTTTTAAAATTATTTCTGCCATCTTTTGTACATTTCACTGTGTGTACTACCTGTGTGATCCCACTTTTGCTGCAGATCGTGCTCTACAGATCAGCACAGGGAAAGGCTGGTTTAACACTTTTTCACTGAGTGGAGGCTCAAATCTAAAATCAGGGTGGCCAAAATAAGAAATAGAACAAAACTGAGCCTTGATCTTTAGGGTTGATAAGGAACCAAAGTTTTATTTAGCATTTTTAGCCAGAGTTTAACTTTACTTTTAAGTAACTTCTCAGAAGCCAAACTCTGTGGCTCACAGACTGTCCTTTCACATCTCTCTTCTTTCTGTTCCTAACTTCTATTTCTTTCCCTAAACAATTGGTTTTGCTGTCTTAAACAACACCTCTGCATTTCACTAATGGCTGCATGGTTGTTTCTTCTGTAGAAGTTGAAAGGAAATGAAAGAACCCCAGCTTCCTGAAAACTTTAACTCAGCCCCTCTTCTTGGTCTACACAGTACTAAGGACACAAAGATATGACAGATATGAACAATAAAATAAAAGAATATGGATGTTGTGAAGTTAATGGCAAGTGCAAGGCCCGTCATTTCCCACACTGGATCATGCAGGCTCTGATATAGTAAAGAGTGTGAATAATTTGGCACATGTACCTGACATCCTATTAGCCCCCCTAGACCAGAATGAAAACTCTTTGTGGACAATGGTGGGCAACGTCAGTGGGTGAAGAGCAGGAGAATCAATCCAAGGGTCCTACCAGAATGAAAAGAGTGTGCCCAAGTGGCCAAAAAGGCCAATGGCTTGTATCAAACATAGTATGGCCAGCAGGACCATGGCAGTGACCCTACCCCTGTGCTGGGCACTGGTGAGGCCTCATCTCGAATCCTGGGTTCAGTTTTGGACCCCTCAATATGAGAAAGACATTGAGGTGTTGGAGCGAGTCCAGAGAAGGGCAATGGAGCTGGGGAAGAGTCTGGAGCACAAGTCTGATGAGGAGTGGCTGAGGGAGCTGGAGGGGCTCAGCGTGGAGAAAAGGAGATTTAGGGGGGACCTTGTTGTTCTCTGCAGCTCCCTGAAAGGAGAGTGCAGTTAGGGGATGGTTGATCTCTGCCCCCAAGGAACAAGTGACAGGACAAGAGGAAACAGCCTCAAGCTGTACCAGGGGAGGTTTAGGTTAGATATTAGGAAAAACTTCTTCCCCCATAGGGTTGTCAGGTATTGGGACAGGCTACCCAGGAAAGTGGTGGAGTCATCATCCCTGGAAGTGTTGAGAAGACGTGCAGATGTGGCACTTGAGAACATAGTTTAGTGGCGAAAATGGTGGTTCTGGGTTAACAGTTGGACTCCATGATCTTAAAGGTTTTTTCCAACCTTAATGATTTTGTGATTCTTTGACTTCACCAGGTTGTATCAACTTCAGCTGTGAACCCAAGTGATGCTCCTGTAACATTCCAACCACACCCCCGCCCTGCTCCATCGGCAGCCTTGTTTTGTACGAGCTCTTCGATCTCATCACATATGTCTGCATTAGAACAGCTCAAGGGATGTCCCAAGACCATGTTATCCTGCTGTGGACACTCCATTGCTGCAGGACACCTTCATGGCCAGCTTTGGGATACCTATAGAGACAAGAGAATGTGTTTCAGAAGATTTATGCAAGCTGCATTCCTCCCAGCTGCCCTTGCAGTGAAGGGTTGGAACTGGATGATCCGTAGCATCCCTTCCAGCCCAAACCATTTTGTGATTCCATGGTGTGTGGTACTGGCTCTCCGGAGCAACGTGGCAAGCATATGCATAATGTGTTCAGAGATGAGGTTTATCATGAATATCTGCCTCTGGCCTGGGAATAACCAGGCTTGTTCCAAAGGGCTGTTGGTAGTATCAAGCCTGGTGTTGGTGAAATGTTTCTACCCATTGTTGGCTGGAGCCAACTCACTGCTGATACAGCCCTGAGATAAGAGCTGAGTACAGATGTTGTCTTTCATTAACCCCTCTGCAATCACCAAATTTCTTGCTGCTCAGAAGTGAACCAGGAGCGAGGGCTTTTCATTGGCTTTGCCCGTCTCTTCCCCAGCCAAGTTTCTCCGCTACTCCATGGAGAGAAACCATATGTTTGTTTTTAGATGGGCTGCAGGTTCCAGAGATGCCTTAATAAGGGACACTCAATTGATTTGTATAAAAATGAATAACTGGAGAGGGCAATTCACCCCTGGATTCTCCAAGGAAACCTTGGACAAACTGGCTGACAGCAGAGACTGGAGCTAGGAGTGCCGAATACAAAGCTGCTCCCGTGTTTGCAGCTGAGCAGGCTTTAACTTCTCCTTTCTTTCCCCTCTCCTCCCCCCTACTTTTTCCATTGTAACTCAGAGTGCATTTTTGCAAGATATCCCTGAAATTACTATTACTACATCGCAGTATTAGATCAATGCAGTGGTAACACAGTCCAGATTGTTATGGCATTCGCATCTTGATGCCTTCCATACTGTCTTGCGGAATCCAACCTAATACCACGATTAAAATGCCTTTTCCATTTCTCCAGAGCACTCTGCCTGTTGCCATTACATAAACGTCTGCCTATCTAGTCACCCAACACTGGGGTCTTTGAGAGTCTAATGAAAAAGACCTCCACTCATTAAAGGGAGATGAAGGTTCTTGCCAAAGCCTGGGATTAAATTAGAGTCCGTTCGGTTTCTCTTCTCACTGACATCATTATGAATCAGTGAGAACACTCTATTCAAGTGAGTTGTGTCACAGCAATGTAAAGCCAGAGTGAGCTCAGAACCAAGCCCGTTCATTTTAACACCAGTCTTCCTTCGTTTTCTCTGGCAGCTTTTCCCCACTCTACAACTCACCTGCCGAAAATAGCAGCACTCGGTGTAATGTAGTTCCTTCTCATGGACAAGCACTAAGCTTCAGAGGCAGGAAGCCTTCAGAAGTCATACTGAAATGGGATGGGAGAGGGGAGAAATATTACCAAAAGGAGGAAAAAAAAGAAAAGGAGACAGTTGAGTATTATAGTCTTCGAAGGTGGCAGAAAGCCAGGTTTCCCAGAGAAACTGTGGATGTCCCATCTCTGGAAGTGTTCAGGGCCAGCTTATGTGTCCCTGCACCATTCACACCACCAGATTTTCCAAGCCTTCTTTCCAAAGGCTTGTACTCACAGTCAGATGGGAATTCTTACTTTTGCCCCACCACGAAAGTGGATGAGAGCAGGAAGAAGAGAAGCCTTCATTTTCCTGTGTCCCTAGGGATGAGAATAATTACATGTCCATGGGGAGCTGTGCCTCAGTAGTCCAGGCACAGCATCAACAGGCTTTGAAAGAGCAGTTTGACACTATCTTGTTTAAGAAGCACAGTGGTTCCCACCACACTGAGAGCCAAGGAAGGAAGAAGGAAGCCCTTCATGACAACCCAACCAGTCTTAAATCCATTTCCCACAAATGTGAAGGTACTGGTTTCAGTGGGATCCCACAACACAGTTGGCATTCAACTGGGAAATCTTTGTTGGTGGTATAATCCCAAGGTTTCCTGCATCACCAGTGAAGAAAAATAAATACTTTCAAGGGGCAATTTGGGTCTTAGGTGGGAAAAAAGGGCTGTTCCAGAGGGGTGGGATGAAGCTGGGCCAAGAAAATCAAGCCACTTGGGGAATCAAATGGAATTTTAAAGACTTGTCCATTAATAGGTCTGTGTGTCCGCAGATGTGGAAAAGTCCCTTCCAGAAGCATCATACTATCATTCCACATAACATCACAACCGCGACCCTGTGCCATTTTCATTTTAAAGCTGAAAAAAACACCTGATTTTCAGAATTCCCTCTAGAACATCTCCTGTCTGCCCTTGTGACAATATTAAACCAGGTCAGATCTGTTTTTTTCAATAAGGACAGATTTCTGGAGATTTTTCAGTTTGAGGGATGTTTGTACATCTGCTGCCCATGGCAGTGGTGCCGGCTCATGGAATCTTGAATTACTGATTAAACTGCAGTGTGGTTTTCCAAGTGACAGCTTATACAAGGGTATTTTGGAGTATTCTCCAAGTGTAACAAAATGAAGTAGGGCACTCCCCTACTTTATCTGTCTGTGAGCCCTGGAGTAGCCCGGAATATGTTTGATTTGGTTTATAGCAAATGGAATTGTGCATCAACGTTACTCCCAGGCTGGGCGCTGATGATGGGCTCTGTCCTGTGTTATGGGTGTTAGTGCCAACCTCACATGAAAAGCCATATGAAAAGCCACAAGGTCCAGTGTGAAAAACAGGGGATATGGAAAAAACCATTGCAATTATTAGAATTATTTATTACTGTTATCTATAGAGGGAAATTAATGCAACTGCGTAAAATGAACAGATTTCCTAAAATAGGTCTAAAGCCCATGATCAAGCACTGCCATGTCTCTCTTTTGTGATAAAAGCAATTATTTTGTTAGTTAAGGGATTAAGGAAAGTGTTCTTATAACCACAGTAATACTAAAATCAGTGTTAGTAATAATAATATCAATGATAATAGAGACAATTATAATAATAATAGTAGTAATAATAATATTATCTCAATTGCACCTCAAATTAAGAAAACCCATATAAAACAATCAACCAAATTGTCAACAAATTGTTCTCACTGATAACCTGCATGGAAAGCTGTTGGCTAAAGTCTTAGTGGAATTAAAACCTGGTGTTACCTTGAGTCACTATGGGATGTCAACATCTTGTCCTTAGTAATTGAACACGCAGAAGAGATAAGCTATTCTTGGCATCACCCAAAAGCTGTGTGGAAGCACTTGGACACACTAGAAAGTCAAAGGGAGTGCAAGGCTGACATGTGCTGTAGATTCATTGGGCAGAGGAGGAAACTGAGGCAGAGCCGAGTTATGCATTGCAGTCACACTGCAAACCCTCAGCACTCGGACTTGCACGTTCCCCAGCAGCAGCCCTTACAGCACAAGCATCACTCCTCATGCACAGCAGCATTTCCAAGTAAAAGTGAGAGATCAAAAGCAAAAGGCGGCCTTTCAGATATTCCATTTCATCTGTAAAGGCAGGCGTAGGAAGATTGAAATGATTATTTTTTTTGCTTCTTGCCCATTCGATTAACATATGTTTGTCTGTGTTTCAGCATTTCACCACATATTTATACGAAATCCCTCTGCCTGTTTTTTTTTCTTGGCCTCTCACAGGCTTTCACTCATGCTAGACCACTCCAAGAAACCTGCCGCAGTACACCATCCTCATCTGCGCGATCCCAAACCAGTTCCTGCACCTCACTCAGGCAGTATCCCAGTTCATCTTGGTTGTCTCCAAGAGTAGCAGATGCTTCTACTTTAAATAACCCACAGATAATCCCCAATCTCCTCAATGGGCTCAGGAGTGTTAGAAAACATGTACCACTCAGATCAAAAGTGAACCCAATTACAGCCATGCCACTGCCTTTTTCCCCCTTTGGGAAGGTGGAGTGAGTCACAGCAGACAACACTCCGTTCCTCTGGCTGGCTCTCAGGATTGTGGTTTCCAGCGATAAATTCAGCCCGTGGGCAATTTACTGAGGAATTACATTGTGTGGTGTACAAGTCCTTCCACCAGCATTCAAGCCCCAGGAACTGATGAGGTTCAGTGCAGAGCATTCAGATTTGGTTTCTTTTTAATAACACTTACTGAACGTGAACCGCCTTAATAATCCCCAGCAGTCATTAAAAGCTTTTCATCTTCAAAGTGCTCTACATATGCTAATTAATGCTCACAACCGTCCTGTGATGGTATTATTATCCCCATGTGGCAGCAAGGGAAATGGAAGCAATGAGGTTAAGTAATTTGCCTGAGGTCAGAGTGAGCTGATGACAAAGCCACAAGCAGAACCCTCATCCTCTGTTCCGCCACGCATCTTCCTCCCACAGCACTGTCATCTGGTGCCCACAGTCCCAGCTTTGTTTTGTCTTATGTGAGCATGCGACAGGTACCAAGAAAAGGCTGAAAAATGACATTTTGCCTTGCATGCCCACAGGCTCTGGCTATGCCAACAAGCCTACAAGTGTGCCAGCCCACCTGCCTCATTACCAATGCCCAAAATGCAGCAGCATAGGCCAATTTTCAGGACAAAGTTCCTGCTGCATCTCCCTATGCCAGCACAAGCCCAAACCATCCCTTCCTGTCCTCTAGACCCGGGAGCCCCAAAGTCAGTCATCCCACAGCTCAACCCACCAGCTAATGACCCACAGTTGCCTCTTTCTAACCACTCTATGGACATTTTGGCTACATCAGTTCTAATAACTGAACCCACCATTTGAGACCAAGTGGGACAGAGTGGCCATATTTGTCTCCAAATCTCAACTCCTAAGTCATTGAACCATAGAGTCCTAAAATTATTTGGATTGGAAGGGACCTTAAAGATCATCTCATTCCAGCCCCCTGCCATGGGCAGGGACACCTTCCACTATCCCAGGTTGCTCCAAGTGCCATCCAACCTGGCCTTGAACACTGCCAGGGATGGGGCAGCCACAGCTTCTCTGGGCAACTTGTGTCAGGGCCTCACCACCCTTAGAGGGAAGAATTTCTTCCTAACACCTCAGTCTCTCTCTTTTAGTCTAAAATCATTCCCCCTCGTCCTATCACTACCTTCCCATGTGAAAAATCTCTCTCACTCTTTCTTATAAGCTCCCTTTAAGTACTGAAAGTCCACAAAACAAGGTTTCCCTGGAGCCTTCTCTTCTCCAGTCTGAACAAACATCGTGACACTATCCAAAATGCCTATGGAGAGAGCAGTGCTTGGCCTGGGCTAACTCCCAGACAATGTTTGGAAATTGCTGACGGTACTTCTCTCCTGGGCCCAAAGTTTGCCAGAGACAATTCCAGCAATTCAATGGCACAGTCAACCTAGTTATAGTGCTTAGACCAAGACTTGATACCATCCAATTTTCTAGTCCATATACAGCCCATGTGGCCAAAGTACAGCCAAAGCCAGTAATGTGGATGCCTTGTCCTCAAGAATTTTCCAAGATAAGTGTCATTGTCTCAGTGTCACCATGCAGAGGAAAACAAAATTGAGAGTCATGATTTACTCAGGATCATGTGCTGTGTTAGTGCCACAAACATAAGCACCACTTTGATCCTCTGGCCCAAAATTCAAGACTTGATTATTTGGTTGGCTTTGACTTTCCAAAACACAGTTACCTGACCATTAACATGAGCACACTTGTTAGTTTTACATTCAGCCTCTTTATGGTGGGTTCAGCTGCCAAGGATTTACTTTAGCCTGAATGATTAGGAGCTGATGAACTTCTCCTTCTATTCTCTTCCCATTCAAATAAACACAGAGCTGTGTTTTATTTTTAAAATAAACAAAGACAGGCTGGACTGAAACCATGGTAGGAATGGCCCTAATTCTGTTCTTGGCTGATCTGCCACTCATAGAAGGTTGTTTTATGCTTATAGGGAGAAATGAGTTATTACTATCAGAATAATAAACTCCTTCCTTTTATGCTTCAAATCAAACTGCAATCTGGTCTGTGCAGAACACATTTCCCACTCCTCCTCCTCCTCATTCTCTTCTTCCTCTACCATGGGCTTCAAACACAGAATCCAGATGCAAGCTATTTTTCCCCTAGCTGAAGGATCTGACTTTCTGGCAAGCTGTGCAAGCTGTTGTGTGGGTGGTTTAAAACTTCCCTCTGGGCCTGTCATGTGGTTAGGGCTGTCTGGGTTGCTCTGAACTTCTGGACACCATTTTCCTTTGACTCACCTTTTATTCCAGCAGAAGCTGGGACCAAGTGTGCCTAGCAAATGGGACTGCACAGATCTGCACTTTAGAGCCAGGACTTTGGCGCTTTTTTTCGCTCATGTGAAGTCCCTTGGCTGGGTTCACTAGACGATGCTGTCAGGAGGAAATCCCTGCAAATAGCTGTCTCCCTGACTTTACTTTGAGCCACTTCCTACTCACTTTCTGAGTGTCTCTTCTATGAAAATTCATGCTCTGTCATGTGTTACTAGTTAAGTCAGCAGCAAAGTCTATTCTGAGTCTATCAGGAAGGTCTAATTCCAGCCGTCAGGGCTGCAGCTCTGCTTTTCCTCTGTACCAGCCTGCCTTCCTTTAGATGATGTGCAAGCGGTGGTTTGCTTCTGCATCTTGAAACAGATAGAGAGATTGCCCCAGTGACTCCAGAGCACCATGAGTCAGACAACCATGCCAGAATTTTCCCCTTTTCTTTAATTTAATTGAGAAGAGTGTTCTGCATCTTCCTGGTTAAGAGAAGATGCAACTCCAGCAGAACAGCCCCAGCTGCCCAGGTCTGCAAGGAGTGTGCTCCAAGTTGAACAAACCCATTCATCTCATTTAATATCAGCAAGTCAGAACACTGGGTGGATCCCCAACACTGGGTGGGTTCCCAACACTGAGCAGGTTCCCATCAATATCCTTTCATCACAGATCTCTCAGTGTGTGGATTCCTTGCCTTCTGTCTTCCCTATCACAGCTTTACAAGGACAGGCTCTACACAACAATCTCTACAGTCAGGGTCATCTCCTCTTTAACTGCTTCTGAAAGCCAAAGAGATCATTACTTTGTGAGTAACCCTTGCAGTTTCCCAAAGAAAAGCCACTGGATAACCAAGGAGCGCAATGATGGAATGAATGGCACTGCTCAGCAAGGGTGCCCTGCATCCTGTGGCAGGGATGGGAATCGTAAACCACCCACACAACAGCTTGCACAGCTTGCCAGAAAGTCAGATCCTTCAGCTAGGGGAAAAATAGCTTGCATCTGGATTCTGTGTCTGAAGCCCATGGTGGAGGAAGAAGAGATGCAGGGCAGGGTTGCAAGTGTTGATACATTTACTATATAGTTGGTATATGTTGGCAGTGCTGGGTTAATGGTTGGACTTGATGATCTCGGAGGTCTTTTCCAACCTTAATGATTCTAGAATTCTATGATTACATATACAGTGGTTCACTAACTCAGCAGTGAGAGTATTACAGGAAGATGAAAGTAGGCATGGATTGTATTTCATGAAATACCTCTTCCCTACAATTGTGCTGTCTCTGGACCCTCACGAACCGCTTCAGAAGTAAGCATAGGCTCTTTTGAGGGCACTTCAAGCCCTCAATTGGTTTTAGTCCAAAATGATCAGAGCTGGTCCTTGTGATGCTTCCTATAGGGAAAAGACTTGATTTAAAAGCTTGAAACCAAAACCACGAGTGTTGTGTGCCACAGAGGAAGGTACCAGAGCCTCTACCTGAGCCTGAAAGCAGTGTGTTTGTATAGGGTGCCCAACCCACACATTTGAAATTCATTAAATACAGACTTGCCTGGCAGCTTCACAAAAGAGCTTAGAGAGTCACCATAAATATGACAATAGTAAAATGTTTAAATACTTGGAACGGATTAGTCCCTTCACACAGAGAAAGCTAATTTTCTGAGAGAGGCAGACAAGAAATTAAAGAATCAAATTCACCAGATCACACAATCATTATAACATAAAGAAACATTGTAAATACTGGCAAACAGGCCATGACAGGTTATTCCTGTAACATGCATGAGCAGGAAAAGTTATTATGCTTTGGAGTACCTCAGAAGTCATGGAGGTCAACTCAGGACATGAAGTACAGAAATGAGGAGCTTCAACTAAAGTCGTGTTCAAGTGAAGTAGATAACTAACCACAAATCTTTGCCCAGGGCTACTTAACTGATGCCAAACCCATTTTTTAGAGCTCTAAAAATGTTTTGATTAACTTCCCTCGGTCTTTAGAAACTACGCTGATAAAACTACTCTGCCTATCCTTGAGCTTTGGAGTTCCAGGAAGATGGTTCTTCCCAGGTGTTTCCAGGCAGTTCAGAAGCAAGATGAGCTTCCAAAGGGACTTTTATTTCACTACAGAGGCTTACATTTTTTAGAAAATATTCAAACACACACCTGTATCACCTGTATACTAGAATTCAGCTGCTCAGTGTCCTGTGTTTGTCTCCACTGATTGGTATAAAAATATCACAGAATCAGAGAATCACTTAGGTTGGAGGAGATCTGAGATCATCAAGTCCAACCTCTGACTGATCACCACCTTGTCAGCTAGACAATGGCCCTAAGTGACGTGTCCACTTGTTTCTTGAACGCTTCCAGGGATGGTAACTCCACCACCTCCCTGGGCAGCCTCTTCCAATGTTTAGCAACCTTTTCTGTAAAGAAATACCTCCTGATGTCCAGCCTGAACCTCCTGTCACTGGTTTTCTGGGAGAAGAGACCAACACTCACATGGCTACACCCTCCTATCAAGGAGCTGTAGAGAGCGAGGAGGTGCCCCCTGAGCCTCCTTTTCTCAAGGCTAAACAAGCCCAGCTCCCTCAGCCTCTGCTCTGACTCTCCAGAGACTGACTCTCTAGAATCTTCCCCAGCTCCATTGCCCTCCTCTGGAAATGTTCCAGCACCTCAATGTCTTTCTTGTCGTGAGGGGCCCTAAATCCAACACAGCACTCGAGGTGTGACCTCAACAGTGCCCAGTACAGGGGGACAGTCACTTCCCTGGTCCTGCTGGCCACATTATTCTTGACACAAGCCAGATGCCATTGGCCTGCTTGGCCACCGGGGCACATGGTGGCTCACGGTCAGCCACTGTTGACCAGCACCCCCAAGTCATTTCCCGCTGGACAGCTTTCCAGCCACTCTTTCCCCAGCCTGGAGCACTGCATAAGGTTGTCATGGCCAAAGTGCAGGACCAGCACTTGGCCCTGTTGAACTTCATACCATTGGTGTCAGCCCACCAATCTAGCTTGTCCAAAACAATATATCAGTAATATAGGTTATATAATCACAGGATGGGTCAGCTTGGAAGGAAGCACAAAGGGTCATCTGGTCCAACCTCCCTGCTCAAGCAGGGTCATCTCAAGAGTATGTATTTTATAATAATACTTTATATATATTATGTATTATATTATATTTATAAAAATTGGTTGCTCAACAGGGAGCCTGGGTTTGGCTAAGCACACAGCCATTCCTTTCATATCAGCATGACTTGATAAATCGTGAACGCTTGTTTCAATGCCTTGTTTTGGATTTAGAAGTTTAACTGGAGGCATTTGGGTTTGAAATCTGGCCACAGCTCCCTCAGTACTTCCATTTCATCACCTATAAAATGGAGGATACCATTTCCCTACAGGTATTTTATAAGGCTTTACTCACTCATGCGTGCAAAGTGTTGAGATACTTGAATGAGCAGCACCATACCAGAACAATGTCTTGTTTTGTGAATGCAGCCTCCAAAACTATTCACACCCTCTTAGGCCTTCCAATACTTCCTGCTTCCCACCAGGCTGGGACAACTGCTTTCAGGACACTTTTGTGCCCTATTCTGGCTGTGGAAACAGCAGGTGGTGAAAGGAACAAAAATGAATAGAGGTGGGAGGAAAAGTTATCCAAATATAGCAGAACGTCAGAAAAAGCTTCAGCCTGGGTTGGAGCAAGATTGCAGAGGCATTTTCTTTTTCTTTTTTTTTTTTTTCTTTTTTCCCCCTCAAAGCCAATTACCAGCTCCCATCAGCAGCAGTGATATCTCATTCGCTATGACTCCACTTCTTTGCACAGGAAGTCACTGAGGATTGTCACCACATCTCAGAGCATGGGGGAAGAAGGGCTGCAGAGCTGCTGAGATGATTTTGTACCTCTGCTCCCTCCTGGAGGCACCAGCGGGGAAGGGGAGGTAATGGCTGAGGCCCTCCTGCTGCAAGTCCCTCTGGCTCATTTAAAGCTGTGTGAGCTGGTGGAGGGTTAAAACAGCCAAAGGACAGATGGGGGATTTGAAGGGCACAAAGGTGGTTTCAATCTGGTTCATCCTTTCTGCTCTTCTGGCACCAAATGCTTCTGGGGCACAGGAGCAGCATCCCCCAAACTCCTCCCTGTGCCCAGACAACTTTTGCTCCTTCTCCCAGTTCGAACAATGTAAGGAGCAAGTCCGGAGCGGGAGACAGTGAGCCAATATAAGTACTTTCCCTCACCCCCCTTCCCAGCCCTGACATAATAACAAACAGCTCTCCAAAAAGCACTTAAATTTACGAACAGTTTATAAATTCACAGACGTTGATTTATAGACGTTGGCTTGACCCAATATTAGACACTTTGGTTTCTTTTCTGTTTTCAAAGTGCTGCTGTTATGGCTTGGGTTCTGAGTGCCGTCACACACCAAAAACAGCCTCCAGGTCCTCCCCGTGGGCTTTTCCTTGCCCACAAGGAGAGGCTGGGGCTGGGGCTGGGCTCCCGCTCCTCAAGGGGTGGCTCTTCCCCTCGCTCGGCAGGACGGCTTCCAGCTGGTTAGAGAGCAGTGATGACAGGCTTTCTAGGCAGCTTCATTTCAGCTTCCTTGTCTGCAGGAATGGTGGCTGCAACATGGGGTGTGAGGAGGAGCCCCTGTCTCTGTGTGTGGTATTCCCTGCCTACAAGCCCCCAGTAGGAGCATGGAATCAACCAGGAAAAAAAAAAACCCAACCACCAGCAACTCCCTTCCCCCCCCCC
>VZRE01011039.1:19826-326896 GCA_013396775.1 Cephalopterus ornatus
CACCAACCCCCCCCCCCCCCCCCCAAAAAAAAAAACAACCCAAAAGCAAAACACACAAAAAAACCCCCCTCCATACCCTGCCTGGAACCAGTGTTAATTGGCTAAAAGAAAAAAAGAGCAAATTTTTTTACCCTAGGAATGACAAAATTCCACCCTGAAAAATCACGGAGTTCTTGTGTCCAGGCTTCTCCTTCTATGGCCACCCAGCATGAACAGAAAACCCCATATGCAGACCATGCCACCAGGTGAGAGGAGGGTTAGGGGTAACCACTTTCCACCCTGTGGAATTTCACAGTCATGTCTGGCTTGGAAACCCAAAATTTGTGGTAACATACGGAACTGTGGGCTTTGATGGGAGCCATGAGGGCCTGGCTGGGGGATCACAACATGTTGAAAGGCAACTGTGACCAATTCTTCCCCCTCCCCTCTGCACACACATACACATGCACACACAAGTAAAAGATATGATATCTATCAATCCCTTCCATTTCCTACTTTCTGCCTCTGGCAAGTCACCCAAGTTTCTCCAGCTGTGGGGGAAAAAAAAAAAAAAAAAAAAAGAAGGGATGGTTGAGTTTGCATCCTGATCTCAGAGCTACTGATAGTAGAGTTGCCCATTGGAGAGAAAGAGGGCAATTTCAGTACCTGAAAGGATGTTGTAGTGAGGTACAGATGTGCAGAGTAAGGGCACAAGTCCCTTTGTGGCCAGGACTAGGAGGCTCTTGCCCAGCTGGGGTCTGCTATTCTGTCCCGCTCCCTACCTGTACCTCAAGTTGCTCACCTTGGTAAGCATCTCCTCATCCACCCACCAACAGACACCTTGTCACTGGGAGGAAAATCTGGTGGAGTCACTTGAAGAGGTAGTGCTGTATCATTTCAAACCTCTATCTTTGAGTATGGGGTCCATGTTACCTTATTTTGATTTTTTTTTCATACAGATCTTCTAAAAAAGACTTTCTCTTATAATAATTGTTATTAAAAAGCCTAGGGGTTGCCATCAAAACAGAATTTTACAACAAAAATAAAACAAAAATTAAAATTAAGAAACCAGTCTACATTCTTCTTCGAGAAAGCCAGGTATTTTTTAAAAATTAAAGAAAGCCAGAACTGTTTTTTGTTTTGCTTTTCATGAAACAAAAGACAAGTTCTAACCAATTCTTCTATATCTTAGGGACCCTTTCTTCCTTGAGAAACAACAACCAAAAAAAACTACCAGGGAAGCCGAACATTTAAGAACACTTGATGAATTGGCCTCGTACAGACATGGATTGTTTGCAGGCAACTCTGCCTCTGTGTAGCCCTTCTCTATTGCTCATCCAGCCCCAGCCATGGTGGGCAGGTGTCTGCCGTCACGATGGGTTTTGTAACCATTAGCAAACTAGTGAGTAGGCACCATCCACCCAATTAATTTTAACTTGTGATTTAACACAGGATCTGAACTCCAGGCCACAGCCTCCTCAAAAGTCAACAGGCTTGAAACCTTCACGTTCATGGCTTTGCCAACCCAAATTTGCATCAGATATCATCCAGCCCGCCTCAGGAGCAGAATCTGTGGCCAAGACAATGGACTGGGTTCCAAGAGGCCTGAAGGTTACATCCGGATGCAGCGGCTCCTTCAGATTGAATTTCAGTCCCGCTTGATCCTTGAGGAAACCACCCACTGGGAAGCTCAGTCCCACCTTAACACTGATTCGGTGTGGGGAAGACAGAGGGTTCAGTGGAGCAGCGTCCAGTTCAGCACTCTCTGGAGATCCATCAGACCCACAGCAAAGAGACCCAGACACCAGCAGGCAGGGGCAGAGGGGCTCACCCCAGGGCTTATTCAGATGCTGTGCACCCAAGTGCCTTGCAGAAGAGGGGGGGAAAAAAAAAAAAAAATCCTTGTGAAAAAAGTGCACATAAAATAAATTACAGCAGCCCCCATTCCTAATTGAAATAACTCAGCTCTTCTTTTCGTGTGTGCCTGTGTTTAAAGAGAAACCTGAAAGGCACAAGTTCATATTATGGACTAATAGCCTGGAAAATTTCAGTTTGAAAAACAAAGCTGGCTTTGAGTTACACAGGAGAGGCCTGAAAAAAAGCATCTGAAACCACTAACTTCTATTTTTTCCTGCACTTTTTACAACATAATATGGGTGAACAGATTTTATTTTATTTTATTTTATTTTAAAAACTTGCTTTAAAAAAATAATCAACACAAAAATCCTCTCTCTGGCCTTCATGTGCCAAGTTTCAGCCCAGGGCAAATTTTTTACAGCTGAATTATACACCCTGAAAAATAAGGGGCTTATAATGACAACATTGAGGGTCCCCTAACTATAGTGGTATGAATGGGGAGGGAGGTATAATAAGAATGGTCCATAGTGTGTAGCAGCAGCAATAAGTGAAGGAGCCCTTACTCAGCATGAGGAATTCTATATATCTTGGAAGGCTTTCATGAACCTAAACATTATTGCTAAGAAAGGAATAAACAGTTTGAACTGCTGTTGCCATTCATCCAGTGCTCACACACTGAGGAATACACAGAGTTGTTCTCTCAAAGCTGGAGTGAAATATTCCAGACATAACTCTTTCTTACTTCAGGGCTGGAGAGGATTTTGAGCTGCTGTTTGAAAGCAAGCTGGAGAAACACTCTTGCTCTGGGAGAGTTATTATTTCTTTTTAATAGCGATGGTGGTAATTGACCACGTGCCTCCAGCTCTTAGAGCTGGATTTGCACTCACCAAAGTGAGCAGAAAAGGCTGAGGACACAAAGGATCATTGTTGGCCTGGGTTCGTATCTGAAGGTGAAGTGAAACCAAAATAAGGGGATGAGCAGAATGACTGTTTGCTTGGGGTGATTAATGCTTGAAGGTTATTTAAAACCGGCAACCCAGAAAATGTACAGAAAACAGTTCAATTTTTGAAACTGCTTCTTCCAAAATCAAATCATTCAGCAAGTTGCAGGCAGAATTGGTATTTAGGCAAACACAGGAACCAGGGTGTCTCTGCCAACAGATCCTGGGCATCTCCTTACAAATGAAGATCAAATGTTAAGATTTCCACATGGAGCAAATCCCTTCTCTGCACTGCCATTTTCCCTTCTTCTCTCTGGTTACACCAGGTCAATCAAAGAATTGAGCTTCTGTCATTCCATCAATCTTGCCATTCCAGCACATCTGTGTATGAACAGGGACACATAATCTCAGTTATAAATGTCTGTACCTACATATACCTACATATTATTCATCCCTCCATTGTAGTTTTATTTTCTATTCCTTCATGTTCTCTATATAAGGACCGTGTCAACATTAATAACAGAAATTTTACATTTTCTTAATGGAAAATTAATTTTGAAATTTTTCAACCACCTTGGTGACCCCAGCCCTACTTGACCAAAGGACATGACTTTAAAACATGATTCTCATCTCAAAGTAGGCATCTAGAACAGGTTGGAGGAATCATATCTTAAAAATATACTTCCATTGCTACAGACTTCCCAAGAGCCTCTGCATTACTAGCTCAGCTTCAAATATCTACTTTGGAACCACCTAACATTAAATAAGAAAATTTCCACCTCAAAATGGCTTACTGTGGTGTCAATATCCCAGCACTACTCCCTACCTTTTCCCTCTCCCTGATTAAAAACCACAATTATCAGTAATCGCTGGATCAAAGGATTGATCTAGAATTCACTACATTTTTATAACTATGATGCAATTTCAGAGTTGTTGTAAAGACTTTAATGTAGATTAAACTTGTGTCTCTTAGCACAGAAATGAAGATTATAGTTTTTCAACCTCTCTACCATACTTCTTTCTGTATTACTTAATGAACCGTTTCTTTTCTTAATTACTTCTACTGGAAATCAAATCCATGGGCATAAATTGAACTTGCAAATAAGTATTTGAACAGAGAAAGTAGTTCATAGTCTTAAATTCACACTGCTCAAGTAAACTCAGCCTTTAATCTCTGGAACCCATCTTGGACGTTTCTAGAGTAAGTGTCAAGTTTCTGGCAGTAAATTTGGAATAACAAACAAAAACCTCAGGTGAAGAAACTTTCTAAGTCCCCAAACTGCATGAGTTACAAAGTTAATGTTATAAAGAATTCCTGAGCATGATATTTTTTCCATACCTGTGAATGAACTAAAGTTTAATGAGTTTGCAAAAAATTTGGACATGGAAATTAGTTAAAATTACACGTGTATGATCCTAAGGGTTTGGACATGGAAATTAGTAAAAATTACATATGCGAATAATCCTAAAAGTAATTTCCTTGAAAGAGCAGTGACAGAGTAGTCAAGGATTTAATTCTTAATTTTGAGATTTAACAAGACACTGGAAACCTAAAAAACAACATAGCTCTCTGGAAAGTTTTGTACTTTGTATTTCCCCTCAAGACTGTTAAGAGAAAATGGGACTAAAGTGTTGGAATCTGAAAGTTAGCTATCAGCAGAAGGAGAGCTGACAGGATTAAATGGCAAACTATGGACAGTGAGGGCTGGGGGAAGCCTTTTGCTTGTGAGCCTAAAGCCTCACAAGACCTGTTAATGTTTATCTGTGTTTATTCCTCCTGTCTCCTTCAGCAAGATATGGAAAGACCTTTCAGTGATGCTGTCAGACATGTAGAAAACCCTTTTGTTCTCTCCCCCCAGGGTTCCTTCCTGCAGGAGAATATTAACTAGTTTGTGTAACTGCAATCAGAATTGTGTAATCATCTAATTAACATAAGCCGTCCTCCTAATTAGCATAACCCAGCCTCCTAATTAACATACCCCACCTCCCGGATCAATATATTGCAAATCGTGTGTTCAATAAAGCACTCTAGTTTTGACCCCCAAAACTGGGATCGTTTAGTTTTGGACCTTTACACTAAAGGGGAAAAAAGAACTTTCAATGCACTATCAAAGTCTTCTCCCTATTATTTCATATAAACAAGTACCTTCTTTTTTCACAGAGCAACATGGAGAGGTATACACTTGAAATAATAGTCCACTGTAAAACTATTCTGGTATAAACTATTTTGTATTTTTATCTGTTCAGTCCTGAAGAGTTGTGGATATGAATTTTTTCTGTAACACTGAAAGGCTGAAAGTTTTTAAAATTATTCTTTATTTCTGCTCTTCAAAATACTGGAAAATTTTAGTAGTAGAAGCTTTGGGTTGAAATTTGTGTTTTTAATCAAAAATACAGGGGTTTCCCTTCTAAATGAAGGGAAGCAGGATATACCTGCGTTGACAACTTGTTCCAAGTTATATATAACCAAAAAGCACTTTCAAAGCTTTTCAGTGAGTCAAAGATACTTTTCCTTAATGTCTGAAAAATATTGGGAGGATATTTTGGAGGGGAAGGAAATGTTGTGAATGAAATGCAGAAAAATGCTTAGAAAGATCTTATGAACAGTAAGGCCACAGGGACAGTTGGGCTGCAAAGAGGCTCCATGTCTGCAGGGCAAGAGCTGCCTAAAACCTTTCACAGCTTTCTCTAGACGACTAAAACAAGTCCCTGCTGCAATAATTTCTTAGAGCTGGTGCCCAGGTCAAGCTGTTCATCTTCCCCAGGCCTCCTTGAGAGATGGGTACCTTCTAGCCAGACTCCAGAAAGTCATCCAGCAGGTCAAAGCCAGCTTTCATCCAACCATAGCAACAGGATGGAAAAGAGAAGCTAAATGATTGCCGACATAACGGTGTTGTCAATTAAAAGTCATTTTTCTAAAAGCCTCCCGTCAGGCCCTTGAGTCACAAACACTGTCATTTTAGTTGTCTGCCTTGCCCTGCTTTTGACATGGTGCTGAACATCTAGTCTCTAAAAATCAGGTCTTCTCCAAGCTGTCCCAAGTTAAGCAGCCGAAAGCACTGAGCCTTTTTCACAGTCTTGGCCTCATTTTTTTAGCAGTACATGCCCACAGTAGCTCACAGGAGCTACTCAATTTCCTTCAGCTCCTTTTCTTTACACAGGGACTCTGACTGGTCTCCTTCCTCTCCTTCACAAGAAAAGTGATTTTCCTAATGACACAGGCTAGACAGATGACAGATTGTCAGGACACACAGCACATGTTTTCTTTAAGTGAGCTTTCTATTTGTTATTTTAAGGTTATTTCCAGATCCCTGACACTTATTCCAAAAACTCAGGTAACCAAGACGGAGCTCAGAAACTGAAGTTATTCTTAGACTAATCAGCCAGTGATCTAAATCCACAACACTAATCTCATAATTTGGCACCACAGAGTTTAACCAGTCACATCTGGACAAGGTACTCCAAGCTAACAGCCGTATTTAGGCCCTGATGTTTTCAACCAGCTTACCTTGTGAAGTGAAACACTTGGGCTGTTTTATTCTGAACTCAGTGAGACCTACTTGGATGGAGAGAGAAGAATAGTGACACTCAACAAGATAGGGCTGAAGTCACAGATGCCCTAGGAGCACACAGCTCTGTATTATTTTGTAGTTCCACAATATTTTGTAGGGGTTTGTAGACTACACTTGTCTCTTACAACTTCTTGCACCCTTCTATGAGGTGTTAAAAGACAAGACTAGTCTCCAACAACCTCTGCTGGGTTCCCATGTTCAGCAGATCTGTGCCTGATGGCATCACCAATGGGGTCCCGAGGCAGAAGAAATGAAGCTCCTTCATTTTGTTTGCACCTACTGAAGATCCTAAAAAAAAAAAACCCTTATACCACCCATGCCATTCTTTCAGCACATAGTCTTGAGGGAAAACATTATTACTATGATTGTTACCATTACAGTAGAGCAAGAAGGCTATGCCAAGACCAGGTCCCAGTGTAAGTGCTGTGCAAACAAACACAGGGGATGTTCATGCTCTAGGCAGCACAAGAGACAAAGGCAATATTATTACCATGCCCATGAACTGAGGCACACTGAGATTATCCAACTTGCCCAAGGTCATGCAGGAAGTAAGTGGCAGGGCTGGAAATTGAACCCAGATTTCTTGAATTGCAGGCCAGGATTTTAACCACGAGGCCATCTTTCGTCTCTCTCTCTTCTCTCCCTACACTGCCCACCCCCCCATCTTTCTATTTTAGCACACTTTTGAAAAAAAAAAAGTGCTCTTAAAAATCCATTCGGCAATACTTTAGGTATGCTGTGGCCTCCACAACCGTATTTAGCACAATTATAGGCTAAAAGGAACTCTTGCAAATTATGTGCAAATAGATACGTCCTTATGTAAATCCAAGTTCTTGGAACAGAGATCTACAGCCAAAAAAATACAAAGGTTTAAGCCAGGGAGGAATTAAGCTCCAAATTTTTTCCTCCTCGAAGGCTGGTAACTGAGGCACAACACTCTCCAGCCAAAGAAAGGAGAACACGAACTGGGTACCTGGGGAGTAGTTATGCCAGCTCTCATAAACCTGTGATTTCACCTACAGAAATGTAAAGGCAAAGGACACTTGGTCATTGTTTTAGAGGATTCTGTCACGTGTATGACTTTTTATATACGTGGGTATTTTCTAAACCAGTTACTGTACAACTTGTGCAAGAATACTGAAAGCCAGGCAACTTCCTGATAGTGCGCAGCCCCACAGCAGATATGGGAGCTGAGCACAGGAGGGTCATTTGGTCCAAGCTATGGATCACGAACAGTCTCTGACTTGTGAAAACTTCAGGAGGTGTTAGGTACCACCTACAGATGCCAGGGACTGCACCTGTGTGGGCAGTGTTAGATTTACTGTCTGGAGAGGAAACTTCTCCAAGACTATATTAAGTTTTAACATCTTCTACTCAAAACCCTCACACTTAGTCCAAGTGCTGGCCACTCTCAGTGTAAGAGAATGGCTTTATTCATTGTCTAAACAGAGCTGGGTATGGTTGGGGTGGCACCAGGAGCAATGGGGGGACAAGGAAACCATGAGATTAAATGGGGAATCTCATAGGTAAAGGGGCCAATAGCTCACCCCCTAAGACACTTTTAATGATAGACTCATGATTGAATATCATAAGATTTTCTGGAACATGCTGAAAACTAAACAAACAGAAGATCAGTCTTGTTGGGAGCTGAGGGGCAATTACATTTCAGGACAGTTTGTTGGGGCCAATAGTGATGGGAGTGCAGGATCAGTGTATCTACTTAATTAGCACCTTTCTGGTTACATAGCCAGTTCAACCAAGCATCATGAACCATGTTTCTGCAGGGAGAAGCACCCGACACTCCGTGCATGATGTACATGATGCAAAAGGGACCGAGTAAGCAACATCTAGTTCTCTTCACAACGGGAATCACTCAGGAATGGCACTGGTGGCTTTAGAGCAGTCCAACCCTGTAACAAGGTAACCTTTGGCAGTACTTGGCCTCTGTGTGAACACAGGCAAAGGCTGCAGAGTTTAATTTCTGGCTAATTCAGCTGCAGGCTGGAGCACTAGTGATGCTGGCTCAGCAATTCCAGCAGGACGGGTGCAACTCACTCTAACTCGTTCCTTCTGGGCTCTGTTTTAAAGTGCCAGCTGTGACCGTGCTGCTAAGCTGTCCTCTGAACAACACTACTGTTAATAATAATAACAATATTCAGGTCTTACATAGCATTTTTCACCTTTAGATCTCAAAGTGATTTACTATGGAAGGCTTTGGAGGGCTTTAAGGACAGATTATACAGACATCTGTCAGGAATAAACCCGATTTCCTGACCCTGCCACACAGCAGCCGAATCGTTCAATGCTCTTTCCAGCCCTGAATTTCTACAATTACCCCCATTTTGAGGATTTTAACTCATGCAGTAGCAAGATGACCTCTGTGGATCACACAGCTACTGCTTTGAAACCCCATGGCAGCCCAAGACATCATAAATGGTAAAAGCAAAGAGCTGAAGCTCTCCCCACCCTAACACTGTGCCCAGCAGCCATGGGTGGTCTCTGTGGAAATGCACCAGTAAACCTCAGATTGGGCAATAATAAAAAGATAACATATCCAATGGTAGGAAACCAGATGTTGTGTGGGACGCTTATGGAAGGCCGTAAGTCAATGGCAAAAGTAGAATTCATCCTTCAAGATCGGGATAGGCAGCCCCTCATCTTCCTCCTCTGACACAGGTGAGCTGGACCAAGTAACTAGACTGGACTCTTGACTCTTTGGTTTATTAACTAGACTAGACTTGACTTTCTGGTTACTGAGGTTAGACGAGAGACATCACAGCCAAATGGGGCAGAGGGAGCAGGATTGTCTCGTGGTTTCTTTGCAGAAAGAGAGCCCCCCATAAGCACCCACACATCTCAAAGGGCTCATATCAAAGTCAGGCTACAGTAAACAACACTTTATCTACATTCTCATAAACATCATGAGAGGCCAAAACTGCTGTAACAGAAATTGATTGGCAGAAGAATTTTGAAAATGAACCTTGGCAATGACAGAATGGAGACCATGAGAGCAGCCTATGCATTGTTGGTGACACCCTGATAGTCTTCAGCTGCAACTGGATAAAAGAAGCAGATCTCAGTGCATTTAAGAAAACTGCACCTTCCAGGTGAGGAGCTGGGCTGACCTCAGAGCTGCTGAGAAAGGACTCCAGGGACTCCCCAAATGCATAACAGTGAAAAGATCATTGTTGGATTTTAAGAACTATATGATTGTATTGCAGTTTTGCTTCCTTTTTTGTGGCCAAGAACTTAACTCTTTTGCTTAAATACAACAAAACTTCATTGTGTTTTAAGTTCATCTGGTGTGTAACGTGGCCGCAAGTACGTGACACGGCAACTGAGCCTCTTTAAGAGCAAGAGCACATTGGAGGTGCAAACCTCGCCTGTGGACACTCTGCAGTGAAATACATATTTAGTGACCCTCAGGGGACTGGAGTTTCTTTGCAAACATTAGTCTAACAAGCAAAATCAGCAAGTGCCAAGAGAAAGAGGAGCCGTTCTCAAGCCAGGCATGACCTTGTGCTATTTTGCAAGGGACACGGAAAAGTGAAGAGAAATGAGAACATTCTGAACCACAGGAATAAACAACTCGTTGTCACCGTTCTCAGTTGGAGTTTAGTCATGATAAATGTATTTTCATACCCGAATGCATAGACCAGCACCTAAAAGGCCCCTGGGACAGGCAAACAGCTGCATAGATCTTCACAGAATGGCTGCTCCATGCACATGCTCTGATTTCAAGAATCATTTTAAGAAATGGGAATTATTTTCATAATAAGAAGTATTTTTATTGACTTTCCAATTTTCATCCAAATTTGCTGGGCTTTTTTTTTCTTATTTTCTCGTTAAAGGAAATATAAAACCAAAACACATTGATCTATTCCATTCTTCAGACCATTCTTGTAGTTTTGGCAAAGTTTTTGATAAAAACCTTCAGTGCTCAGTAAATAAGCTGGTGCAGTTTTTAGAATCTTTTCCTTCCAGGGAAAATCTTCACTTGTGACAAAAGCCCACCTTTTGTGGAAATCACATTTTGATGGAAAATTTCATTTGGAAATGAAATCTGTGAACAGCATGTAATTTAGGAGTCGGATGAAGATAAATTCAATGGACTGATTTTTAGTTCCTCATGTTTCAGAGGGAGGCAGGGATCCAGGTTCCCCCATGCCAGCACGGCCGCAGGGTTGGATGCTTATCAAAGCAGTTGCCTTCAGGGCTCTCACGAGATCAAGTTTTTACTCAGTGAGAGCTCCATGTCTTCGAAGGGAGCAGAAAGGCCACAGGAACAGCCTCATTTCAGCATCGACCCCAAGGAAAACCAGGAATATGGAGGGAATTCAGAATTTTAAGAAACAGCAAACACAGACCTAGTCCTCATTTTCCCCATGGATACAGGAAAAAGATGTTTAGGCATAGTTTAAAGTTTTTTACCAGTTCAAAGAAAAAAAATAAAACCTACGTGAACTTGTTCACTCATCACCCTGAATGAAAAAGGGCAATCTCTCCCCATTCCATGAAGCTATTCTTGGCCACTGTGAGCTAAAAAGCAGGGAGGGCAGTTTAAAGGGGGCAAATACAATTAGTGCTCCCACTTTTGCCATATTTCTGGGCTCAGGGGACAAATCAGGAAACTTTATGTCAGCAGGAATGTGAACAATAAAGGCAAAGTGGGTTGCATGTTAGAAAACCGTTTCACTCCCTTTTTATATTTTTTTTATTTTATTTTTTTGCCCAGCAGTATGATGTGTTAACAATTTTGTTGGTTTAACAGTTCACACTTCCAGCACATTTGTCCATTGGCACATGGGGGTTTTATGCATTTAACAGTTTTCTTCATTAAAGTGGGTTCCACTGTGTCTTAAAAATTGTTTTCCTTAGACTGCGTGTTTGTTATTTTATATGGTGTGACTGAAAAGCAGGCCAAAATTTTGGCCTTGGAAAATGCACACTGCAGAGAGGAGCCCGGCGCGGGCAGCAGGATTAGCCTCCCTCAAAGCCCAGCACAAATTCTTTTAAGAACTGCTGATTGCACTTTGAAGCTTTTCTCCCCTAATTGCTGGAAGATTCTTAATTTGTCCTGAGCTTGGGAAAACGAATTGCAGATGTATGTGCTGCAATCAAAACCCTTTCTGCACAGGATCTTTGCACGCTGGCGTTGAGACGTCCTTCATCCCCTTCCGCAGAGCCTTCCAACCACCTGTTTTTTTACAAAAACAGTGCCAGCATTTCAATTTCTTTTTTAATTTTTGAAGGGAAAGCAGGGGCTGGGGGAAGGGAGAGGGTGGCTGTTATTCCTACAGAAGCAGGACTGGTTCTTAGAGGCATAAGAGACACCCAGGTGTTTTCACAGCGGGCCCTGTGCAGGGCCCTTTTGGAGCCGAACCCGATTCCTGTTTGCCAAACTACACTTTCAAGAGGTGTCAGATATCCAGAACCTGCTTCAAATGCCAAGTCAAGCAACGGAGGGGAAAAAAAAACCAAGGGGAGGGAGGAGGGAAGAAGGGGGATGTGGGGGAAAAAGGAAAAGGGGAAAATGTTCCTCCTCGAAGAAAAAGGTAGTTGTTCCAACTTGGCTGTTTCTTTTTAAAATAATTAGTTAAGCAGTGCATAAAAACAGGTAAGTCTGTTCTGCATTGCTCATAGCCTTGGCAGGCCTGTCCTTCCCCATGTTGGAGGAATGCCTGTGAACCACCACTGCACAGGAGAAGGGAGGGGAATTGTATCGCTGTGACCTAAGGCAACCCAGCTTGTAAGGTTAACCATAATTTTTTAAACTAACATGACCTCTGTTAACCCCTCCACTCCAATCTTAAAAAAAAAGAAAAAGAAAGAAAGTTAGAGAGAGAAACATGTTTACAAAACCACTAGAAGGGTAAGGGGGGGGCAAGAAGTCAAGTCCTGTTCCTTTGCTCTCCCCTCCATCCCTCCATCCATCCCCAACTTGCTCCTTTGTCCCCGTGTGTCCCCACCAGTAACTGGTGTTTACTGGGCCTTGATGCAGCATGTCTAGGGACTTTGCTTTTTTTAATGAGTCACGGAATCATAAAATTAAGCCATTCTGGGAAGCCAAAGAAATTCAGCTCCATGTGTGCATTTGGAGCTTTGCAGGAATGTTCATGTCTGGATGTCTGGGTCACATGCTCTCACGGTAAACGTGATACATCCTCTTTTTAATGACACCATTGGCTTGATTTATTTATTTTATTTCCCTCTACTCATCCCTCTCTCCTTATTCTGCAGAAGAACGCAGGCTATTTCCTCTAGGTGGGGTGCCAGGTAAACCCACCTCAGGCACTCTTTGCCCTTCCCTCTCCTGTAGCTGTCTTAAATCAGGGAACCAAAGCCCATGCCAGCACGGCTCCAGGCCAGCTGGAGGTGGCATGAGGCCATGGTATATGGTGTAGTCAGCTTTTGTGTCAACATTTGGATGCTGAGTTCATCTTGACCAGAATGTGCCAAGCTCAAAGGATTCCAAGTCTGCCATAGATAAATACATATGCAACACACAGTCCACACATGGACATTGGCTCAGGGAGGGGATTGACTTATTTCTGGGTCTCAAAAATTTTCCTTATGGTTTGCTCCTACCTACATTCACTTCTGGCCACTCAGAGAAAGATGTGGCATGGGGAAAAGGGTGTAGGTGTGATATGTAGAGACCTGACCTCATCTCCCACTGATGCACAAGCTGCAAATACTGCAGAACTGCTCTTGAACATCCCTCTCCTCCAAGCTCCACCAGTTCACATGGCAGACACCAAACTGATTTTATGTGGAAGTGAAGTTAGGTCGCTCTTAAAACATTTTTTCTTTGAAACCGTTCCTTCACTGCTTAAACAAGCATAAACAAACACTCTCGTTTATATATTTATAATTACTAAGCATGGAAAATCTACCAATTAAGTAAAGTTATTGTACAAAATAAGGAGCAAGAGGCCAAATTCTCAAGTGGTATGAGCTGGCAGACGTTCAAGTCTTCATTGGAGAAATAGGCTTGAACTAGTATTCATCTAATATGTAGTCCAGCCCTCCATCCTAGAACAGGCTCATGCGTAATTAATTGTTTATATAGAAACACAGAAAGGTTTGGGTTGGAAGGGACCTTAAAGATCATCTAGTTTCAACCCCCCTGCCATGGGCAGGGACACCTTCCATTAGATAAGGTTGTTCAGGGCCCCATCCAACTTGGCCATGACCACTTCCAGGGGTTTGTAGTCCTGATTGGGTGCACTGAACATGGGAAACACTTTACCTACCACAGACCACCCACTGATGAACTAGCTCAGCTCTCCCCAAACCCGCTGTTTGGAGGCTGTAAAAAATGGCTACTGTGACTGTCTATTCTGGGTGGCTGTCCTTTGTAAATGCTCCGTATAATCCATGAGATTATCCACACACCCTACTTTCAAGGATGAAGCTGAGGACCCAGTTTCAGCGCCTGCTTCAGATTGTGCTTTCTGGAAGTATCTCCATCTACACCAAGCAACAAGGAGATCTGCATCTTTATGAAGGCACTTAATTCAAACATGTTTCCCTGACCTAGTAACTACAGTTATGAGGGAAGTGCGATCTGAGAGCCTGCTCTCAGCCAAGGTAAGTGACAGAAAAAGGACTAAGTTTTAGGTGTGATTTCAGTATCTTGAGCTATGAGGACCCAAGCGATGTGGGCTGTAAGGGCCTTGTAAATACCATCACTGTGCTTCTTCTGGTGGCGTGAAGACGGTCCCATACTGGATGGTTGAACCATTTGAAAGCAACTGTGACATAAAGACATAGAGGAGGCAGCTGGGAGAGTGTTTTGGCCTTTGTCGAGTCTTGAGCTGTGCCCTAGGAATTGTCTGGGTGATACTTGGCGTAAGTTTTGCTGGAACTCTTTTAATAATCTAGTGATACAACCAGTCAAGCCCTAGTGAAAAGGACCGGGCCTTAATACAGAAGTAGCGTATCAGGTCACAGTTAATATATCTCAGTAGGTCCCCCTGGACCACCTTGTAGGGCAGTTCCAAGGATAGAGGTGCAGCTCATTCATCTATATTTGTGTGTCAGCCACTCTCTTCATTGACCATGTACTTGTGATTTCATTGTCTGATTTCTAAACAAACAGAAATCAAAGCATTGGAGACTCATTTCCTAAACTAAGGAAGAAGGAAGAGAAATTGCTAGTGGCGAAGAACAAATTCACCTCACACCGAGGATTTCAGTTTCTGTAAAGAGGCATAACTGGCACATGTGTATTTGTGCAAGTCTTTCAATTCCCACCCTTCCTCCAACCTGCATTTTCCTATTATAAAGCTGTTTATAAATACTGTAAATACTGTAATTCTTTTTGTTCACAAATATGTTATTTCTTCGAGTTTGAATGAACCTTTGCTGCTTTTACAAATTTGTTTTGAGTTGAAGGAAAAGAAATTGTTTACTTTTTTCCTACCTCATTCCACAGGTTGATGTCTAAGATTCACTTAAAATGTTGATTTAAGGTGGTCTTCTGCAGTGAGGAGCTAAGACTTCAGCATCTTCATTGATGAAGAGCAACAAAACATTTCTGAGACATCTATGTTACCAGGGAAAAGAATTCCTGGGGATATCTTCCACAGGAGAAAAAAAAAAAAGGCCAGAGCCTTCTTTCTGATGCAATTAATGAAATGAATGCAAGAGCATCTAATATGACTCCTCAGTCTTGAAAATAGAAGTTTCAGCCAGGTTTGAATTGTTTTTCAAGGTTAGTTTTTTTTGGTTATTCCCAGACACTATTCACGTTCTTATCCTGTAATTTGTGGGGTCTGTGAGACTGGTGACTGAAAGAAGGAAAGCACCAAGCAAGGGGCTGGGAGAGCTGATAACAGAACTCAGTGTCAGATTCCCATTTCTGGGCCACATTCTCTACCACACTGCCTTCTGCCTTCTAACTTCTCCTAAAATTTCGACTTAATTAAAACTTCGTCTCTTGAGAAGGTTTTCTCAGGCAGAACAGAGAGCAGTGCATGTAAGATTCACTTGATCTTAAAACTCTTGCTGTAATGAAAAAATACATTATTTTTCTCCCTTTCCTGGAACACTCTGAGATTACATCAGAGTCATGAGGGAAATGAGAAAGAATCTGGATCATCTTTCCTCATTCTCCCTTTTTCTGCATTTCTAGCTGATGAGTTGGAGGCCTGATGATTTAGGTGAGACATCCAATATGAACAAGAATATGTTGGGATTCTCATGCTTACTCCTCAGGCTCCAAACTGCTGAGCAAAGAGATATGTAATTTGTTCCAGGCCTTGATTTGGATTGGTATCGCATTTCCACATTCTGTAATTTCTTTTATTTACTAAATGGGCATAAAATAAGATTTGAGAAACTCTTTAAAAGTGCCCAAAATATTAACAATTCAAAATTTTAGGAGATTTTCTAAGCTGCTAAATTTTTTTTTATTATTTTATTTTAATGTATTCTTTTCATTCAATTATTTTAATTTCATTATTTTAAATTTAAATTAACATCCTGTAATCCTGCAAAAACAGGCCACAGGTACTAATAACTGGGCATCTAAAATGATGGTCTACTTTGAGGCAGGTTTTACCCTGCCTCAGTGTCTTCGCTCTCCTCACAGGAACATAAAATACTTCAGCGTTAATTAAATCTGTGGGTACCAGTGTGATGGATATCATGGAAGTTACTACAGGAGCGTGAAGTATTCACTCTCTGACCCTGAAATAAATAGAACCTGATGTTAAACACCAGAGCAAAACCAATCGGTAGCAGCAGCCAAAGCACACCGAATAATTAAGGGACGATTATACCTATTACAGAACTTTTTTTTCCTCTCAAACACCAAGCACAGAGCTTACTACTGACCCTATCAGACTCATTCACCTCAGTCATCCTCATCTTTTTGGGTTTACATTCTTATCTCAAAGCCTGGAGCTCTAGCTCACTGTACTCCACACAACTTTTAAACATGTCCTGCAAGTTCTCCTACCAGCCTCTCCCCTCATGAAGCTGGCGGGATCCTCACATATGGATTAAGGTGAATTACTGTGAGGCTGCTTCCTTCCCCTGTGCTCTGCATGGTACTGGGATGATGAGTAGTTAAAGCATTGTAATTGCAATTTTTCAGCACTGAAATGGACCCACATGGGAGGTGTGACTGGTGAGAAAATCAAGGTCTTCCGTTGTAGCTCTGGGCTGGATTATGGTCAATGCAGAGGCACTCTTGTGAAATCAAGTGCCTCAACCCTAATAAGAAGCCTCCAAATGAGATTTTCAGAGACATTAGCCAAACTTGGATGGATTTTCACCAGAGCTGCCAAAGCCAAACTCTGACTCCAGAGCATCCCACTCCTCCCATTCCAAATCTTTGCTCCACAGACCAAGTCTACTAGAAGTTTAACAAAAAGGGTTGCTTAGATTTTTTTTTTCCAGACAGCCTAACAGTGTCTTTTTTCCTCTGACATTAGGAATAATTTTGGCTAGAATTGCAAAACAGCTATGTTTATGGAAGGAAACCAGTGATGCTGTGGGCACAGCTGAGGGCAGGGTATTGTGTTAGACCATGTCAATCAGAATAAACTTCATTGGCTGTTATTTCCTTTTAAGCTTGATTCAGTTCTTACTTCATACTTCTGGATCGTGAGTCTCAATTTTAAATCTGAAATTTTTGCACAGACACAAGAAAAGTTGAGGTCAGGTGTCACACTGACACTTGGGAGATGTCCGGGGGAAGCTGCAGTAAGCATTCTGGGTGACTTTGGGTGTATTAGTCAATCCAGGTCTCTGTTAAGAAGAACATACTATTTTTCTTCTGTTTTATATATGTCTTTTCTTTTGAAATTCTAATTTCTGAAGCAGAAACTGTCTCTTTCAGTGTGTTTCCCTGTGAACACAGAGTTTTCAATCCTGTCTGGGATCCCAATAAGCCACTGTTAAAAGAACTGGGAATAATAAAAATTCCCACTGAATTAAGTGGTGGCAGAAGGAAGCAGCCCTTATGTGAAACTAATAAAAATCAAGCTCTGATTCATCAGAATGGAACTCCAATTTATGAAAAATGCAAAGGAAGGACATTGATCCCCACACACGGGAAACACAATTGGCAAAACCAAACAATTCCAGCTCACATTCTGCAGAAGCAAAGAAATAAATCTGCATACCCACTAATGGGATTCCTCTGAATGAACTTGAGCCCAACAGTAGCATATAGGCAGAAGCCTACATCCCAAAACAGAAACCTCTTGGAATCCACAGCTCATCTGGACAGGATTAGAGAAACACTCCCAGAACATTTAGTGAATGACATGTCAGAAAAGAATTGAACCAATTTACAGCAGTCCTGGAACGCCCCAAACACAGAAGTTCTGAAAACAATGGGATAAGAAGGAATTCTTTGTCTACTGCGGCATAAAGCAACTATTTCAGGCAACAATATCAGTGACATTAATGACTGCAACACAATCTTTGGGTAGTTCTGAAGGCTCTTTTAAAAACTGTGGCTGCCCCATGGGCACAATGCTGAAATTGTACCCAACTGAAATTTTCTTCACTGGTTTCACAGTTTCAGGGGAGATTAGTCAGATTTGCCTATGACTTGTTTTTTGGTCACCCTGAAGCAGAACAGTGCATAACATGATGACAGTGAGGTTTGCTGAGGGGAAATTAGGGGTTTATTTCAATAGGGTAGCTGCAGGGAAAAGGAGGGAGAATTGTCAATACAGCTGAGTAGTTTGAGCCAAAAAGCTCCTCAAAAAGTCACTCAAGTATGTTGGGACCAAGATTTAAACACTGAGAAAGACCAAAGTAACCCATGCCTGTAAAGCATCATAGAATGTTCCCTTTTTCTAAGGCATCATTCAAGCTCACTGCCTAGATCCCAGCTGACATGGAAAGAAAGTGCTTGGAGGAGCTGCACAACCTGGTAGAGAAACATTGTTCTAGCAGTGTTACTCTCTCAGAAATTATCCTCTGCTTAAGTACAGCGTATGTGAAAAAGGGACTTTTTTTGTAACATAAGTATTATTTCAATAAGGTGTTATTTGGCAGCTGCATATCAACATGAAATAATGAACTTCCACCCCTCTGTCTCCGGGGAAAGGCAAACACCATGGATTTGCTTTTGAAGGAAACAAAACACACGGGAACCACTTTATCAGCAGTCAGATCATGCAGGAATGAGCGCAGTATAAATGCCTAGGAAGGACAGATGAAAATATCCGGGATGCATTTGATCCCAAGTGGTATAATAATGTTCCAGATCACATCAAGCAGACAAGCTGGAGTCTTAAGCCTCCGCCTCCGCACTACCGGAGAGGCTACAGCCACTCCATCCTGATCCCAGTTAAAATCTGTCCAGATTTATCTCTGTCCATGGTATTTTCAGATTGCATGTTCTTACCAAGAAGTCTTTGAAACTGATACTGAACAGAGTTACTCCTGGCTTGTGTCAGAGCAGGGAAGATTCTGTTGCTCTTTAAGGCTTGTTTTGCTTGGGCTCTGGAAAAGGAGCCAATTGCAGTGAAACCAAGTGTGAGACAGCACTTTGTGTGAACCTCCACCTCAAACTGGGACTTGTATCCAGGTACCTGCAATTGCAGTAACAACCTTCCAGACTTGGACCCACCAGATTGCAAAAAAGTCATAAATGCCATGACAGTTTTCCTCAGACGAAAAACAATACTCCCTTAAGGAAAGAGGCTCACGCAGACATACTGACTCATTGTCTGTGTTTCCCTAGCTGACAATCTGCACACTGAGGTTTTCTTAATGATTTCAAACTTAAAATAGGTGGCTCAGTGCAGAAGGACAGGGCTCTTTATTCTCACAAAGAAAAGACTTCATGGTGAGCCCAGCTTTTATTAGATACCTGAGACTCCATGTAGTGGATGGTAAATACAGAAATGTTAAATATGCAAAAGCTTCAACCAGCATTCCTGTCTTGGAAGACGTCAGAAGACTTGCATCCCACATCACTGGGTTTTTTTGTTGTATGAATTCTCTGATATCTAATGCAGGATTAGTTCACCTGCATCCTCAATGCCATTGAGTTTAAAAGTCAGTCAACATGAGATACAAACCCTTTTGAAATCAGCCATAACCAGTGCACATACTTTTGGAGTGTCTAATCTTAATGCAAATAATCGGACAAATAAATGATGGTTATTGTTCCTAGAAAGTCTGCAGAAATACCAAAAAAAAGTATCAGGAAGTATACAGAATGACGTTTACAGAACAAGCAAGATGCTTTTCAGGAATATGCATTTCAGTTATTGAACTCAATTACTGGGTTAATGCCACAGCTGGTCTTATACCTCTTGACCCAAATACCCTTAAAATATACAAATATGACTATAAAGTCATAATATTTAAAGTCAGAACTCCACTGAACCACTGTAAGACTAAGACACACCTAAGTCTCTGTTGAGCCAGATGCAGTAGTCACAGCAAACACTAAAGATCATTAGAAACACATTTCAGCTTTGAGCAATCACTTCCTCCCTAGCATGAATAAGAGGTCACCAGATGGATACAGAAGGTGTGATGCATCATTTGTCCCATGGAAGAAAGGCAGCCCCCCGAGGGCTGAGTTGTGGACAACACTATTTGACAAACAGTTAAAATATTTTGAAGTGTAGTGTTTCTATACAGAAATTTCATGTTTTTATCTTCTTATTCTTTGCAGTCAGCTTAGAACTCTGAGTGGGAAAATATAACTTTCAGTGGAGAGAGTTTGATATAAATGACAAAGGATTACTTGTTATGGTTTTGTTGAATGCCTAAAGATCTTCCATGATTAGTGGATAATCCCTCAGTTGTACACTCTATGGGAAAGGTATTCATCTTGTCAAAATAACCCTCTCTGGTGTTGATTTTGAGGGGGGATTTAGTTTACCAATTACTAGTACATCCTTTAGTATTCCAGTACCAATAGTCTGCAGCTGACCAGGCTACATTGCTTAGCTTGCAGTACGTGCTTTTTGCCCAAAAAACATCACTCTGGAAATGGTCTCATCTTGGGACTTTCCACGTATCCTCTGCTCCTAGTTACATGAGCAACTGTTTGCTTTAAGATGAATCATCTCATGTTTTTATGGTTTCTGACACTTAAAAATATTTTGCTTCCGCCTGGCGGTGAAATCAGCCACTTACCATTACTAAATGTCGTGCTGCGTTATTCGCCCTTTTGGGTGATCTCAGTGAAGCCCTGACCAAATCCAGCTTTCTCTCTCTCAGATCTTACATGGATGCTACTGGTGTGTCTCCTGTTTGTAATATCCCAGCTGTGTTGGAAGTCTATGCTAATATGTTGGATTTACTTGTCCTCTCGAGCTGATTCCAGCCTTGTGGTTTATGGGTTGCCTTTGTGGTTTGCTAAAGGTCAGGCCCTGGATGGCTCTAAATTTTCTTAAGTGGAATTAGAACACCACAGATGAACATGTGTTCAAAGCAGTTGTCTTCAGATTTGGTACTTGTGCTCAGGACTGATGCCTCTCCTCTTCTTTGGGGCAATGATCAGACATGGGTGTCCCTACCTTTCAGTGCACTGTCCATCCACCATCTTCTATTCAGATCCCAACTGTCTGGAAATTCCAGGCTCCTGCAGGACCCCAAGCTGCATTTTGAATTGTGCAACCCCCACTCCCACTCCATCTCCATGCTGATGCCAAGATGCCGGTCCCTGCCTTTGTCTTCACTCAATAACTGTAATTCTCTCTCTTTTTGCTGGCTCACAGGCAGAGACTTCATCAGCCATAACTCAAAATTGTGAACAGATGACTAGATTACTTACTTGAACTGTACTCAATCATTACATCACCCTCATAGTGAAAATCACAGCACTGGCTCCCCATAAGATTTTGCATCCACTTTAGGGTTTGGCTCCAGAGCTACTGGGTTTACTCACTTGCTCCAGCTTACCTAAAAGAGCTGCCTTGTGCCTCATAGACATCCTCAGACTCTGAGATCAGTCAGTGCCGATTTATTGATCATTCCAACGCTGTGACTAAAAACTGCTGGTGTTGAAGGCTTGGCTCCTCCAAACGTATTTTGTGGAAATCCCTGCAACCTTCATCCAAGAAGGGGGAGGGAAATGAGGGGGAAATAAATCTGCTAAACTGTCCAAACACAAAGAGAAAACATTTTCTTGAAGCTGACAACAGCTTGGCCTCAGCAAAGGGAGAGCTCAGATATTTCTTTTTTTTCTTTTTCTTTCATGAAACCCTTTCGGTGTAATCTTTGCACTCAGAAATTTTCCTGACTCAGGAATAGCTGAGGATGCTAGACAGGATGCAGATATGAGCAGTGAGGAGCCACAGGACTGTGAAAGGCAGGTCAGAGTGCTCAGCCATGGAGATAAGCCCTTGGGATAGCCCCTGCCTCCCGACAGCAGCCGCCCCTGGGATGGGATGCTCAGAACCTCCAGGCACCTCCAGCACAGCCACGACTTAGTGCTGGCTAGTTTTTTCAGTGATCAAAACCCTGTCAGAGGTGCTGACCTTTCCCCACAGCAGAGTCAGAGCTGGCTGACTCAATTTGTCCCGCTGTCTGTCAGTGGCTGTTCTGCTGCGGTTCCCCCTGCGGTTGTCAGAACGTTGGCCAGGACCCCTACTGCCCTTCTCACCTTCATGGTGGTGTTTGGAGGTGAAGCCTGAGCTACGCTGAGCAACATGTTTCCTCTCCCTCAGCTAAGAGCAGCTCAGGACAAGCTCAAGGTCGTGTAAACCACGAGTCAGGGCACCAGTAAGGGCTTTCCAGCACCATCCTCGATGCACAGCCACCCCTGCTGCACTGGGAGGCACTGCTGCCCACTCCATGTTGAGGGAAATTATCCCTGAAATGCTGCAAGCTAGCAGCCTGGGGCTCATTTCAAAAGAAGAAATATCCACATAATGAAAGCCACCATTTATGACTAATTGGCCTCTCTCTAAGAAGGCTCACCAGATGGGTCAAGGTCTTCGTGTTCAGACATGGAGAAAGGGACAATTTCTCTGTCCACAAGTCAGGCCAGTTCAGGCCAATGAGTCAGTGGCTCAGCTCTTACTGTCACAGTCACACACTGTGAATCCTCCAGCCTAAGGACCACTATGTTCAATAGAAAAAAAAGAAATGAGGAGAGGAGAGGAGAGGAGAGGAGAGGACAGGACAGGACAGGACAAGACAGGACAGGTCAGGAGAAACATGGAACAGATTGCATTGATGGGCAGGTCTGAAACCATTTTCCTATCTTTTCTTTCCAGATATCCACCCCAGAAGAGGCGTCTTCCAACTTTATAGTTGCGAAGAAGATTTTCTCTTTAGAAAAAATTACAAAAAGCACTTCCATACACCATGGCATGCTGAAGAAGAAAGGTCTCACTGACTGTGTGAAGCAATTCAGGCCGAAGACAGAGACTTCCTCTAGCAGTTGGGAGGTAATATCATTTTCCCTAATATATTAGATGTAAAAGGAGGAACCCAGCACACCCCCTGAGATGGAAACAGCTTCAAAGGGAATAAACACTGTGGCCACTTCTCCCACGCAAATGCCCACCTACCATCTTTCCTGATTCCTCTGAGGAACAGATGGCTAACAGCCACGGGACATATCAGAGAGCCAAGGGCGAGAGACCTCTGGCAGCAGTTCACAGGCAGGGGGTGCTGGTGGCTTCCCAGTCACCACAGAATCATGGAAGCAACTAGGTTGGAAAAGACCTCTGAGATCATCTAGTCCAACCTTTGACCTAACATCACCTGGTGAATCAGACCATAGAACCATTACTGTTGGAAAAGACCTCTAAAATCGTTAAGTCCAACCATTAACCCAGCATCGTCATGTTCACCACAAAACCACGTCCCCAAGTGCCACATCCACAATTATCATCTCACCACACCCTCGGGATGGGGCTTGGCTCGGTCCTTCGTGGGGTCAACAGTAGCGGCTTCAGCATTCCAACCTTTGCCTTGGTTCTCACCAGGTGGGATTTTGGGACATACCAGCACCCTACTCTAGCATGGTACAGCTTCGTCACAAGCCGTGTATGTGTCTGGACCTGCAGGTCGTCCACCCCAGTATTAGCCCTTCCCTCTTCTAAATACTGCCACATGTATTTTTCCATTCTCCCTTGAAGCTTTCCTAATCACAGTAGGGCTACAGGGAAGCCTCAGGAATGGCTTCATAAGCTCAAGATGTCACACAATAAATGCCAAATGTTATTATCGAACACAACTTGTAGACACAGGCGGGATTGGCAGAGGTGCCTGAGTTTAGGGAGGGCCCCCAAACAGGCTCTAGACGTGTTTAGCTGCAAGGCTCCAACACTGCTTCACACAATTCTGGCAAAAGCTGTGATCCTGTCTCCACTCACCCAGGGAAAGGCAGGTTTCAAGTTAACTGCTCGGGGCTTGCTGTGAGCGTTCATGTGATCCCCAGCCCATCCAGATGTAGCTCCATTCATTCCCACCCTACAGATGGCCAGAGCAATCCACTCCCTGTCGTGTGTAATGAAGGGCAGGAAGGAGTGAGGATTTTTGACATGTTTAAATATTATCCAAAACAAAGAAATAGCTCAAAAGCCAGGGATGCATTTAAATAAAATAAAGCTGCCAGCAAAATCCCATATTTGTTACAGTTCATTCCATTTCATCCTCAGAGCCATTCCTCTGTAAGCATGGCAGCTCCAGTAGTTTGGTGTCCAGATGTTCCCTGTCATACACTCTCACTGCATCATACCTTTTTTTCCTGATGTGACTCCTTAAAAACAGTGAACTCGGATTCCAGGACAACCTGAGTACACTTTTCCATAATGAGGGGCGATTGAAAAAACACGGTTGTTGACTTGGCGAGTGAAACATGGGCTTTTTTGTTCTTCCCTTCATCTTTTTTAATTCTCCAGCTGGCTGGTAATCCAGCATCATCAACATCTTTTTGCATTTTATTCCTTAAGCCATTCATACTATACACATTCCTGTTTTTAAAGTACAGATTTTAGGAGTGATTTGATGTGGCTTGGAATAGTGACATGCTTACACATTTATAAAAAATTCATTAACTTGGGGTGAGGAAAAGAAAAGATTGCATCTCTTATTTTCTTTCCTTCCCTTTTCTTCATTTCCAGCACATAAAATTATCTGCCGGTCATTTAGGAACCGCAATGTCAAAATGTGGTTGCCCCACAGGGAGCAAAAAAGACAGTTCATCTTTGCCGTTCTCAAGGCAGTTGTTAAGAAGTAGCTTTGGCAAAGTCCAAAGCCAAATTGATCCTTGAGCTGCGATGTTTAAAGGCTATGTTAGCGATTCTGCTCACTGTTATTGAGAACACCTCTTCCCACAGTCCTTAAATCTGCCAAATCCTAACCAAAAGATGATGCTGTACAGCCCCTTTGTTCCAGCCTTGTGAAATCCCAGTCTCCCAAGTTACAGCTGGCAATTGCTCCTGTCTCTAGGCTCAGTCATTCTTGGACCTCTGGTGAGATCAGCAAAAAAAAATGCCAATTTGGAACCTTTTTCAGGAACACAGAAATACCTAATTAATCTAAGCCATGAGGTGATAACTTGGTGTCCAATTCATGGAAGGATTTGAATGGCTAAACTCTCCCTGAACTCAGGAGTTTAGGCACCTAAAGGGAAAATCCGGAATGTAGAAGAGAGTTGAAATGTCCTGTGATCTTATGCAAAAGTTCTGTATAACTTTCTTTGAAAGTGTCATGCTATTTTGCAGTCTTCCTCCTTTGTCCTTAATTGTGCCTTATATGCAAATATGACAAAGTCATATCTATGGGAGGTTTTTTGATGCAGAGACATTTCACAAACTGGCCACTGCGAAGCTCGAGAGAGAAATTAGAAGCCAAAAATATTAATTCTGATCGACTTAAAATGTATGTAGACCCCTGGCAAAGATACCCTTCAAATGTGGGCCCATTTTCACCAGCAGTGGTGAAAAACCCATTCCAGGTTGCTGGCTCCTATGGAAAAGCTTTTAGCAGCTTCTCTTATTACCACTGTATTAAGCTCTATTCTCTCACCACTACATACAAAGTAGGTATAAACTACTCCTTTCTCACATCAGAGAAAAATGTTTTGATCTTGGAAGCAACAAGTTCTGCCAGTTTCTTGATATGAAAATAATCTTTTATTTTCTAGCATAATTTTTTCTTCAGACCAAAAGCCCTAAATTCCAGATTTTGTCCTCTAGAAATACTCATATCTGACAAGTATTTTTAATTAAGATTATTTTATTCATTATGAGATTATTGTAAATCCCACAAGACATTCATATTTATATCCAGAGTCATACTGAAAGGACAACCTAAAGGATAAAAAGGAAATGCCATCTGGCTTTTCCTGTTATTTAATGTCTTTTACTGGATTCCCTCTGTTCTCAGCTTGTCATGACACTGGATTTAAAGAACAGTGGTGTAGAAATTAAACCTCAGCCCATTTTGATAGTATGCTGCCTACAAGTCAGGTGCACAAGATTGTGAGGAAGGAGATTAATTCTGACTGCTTTGACTCTGTGATACCATTTCATACCAACACCAACTTGAAGGCCAAGCACACCATCACCTTAATAAAATATTTAAGCCCATGCTTCAGTTGAGGCCTTAGGATCTCTAGATAAACTTGGTCTTCAAGACTTTAGCACATACTTTAGTTCTTTAGCAAACAATATGGCATTATAAAGATGTCCCTTTTTCTCCTGCTTTAGTTGCTATCAAAATCAAAGGGTGAAATGTTGCACTGTCCTATAAGAGATGGAACTTTCCAGATTCAGTCATGAACCAATATTTTATGCAAAGATCTGATCTCCAGCAGTTTGTCTCTAAAGTGACAGGGATATTGCATGAAATACAACTTGCATTCAAGAAGTATCAAGGCTGCAAAAGAGAACATAAAACAGTCTTAAAGTTTTATTTTTCATTAACACACAAGACAGGATTTTCAGCAATCAGTTAGCACTAAAGTGTATAATTTAATATCCAGTATGTGTAATGACTTCAAGCCAACCTAAAGTACCAGAATCTGTCATTCACTGGCTTTGAGCCCCTCAATCTGATGGGGAGAGTCCATTGATTTGCTTCCAGCCAGGGTTTGTGGTTGTCTTACGCCTGTCTTAGATTGTTCACAAGATGACAGTCTAACACCATAAAATTTTAATATTTGAACTATCAAAAACTCGGGGCTGTCGATTTCTGTTTCAGCTCAAAATTGCCTTTGAGATTTCTATTTTTCAGTCCATCTGAAGTCACCCAAAAATGACTTTGAAGATCACATGAAAGGGAAACAAAAAGGACCAGCTTTGATCGAGACAATACAATGAAGCTATTAAGGACTGAGGACAGGGTGAATGACTCACATGCCATATAGTAGCAGTAACTAATAAAAACAATTAATAATAATAAAGTCAGAGAGTCAGAGAGCCAGTCAGTGGCTCAGTGACCTCACATACGAGCAAGCATCAACTGGATTGACATTTTGATCTGTCTGGAGTATAAAGGCTGAAAGAAGATTATCGCTAGATTCTTACAATTGTTTTATGAACCCCCTGGTGAATGCAAACAGGGACTAAAAAAGAGCCTTTCTTACATAAGTTGACAATTACAGCCTTGGCAGGCCAAACAGTAGTTTCTAGTCTTTCGGCAATGAAGTTTAATGCTCTAAGCAGATATCTTTTTTTTTTTTTTTTTTTTTTTTCCACTCTTTGGTCATGTTTTCTCCAGCTGGTAAACATGAATCAGGAACATGTCCCCTCTGGGGAAGGGGAAAATTGGCTGTTAAGAAACCAGTTCATTCTGAAACGAGACCTCTTCATGCACATAAATGTCAAGGAAAGCTCAGTCCATGTTACTTGATGCTATCTCTGACTTTGCAGTGCAGCTTTACCCCAAAATGGGATATAAACCCACCAGACCATCTCTAACCAAGTAACACCCAGAATGGTGACTCCTCCCACCTGATTATCTCAAATACTTGCAGCTACAGCAGCCTGGACTCCATGGTGGACCACACACCTACAGGAAAGCTACCTCATCCCACCCCACCTGCCTATTTCCCACAAACAGGAGGCTGGAATTGTAGTGGGAACTGCATAGGCTTCCTTCTTCTTCATCATCTTCCTCCAAATGGAGCACCTAAAACACTGAGCTTTTCTAATAAGAAACCTTGAGTAACCTGTTTTTACCTCCTGGCTGACCCTGCTTTGAGGAGACCTCTAGAGGTCCCTTCCAATTGGTATTATTTATGCTCCTATGATATTAAGCTATTTTGACCTGGATACCTTTTATTGTGTTAGACTAGAGAATACAAACTCCACCATGAACTCCTGATTTACTCTCTTTATGTTCCAGTAACTGCTACACACCTTTATTACAACATCATAAGAGACACAAGAGATATGAGTGCATAGGAAGCACCTGAAATAGGAGAAGGTGATGTCTTTGTGATATAGTCATACCACTTCAAGGGTCACCTGTTTGCCAGACAGCTTAACAGAGCTTCCTGTGTTCCCAAGGAACAGATTCAGGCTCTTCTGAAGGTTTCAGAGAAGGATTTTGGCTTAGGGATGGTCCTTCAGCCAGTGGGGGAGTTTCTCTGTGAACTGCCATGTACCAAAGGAAAGACCTATTGGCTGACTCCAAAGTCTAAAGTTGGATAGGGTAGACACCTTACTTGGTTAAGGGTGCTGAACTCCCTTTCCAAAAATTATCTGCAGGAAGGAAGAGGGAGAAGGAAATGAAAAAATGTCTGAACAGAACAGTGGGTGGAGGGAGGTAGTGGAAAGCTATGACAAGAAAAGATATGGGACCATATAGATAAGAACCACAGATATGATGCAGATGGCGATGTTTCTTATTTTCTTGAAGCACAGGGAAAGCTTAGGAAAGAATCAAACTGTTGTTACTGGCTGATCCTGAGTTATCTTAGACTCTTGACTGGTGGATTACACATTCTGAAGGAAATTTCAAGAGCAGAAACACTGAGACAGCTTGTCCTTGCTAGGGCCTCCTAGATAAGGAAGAGATCTGGGGCTTTGTCTTCTCCTGATCTGGTAAAGCTCATGTTTGTACCTCTGTGTGCATGAGCACCATCGCAGAGAATAGGCAAGAGGACTCCTCACCTAATGGGTCAACATCTCAATACAAAGTCCACTGGTGGACAGGAAACATGAGAGGGACTGCAAACAACTACAGTCTATTGGGATAAAGAGAGGGGTCAAAACCCAGCCACACTGGGAGGAGAGGTTTCTAACAGGCCAGGTCTGACCTCTCAAGAGGGAGAGAAGATGTCTAGGAGAGGACCAAGTCCTGCTTCTCATACAGGTGCCATATTCATAAAAATACCTGGTTAAGAAAGAAGAGAGTTGTAAATGCTTGCCACTCAGCTCTGCCTCCAAAGGGACAGGTGGCTTTGGTGTCTAATGGGGTGGAGTTGCTCTGCTCTTTTATTGGGTTGAAAATGAGATGGATTAAGAGGATCTTACCTCAGTGTGCCTGTGGCACTCTTTGTCCTTCTTGACAAGGAATGCAACTGGCTTTCAGGGAATTGGCAGAGAACAAGCATCTTTCTTATCCTTAGTTTCGTGAGCAGAACTGCAACTGATACAAACTCCCCAAGGGTGAGGCAACCTGGAGCAGAGTTACAGGAGGAAGGTGAACGCAGAGACCTGTGAGATAACTGTGCTTTTGCTCATTAATTACAGGAGCGGAAGGCACTGAGTTTTTCTCTTCCACTGAATGCTGAGTTACTAAAGCAGACTAAAAAAACATTGCAAGGACTTAGCCTGAAGCAAGTGTTGGGAAAGGAATAAGGAAAAGAAGTTACAAAACTAGCAAGGAGTTTATGCACCCACCATTTCATCATGTAACCATGTACCAAAAACGCCGGTCACTTACAGCCTTTCCCCAGCTATGATCCCTCCAAGAAGCATTCAGTTAGGCTGAGCTGAACAAAACCCTTCATTCATTACAGCCCAGTAGGATGCAAACAACTTCACAACTTGATAATCCCTTTCAGCCCTTATTAAATCAGCAACGCGCTGCAGGTGGGAAGTTCAGCCTGGAAAGGAGAGACGGCCCTTTACGCGCTTCGCAATAAAGCCTGGTTTTAGTCACCAAAAAAAAAGATTTCCAGGGCTTTCCCTGCCCGCCTCTCCTCCCGGGAGGCAGATTCCCAGTGTCCCGCAGCAGATTACACGAGCATCGTGTTTGCATTACACGGTGGTGATGATGTGTTTGTTCTTGGCACCGAGGGGCTCTGACTCCGCAGAGCTCCAGCAATGACAGTGGAAATCTTTCAAGCCTTGGAGCTGGATTTGCAGCTTTCCCCTCCCCATTGCAACTCGGGCTCACAGTGCGGAGTACAAGACTCTTTTGTGATTAAAAAAAAAAAAAAAAAAAAGAAAGAATCCCGCTGAGATTTGTTTTCCATCAAGAAAGAATAGATTTACAGCCCTCAGGACATGGCCCTGCTTTTCAAACACAGGCCCCAAGCAGCGGTTCGATGCTCGTATCAGAAGTTAGGCATGTATAGGCTGACTTTATGTCCACATTTGTGGATTTGATGTTCCATTAATGAGCCCAACATATGGGAAGGTAGGAAGCGAACAACCCATGGCTGGTTTTATTGACAGTGCAAATTTTCCCCAGCGTGGTGCAGCCCCTGGAGCCACCTACACAGTGTTGCCAGCCCTGTCAGATGTGGCCAGATGTTCCACTGTTTGATCAAAATAAGGCAATTATTTTTAATTGAAGATATCATCATTTCAACATAAGTTTATTTTTTTAATTATCCCCACAAAGGTTTTCTAAGTTGATTCTACTTGTCACCTTTTAGTCTCTTCTTCCTTCCCAATTAAAAACTCTCAGAAAAATAAGCAGGTCCTTTTAAAAACTAAAGTTTTAAAGGGAAATATTTCATTTGAAAAAATCTCAACAGAGTTTTTGATCTAAAGCCAGCATTTTTATTGAGAATGTTTTCATGGTTGGTTTTTACTTTTTTTTTTCCCCCAACATAAACAAAATTTCAGATTGAATTAAAAATTTCCATTCTGGTGGAAAAGCCAGTTCTTTTCTGCTGGAAAAATACTTTGATGCATTAAAAGGGGAAAAAAAAAAGGCAAAAAAAAAAAAAAAAGGCAGCCTTTTGAAAAACACCTGACTTCTATTTAGATGAAAACTACCCAGCTGAAAATCTCAAACCCCCAAAGCATCAGATACTAAACCTATATGCAGTTTACACTCACACTGGCAGGCAGCAATATCCTTTTCTCCCAAAATGCCTTCAGCTTTCTGTCTGGTTGCAGGCTTTCTGGCACACGGATTTAAGTTTCAGGGTTCCTAATTTATATATATATACATACATATATACATGTGTCTATGTATATATAAAAGCCACTGTGGCTTCATATCCTCAGACTGTACGTAACTGTCTCCTCTCTTGTTCCTGGCATTGATATTTTGGTCCTACTTGTATGGGGACATTGAGAAAAGGAGCTGGAACGAATTTGCCATGAAGTGTCTTGGGGCCTACAAACAACTACCTATGTTTAAACTTGAATTATTTGTCATCTTGGGTCCAAAGAGGTAGCTCTGTCTGGAACAGAAGCAACTCTGTTTCGGAGTTGAAAAGGCACATTTGCACACCTTGTCGTTAATGTACCATGTTTAGTCAAGTTTATGTTTCGTGAGGTAAATCAGGGAACAATGACATTTCAAAATCTACAGAGATTTAAAGAAAGACTCATGTGCCCCAAAGCACTTTTTCTCCCTCCTTGCAATTTTATCAGCTGAAATCAGCAAATTGAAGATATCACCCTTTCCTGCAAACTTTGCAGTCACTGAGATTTTAAGGGCATTATGAAAGAATTCGGCTTTAAAGCAAAACTTTAGCTTTCCATTAATGTTGTATCCTGATTTCTCCCAACCTTTAGATGTTGTAAAAGAGAAGATAGAGCAAAACCACTACTCTCTTTGAACAGTGACAATGTAAGGTGAAACAACTCTTAGGGGAATCCCACATTAATGACCTTTTCTTTCCTTTGTCACAGCAGCACAGGCAGAACACGAGTGTCCGTATTACCATTTTGCCTTTGGCCTTCTCAAATGGAGCATTTTTGAAATCATCTCAGAATCACAGAATCACAGGATGGGTCAGGTTGGGAGGGACCACAGTGGGTCATCTGGTCCCACTTCCCTGCTCAAGCAGGGCCATCCCAGAGCACTTGGCACAGGATTGTGTCCAGATGGTTCTGGAGTATCTCCAGTGAGGGAGACTCCACACCCTCTGGACAATCTGTTCAATGCTTGGTCACTGCACAGGAAAGAAGTTCTTCCTGATATTCAGATGGAACTTCCTGGGCATCAGTTTCTGCCCAGGGCCTCTTGTCCTGTTGCTGGGCATCCCCAGTCAGAGCCTGGTCCATCCTCTGCCCCCTCCCTGCAGACACTGACAGACAGGGATGAGGTCCCCTCTCAGTGTCTCTTCTCGAGGCTGAACAGCCCCAGCTCCCTCAGCCTTTCCTCATCCGAGAGATCCTCCAGTCCCTTCATCATCTTTGTCACCCTCCATTGGACCTGCTCCAGGAGCTCCTTGTCTCTCTTGTCCTGAGGAGCCCAGAATTGGACACAGCACTGCAGATGTGCCTCACCAGGGCTGAGCAGAGGGGCGGGATCATCTCCCTCAACCTGCTGGCAATGCTCCTCCTAATGCACCTGAGGCTACCATTGGCCCTTTACTATGAGGCCATGATTCAGGTCAGAGGGAGAAAAAATCAAGCTGGAAGGTGATGCAGGTGTTATCAAGAGCATCTTGTCTTACGTCTGATGAGAGAGAAAAAACTGATATGGATAATACCAAGAACACCAGATGGAAAATTAAAATTGTGCAAGAATAATCAAAAATTACTCCAGGAAGTGGAGTAACCATGGGCAACTGTGGCTGCAAGACTTTCTTGCTCTAGTGTGGGTTTCTGCTCTCAGTGGGTTTCTGCCTCCAAGAACTAAAGGCAATGAAAACTCTTGCAGCCACCACCACAGCCCTGCTCAGTGACAGCTTCAACACCAGCTGGAATGAGACAAAGCTCCACTGAAGCTCCAAATACTTGCTGGGGGGTTCTTGTTTTCCTGCTTCAGACCCCCCACATTTGTTCTTCATCCTAGAGGAATGAGGGCTATTTGGCCATTGTCTTTTATTTTATATCTCTCCATCTCTGATCTTCATGATAAGCAAAAGGGAATGAACTTTCCAGTGCTGCAGCACTGCTGGCTTTAGTAATGAGCTGTGGAGCAATTACTCTCGTCAGAGATTTTAGGGAGGAGCTTTTTCATGTGCTTTGCTCTCATACAAAAGCAGCATGGACAAAAAAGACTTACTGTCCCCACCAGGTCTGACTGCAATGGTCAAACTGGTTCTCAAGCTCCACGGTCGGATCTCAAGCTGGGACTGAGGCTCTTCAGCCAGCATGGGAGCTGCTGCATGACCCAGATCACTGGCTGGGGAGAAAGCAAACACCACAGGTCCTCCTCCAGCATGCAAGGATGGGATCAAATCCATCAGTAAGACCTTTCTCAAGCCATTAAGTCTCAGATATCCAAGGCCATAAATTCATAGAATGGTTTGTGTTGGAATGGACCTTTAAAATTCATCTATTCCAACCCCCCTGCAATAAACAGGGACATCTTGGGCTAGATGAAGTTGTTCAGAGCCCTGTCCAAGCTGATTTCCAGTGTTTCCAGGTCCTGTGGTCACGGTTCTTCATCGTGTCATTTTGGCATTAGGACCCCTTGGGGTGTCATGGTGTGAGATCATCCCCCAACAACAAGTGTCAGTCTTACTGCAGATGGTTCAGGGGCAGACTCCATGAGAAGTTCAGAACAGATGTCCACGTTTTACTTGGTTAAAAGTGGGTGAGGCAAGAGTCGGTTCCAGACATGGTGATGATTCACTTGGCATTGAACCAGAGCAGCAATGATTGGAACTGGAAGATTTTTAGGGTCCCTTTCAACACAAAGCATTCTATGATTCTATAATTCCATGATTCTTACAGATGCTACCCATGGTTGGTGGTTTGTTATGGGGTTTCTTTGGGGCTATATTAAAGAAGTAATTAATTTAATTTTCATTATCAGTTTGTTGGTTTGTTTTAAATTGTCTTTTTCACAGAAATTGCAGCTCCTCTGCTCTCAGCCAGCATAGGGTTTGTGCATTTGTTTCCTCAGAAAGGTTGGAGCTGTCTGGATGGATGCTGAAACAAACTTTTAGTCCTTTCTGTTTGCTCTCAGTTGGAAGAGAAGCTACATTAATATTGACAAGGTTTTGTAAAAAAAACCCCACAGTGCTTAGGGATTTGGGGTAGAGATTTTATCACCTGTTTTCTGCCTCTACTGCCATTCAGAGGCTTTCCCCAGGGAGCTCAGGATATTTTGCCTGGTGAGGTTTGAACTTCTCTTGCTGCTGTTGAGAGCTTCTCAGACGCTATTGCCCCAGGCTCTTTGCTTAGAGCATAGAGTCAAGTTACCAGGAAGATGAAAAGCGTTTCCTGAATTTTAGATGAAGATGGGCTGATTTTGAATATGTATAAAATCTTTCTCCATAAATAAATATTTAATTTTGTCAGATTGGAGAGGCACCTCTAGTGGAAGGTGTTCCTGCCCACGGCAGGGAGGAACTGGATGACCTTTAAGGCCCGTTCCAACCCAAACCATTCTGTCATTCTATGATTGTCTATAGGTACATGTTGCAAAAAATAAAAATAAATAAATAAATCAATCTAAAAAAAAAAAGAAACAATCAAATTCCTCTAATAACTTAGGAGACAACTTCTCCCATGCACAGGTTAACAAGTCTGTCTACAAAAAAATAAGGTAGGATTATGTCCAATGTTCACAGCACTTCATGGATCCTGAGCTGTAAGAGCAGCAGAGAGTGTCCTGAAATGTGTTGAGCAAGGTAGATATACACCAGCTGAGGACCTGTCTTGCTTTATTTTCTTACTCTGTACAGACTTCATTGATATAAGCTAAAATACAGTGATTGGAAAAGGCATTTACAGTGGGAAGCAGAATGGAAAAATTCAAATTGGGGCCAACCAAGGGAGGAAAAAAAAAAAATCACCTGCCAATAAAATTGACACACAATGGGAATAATTGCAAGTCTGGAGAGAAAAAATGCATTCTCACTCTGTTCTCCACAGCATGGTATCTTCTCTTAGAGCAGAATGACTGAATTTATTGAGGTCATTCATCCCCTGGTAATTTGGCTACTGTAATATATTTCACAAGTGAGAGGCATGCAGCCTGATGAGACAGCATGTGAGAATCCAGAGCACTGGGGGAGGAGGTTTATCCAAATTTATAGCCGCCAGGAGGATGTGGCTTCGTAATTCACAGTTACTCTCTCCCCCTTTAGCACTGAGAAATCTGTCCTGTTAATGGCCTGTGCTTAACATTCTGGTGCAAATTCAAATCTCAGTGATGCTGGTGTAAAATCCTCTGAGATTGATGGTCTCAGTCTGGATTAAAATCATGACCTTCTCTATATTCAAAAGCTATTTTGGATGGGCTTGCTCCTAACACAAGCTGGCCTGGCGTTCAACTTCCATGGGTGACGGAGGACCTTCTGCTTCAGCTCTCTTTGATTCCTGTAGGAAGAACTTGTCTTACTGCCACAAGAGACATCAGGATGACAAAATATTCTTGAGTTTAAGAGATGTCACCTCTCCTAAGACCCAGGCTAAGGCACAAACACAACACAAATGAAATGAGATGGGATATCTATAAAAATGTCGGAGACAATAACAGAACCGATGGTAGAGATATTAATTTTTTCAGTGTTTAATGTAAGTTGCAAGAGTTTTTCAGCATCAAAAAAAGCCGATTCTTTTTTTTTGCCCCATGCTGAGATATTTTTTCTAAAGTTGGAGTCAATAACAGAAAAAAGATTAAGAAAATGGATGTATAAGCCCTACAGAGCATGCAGTCTTTGGGATTTACAGGACACTTAAGAGTAGAAAATGAAAATGGAAGCCAATCAAGTGCAGATAAGTTGGATTTTGCAGAATAAACCACTCAAAGTTTTCTTGTTACAAGTTTAACCCAAAAATATCACAATAATTATACTTTCCCATTAAATCCACTTTTTTTTTTTTTCAGTTGAAAAGGTCTATCTCTGGCATCAATTACACAGGAAACCAGACAAAATTACAGTGGTGCTTTTTGAGTCTTAAAATATCTATTTATTAAAGCTTCGATTTCCAGCCTGCACATCCCTCCTGCATGGCAACCTCTGTTTGATAAGATTATAAGTATTAATTAAGTCATGCTAATGAGGACAGAAAGAAAGGGTTTTCCCAGATCTCCCACTATATTTCAAGTATTGCCAATGTCAGTTCTCTCTTGTGTCTCCCTCCAGCTTTGCTGTCTCCTGTGTTTCTTCAGAGGGGAAGGAGAGTTTAAAGCAGCAAGTCATAAATCAGCAGACATCCTCGTTGTAACAGGATGATCCCTTGTTAGAAGAGGATTTCCCCTCATCTTGTGAGTGGGAGTAATTGTTCTGTGGCTCCTGGTTTCTCTTTGAAGCACGTGGGAGAGGAGCATCCTCTTTTGAAGCCCAGCTGTGTGACAGGACCAGCAGCAGAGGAGGGAGATGCTCAGTGGTGATGCTGGTCTGTGCCAGGGAAGTTGCGTGGGAGAGTTCCGACTGTCTGGTCTGTTGCTCCTCTCCTTGGATGTCACCACTGAAAAAAAAAAATGCAAAAATACAGCCTGCAGTCTTCTGGAAAGGAGATTAAATGGGACAAAGAAAATGGGAGTGGAAAGCAAAAATTTAGTCTTAAAACATGTGCCTCAGTTTCCCCAAAATTTCTAGGATAACAGCATGATCTAATGAGCCATTAATCACAAAATCACAGAACCACAGAACCATAGAATCACAGAATGGTTTGGGCTGGAAGGGACCTTCAAGATCTCATTCCAACCCCCTGCCATGGGCAGGGATACCCTCCACTAGACCAGGTTGCTCCAACGTGGCCTTGGACATTTCCAGGGATGGGACAGACACAGTTTCTGTGTGCCAGTGCTCACCACCCTCACAGTAAAGAATTTCTTCCTAATATCTAACCTAAACCTACTCTCCTTTGACTTAAGGCCATTACCCTTTTTCCTATCAAACTGAAAAACCACAAGGTCTGGGTTAATCCTATTCCCCTTCTCTATGGTACCAGCATAATCACTATATTTTTCTTCATTTCTGCCCTATGTTGCTGCCTTGATTCTGTCTGTTCAGTTTGGGTTTGAAGCTCGTTGGACCAGCTCTCACATCCCTTTAGAAAAGTGTGATGTAACTACCCTGTCAGGGCCCCTTGATGCTGTCACATTACCGACACACATATACAAATTCCCTTTTTTTGAAGTCAGTCTGGTAGTCTGAGGTTCAATTCCTTAATAAAAGAAGCATGGATGGCAGCAATGGCAGGGCAGAAAGCCCCATCCCTGTGGCAGGAAGCAACACACGCTCTTCCTTTCAAAAACAAACAAGCAAAACTGCGGAGAAAGTTCCCCTCCCTCGGCAGCGTCCCTGGGCAGCAGTGGAACATTTGAGCAAGGTCTGTGGGGATTGCTGTCTCCAGCCCCGAGGGGTGGAAGTGCTCTGAGGACTTTCTGCTCTGCTTTTCCCTGTCCTGGCCAACTAACTTCCTATGTATAGGATAAAAATAAGCCCTGAGTCCTCCTCCTTCCGTCCACTTCATTAGAGACATCCCTCGGTGCAATAACAAAACAGGCCCGGAGGAAGCGACACAGACCGAAACACAGGAACGATAATTTTCCTAACACAAATAAGCAGGCAGAGGAACTCATCTGAGGAAACAAGTGAGCGAAAGCAAAGCCACAGATGAGCAAGCAATGAAGCCAAGAGCTATGCTTAGGCAACACAAGCTTGCCTCCGGCACGTCTCCCGAGCCATCCCTGCCTGGGAGAGGCCGAGTGTGGACATCCCTGCAAGGGGTTGACCTTCCCTGAGCCCATAGCCCGTGAGCAGCCAGACCTGGAGGGATCCTCACCCCACTGCCGTGCAATGTGTTAACGGCAAGAGTCTCCTTTTTCTCACTGTGGACCTGGACTGACCCTTAGCCAGCCCTAACTGTGTCTTTCCCAGCACTTCAGAAGCACCAGGAAAAAGCCACAAAACAGAGGCACAGGATAACAGGAGAGATAGCAGTTCTCCAACTCCAGGAAAAAAAGGGGCTGGGCTCAATTCACTCTATTATTTGCCGTTTGGAGGCACTGACATTGCTGTTCTTCAAAATAACCTCATCTCAAGTGTTTATTTATATAGAAATTCATCCTGGATATTTGCCGTGTGTTGTAGTTCTATTTGAAAAGCTTCAATCATCAAATCAAGGAGAGGAAAAACAAAAGCAGATCTTTCAGCTGGCAGGTCCCCACTGCAAAAAGGAAGCAAAGAAAACAAACCAGAGGCTGAATGTTTCTTGGTGTAAATGATCAGTGAATGTCTCTGAACACTAAGTCCAAGGAAGCCAAGATCACTTTGTGAATGACTTGTTGGATTAAAAAGAACCATATTCATAATAAATAGTCTTTGAAACCAATTCTTTCATGCAAGCTCCATTTTCACAAAGTCGTTTTTATAGGTAAACAGCCAAGCCCTCACTACCCAGGAAGTTAATGGCAGAGATAAGGAGGAGACCTGAGGCTGTGCCTCTTTTAGAAAATTAAACCTGGACTGTTCTCTAGCCTGGAGGCCAACTGGCACAGAAATACCTGCATCCATTCATTAAACTCTCCCACTTTCCAAAACAGAGCAGCTATATTCAAACCGCCAACTGGGAATGGCCCCTGCTGTGCCTGTTGCCAAACGGTGCCTGGAAACTGTTTGGACAGATGCTGGTGAGTCAAGGCCAAAAATATGCAAGGGACCAATCTGAGGACCAAAAGCAAATTAGAGCACCTAGGAATGCTCCTTTGCAATGTGAAAAGTGTGGGCATTGCCCAAGAGTTTGATGTCATGCCCTTGAAGCAGCATCACTGGACCTGTGTCATTTAGCCAGAAAGCTTTACTCCTTCATTCAATATCTTGACTCCACGTATCCACCTTGGGGAGGTGTTGAGAAACTGGTTGGAACTTGGCAGGTCTGAAAGCTTCAGGGCCTCTTGCACATCTGTATTTTCCTTTACCAGTGTCCCTACTACTGGAAAGGGACACTAGGGACATGAGTGTTTGCAGGTAGGGGTTCAAACCTCACCTGTGCTAGAAAGCAAAATTTATAGTGCTTGAAAACCACAAAAATGTAGGCACTCCTTCTGGGAACCTAAGTCTGATGTCTCATCCTTGTTAGCCAGCATGTCAGCAGGCAACAAGGCTCATACTTCACATTAAGGGTTCTCTTGGGTAACGTCTCAGTGGCACAATCACCTATTAACAGGGGAAAGAATGGGAGGGGACTCAAAACACTTAACAGCTACACAGGCATTTCCCAAACCGATCATTAACTTAAACCATTGAAAAGCCCCTCTGGGGCTGGCCAGGGCTTTGTGAGATTCCTTGTTTCCTCTGGCTTAATGAATTATGCAAGTCAAGAGGGGCTGGACAGAAAGGTGTGAATAAGAAGCTTACTAATTCCCCACAGTAATCACCTGCAAAAGTGTTTAGGAACAACATCTATCAGGCACTAAAAAAGTAAGAAAAGGAACCTGCAGGAGTAAAATATCTACTGCTCCTCGGTAAGAGACAAGGGGAGACCTGAGCCAGGGAAGTGTCACTCGACATGAATCTACTCCGGGCACTGAGCACACAGCAGTCATCAAATCGCTCACTCGTGGTCCCAGGGCCTGCTCTGCTCATATGGCAGGCACCTGCTCTTTGCTGGAAGCTCTGCTGTGAGGGAGTCCCAGCTTCAAAGCCAGCCTTGTGATTTTTTGGTTCCTGTGTGTGAGGAGGGTATTAATAAATGTTGTATTAATAGATCATCTGCTTACACGTTTCCTGTCTTAAATAAAGAAGATATTAGATCAACCCCCTTTTCCCTGTACCTTCTTGGATGTTTGCAGCGTGGGGAAAAGGCAAGACGGCAACAGCAGGAATGGACTTTGAAATCCAAATAAATAGAAACTCAGACCTTAATGTGAGGAGAGTTGGAAGACCAGTTCATAGATGAATTACAGAGCATGGATGTATAATTGCTCTTGAAACTGTCTGAATCCAAGCTCAAAATCAAATATTCATCCTTGCAGTTTATGGAAGCTAGGAATCAGAGCCAAGATCTGTTACTCTTCTGGCTTGGGTTAACACTCCTCCTAAGCCGTTTCAGTAGGGTAGGAAACCTTCAACCCTTCCTATTTTGATAAATGGGGCCCTTTCCTCATCATCCTCCACATGATATTTCCAGACGAGAGGAGACAAGCAGTATTCCAAGAACTGAATCCTGTCATGTCTCCATGGATGATGTTCTCATCTTTCTACAATCTACTAAAAAGTTAGTGATCATTTTTTCCAGTATCCTCCTTTTAAAGTTTTGCATGAATAGATTGAATTAGGATGGCACTGACATTTCAACTTCATTTCATCATCCAGCTCTTATCTGTAGTGTTTAACTCCTGTTGATGCTGCCTTTGCTTTAAGAATTCACAGAACATTGCTGTGAATCATATTCCATAAATACTAGAGTTGGTTGGAAAATTTAAAATCATTTTTCATTGGAAAACCCCCCCAATTCCTAGTAACCAAAACACTACGGGAAAACATTTGTTTCAATTAATCTCCTTACTCAACATATGCCAAAAAAAGAAATCACTGAAGTGACATATTGTGACATAAAAGAAAAATTACGGGTGTTGTTTTGAGAAAATTAGACTCAGTAAAGATAAAAAAAAATAGATATTTGCTGAAAATAAAAGTTTTATAATTAGCAGCATCAAATGTTTCATTTAGTGCAAATCAACCTTTAAGATTCCTGCTCAGAGAAGCTGTGGCTGCCCCATCCCTGGAAGTGTCCAAGGTCAGGTTGAACAGAGCAACCTGGTCTGGTGGAAGGTATCTCTGCCCACGGCAGGAAGTTTGGAACTAGATGATCTTTAAGGTCCCTTCCAAGTCAAACCATACCATGATCCTATGACAATATGAGTTTTAGTGTCTCAAGGTTAGGGGTTTTTTTAAAATCTTTGGTGTTTTCATCAGTGTTAGGGGACTTTACTGCAGAATGGCAAATATTGTAACAGAACAGCAAAATGACTTTCTGCCCAGCTGTAATGTAGACCTACTTCCGAGCCATTCTACCAACTTTGCTTATAACTACACCTCACAGGAAAGCACAGAGAAGGCTTCAAGGGAGAGAAAAAGTGATCTCAGAGAAAATAAATCTGTTTAGCTGGCATTTGGCAGCGCAATCAGCGCTGTCTCACATTGAGGGAAACTGCAAGTGTCATAGCACGCTGACTTTGGGGGGTTATTGCTATGCCTTGCCAGGAGGTTCAGCATCTTTTGAAGTCAGCCAGCTTTCTCTAATGCGGTGAAATTCATCACCAATCACAGATACGCGTGTCCTGCCGGAATCTTTGATCTTCAACTTCTCTATCCGTTTTGCTCTCTCTGTTCATTGGTCACAATGAGTTATAGCAGCTGTATCCTACATATTGTCCAAAGCTCTTTAGACGTCCAGCACATCATGGAAAGTTCCCAGGAAAGCTCCCCAGTTGAAAAGTAACAACTCTGCAACATAACTCTCAGCGCCATGTGCAGTCATTCATCAACAACACTTCTTCTGTGGAAACCCATGGACGGATCAGTTACAGAGCAGAGCTGTAATGTGACCTGCCAGATAGACGGAGATCCCCACGGAGAATTCACTGACTGCACAAAAGAGAATAGAAACTCCTCTAGTGTTTCTGCAAAGAGGAAGAGCACAGCGCTTGGATTAGTCTGGGCTGAGCGTAAGAGAGTCCCTCTCCACTCCACACCACTCTGTTGCATAACCAGAGCTCCTAGAAATAAATGAGAAACAAAATTAAATAAAAGTATTTTTAAAAAAGGAGCTATTTTCCTTTGGGAATTCCAGTGACATATTAAAAGAAATAATTTACGCACAACTGCTCTGTGCCTTAGCTTTGGCTCTGCAATCAGTCGTAGTGCTGTGCTAACAAGAGGCTGCTTTTACCAGAGGAGCCCAGCTAGGATACAGCCTGAAATAACACCCAAGAGCAACCTTTTGTTTTATTTCTGCATTCTCTGCCCAGAGATTTTTTTCCCCTGAAAAATTATGCCAGTGTATTGAAGTACTGCCTAATTTTATTGTAAGTCTTCATTTTAGAGAACTTTTCTACTTTTTTTTTTTTTTAATATACTGCTTTTAGTTTTTAACTTCAATATGTCACGTATTGAATTTTAACAGGTTTAGGCTGTGGTGTGGCTGTGATCATAGAATCGTAGAATAGTTTCGGTTGGAAAGGAGCTGAAACATCATCTTGTTCCACCCACACTGCCATGGTCAGGGACACCTTCCACTATCCCAGGTTGCTCCAAGCCCCATCCAACCTGGCCTTGAACACTTCCAGGGATGGGGCAGCCACAGCTTCTCTGGGCAACCTGTGCCAGGGCCTCACCACCTTCATAGTAAAGAATTTCTTCCTAATATTTAATCTACCCTCCCTCAGCTCAAGGCTATGCCCAAGTTTACTTGGTAAGGAGATGCTTGCACAGATCCCGAAGCCATGAGTAAGAGGGCCATGTTGAGAAATGTAGGACTTCTAACACTTTTGTTCTCCTCATAACTTCCCAGCCACGAGGCTGAACCCAGACATGCAGGAGGAAAACTTAGTTCATGTATCTTGTATAGCATTTTGAAGGGAACATTGTGATATTAAGATTGGTTAATGCAATGTACTTAGATTACAAAAGGCTTAAAAAAGAAACTGAGATCTCATCTTTCCCACTTAATAACTGAGTAAAAAGACACAGAATTAAGAGTCAGCTTATGTAATAGAGGGAGGTCACATGAAGTTCCACGCAGATGAGTGTTGTTCAACATATTCATAAAATCTGGGAAACGGTGACTCATGAAATAACAGAGTTTGGAGATTATAGGATCTCATTAATATCTCATGACTCTGAGTGATATTCATTGTTGATGAGATCTCATGGCACTGAAAGAAATTCAGTGTTGATAGACGCAAAGTAATGAATATGGGATAAAAATAGCCCTAATTATATATATGTCACAATACCTTTAATTAGCTATGACTGGGATTTGTGGATAGTTCTCTGAAAACATTAACCCAGTGCTCAATAATCACCAAAAAGGCTGATAAAGCACAATGGATTATCAGAAAAAGAACAGAGAAAAAACAGAAAACCTCACTATCTCACAGTAGAAATCTGTGTTTATTCCTGTCTGTCCTGACTAAGGCATGCCTTCTAGGCAGACTTCCTTGAATTGGGAATTGTGCATGGAAAGAAGTGAAGTGAATGCATTGTCTCCCTGGCCATTTCTGCCTCTCTTCTGCTCTGGATTAACAGGACAATGGGGCTTCCTGGACCTGGGCAGAGGCACAGGGGACACCAGGAATTATTAAGATGGTGACTGATGCCCTCCTCTCCCACACCTCTTGCTACCAGCAACCTTTGCAGGACACATTCCTATGCCATTAAACTTGTTAGAATTTCTCTTGTCCTGGGACCACAGTATGCACCACTGACTCCACAGGACACAACAGAAAAAGTGACAAAATCTTGTGGCTACTGTATGTTATTATGCAGCAGACTGCCTGACCACTAAGGAGCACTCTCTCCCAAAGCTGACTGGTTTCTTGAGAAAGCAGAATATTTTAGAAAATGAAGAGCAGGTAAATAATAGAACAGGATTTCAGAGCCTGAGGGTAGAGCTTTGTAAAGGGGAAATGTGAGATTTAAAAAGAAAACTGTGAATGGGCAAAGTTGCTGAAAAATTTTGCCAGGTGATAGAACTGGTGGAAAGCATATAAAGACTTTCATATAAACAGAAATGTTCACAAAAATGTTCACTATTTTTCCTATTGCCTTCATAGAAATCTTTTCCCCTCATAGATAAAAATATCAAGGTTTATCAAATTAGCACATTTCTTCCATTCTGCTCCTTGCCATGATTCACCTTTACACTGAATACAGTAGACACTGAGGACTTGTTAGTGTAAAAATATCTTCAGTCAAGAATTTTGCTGACATTGGGTATAGAGAAATTTTCTCTTCATCCAGTTAATCACACAGATCTTGGGCCCAGACAAGGAAGACTGTACACATATGTAAAACTTGCTTCCAATGAGTTCCTGCTTCCAACAAGTTTTGTGCTGGATTTGCTGTATTTCCAGAGATTTATGGTAAATGAATCAGGACTGTATTAAAATCTAGGAGCAAAAGATGCTGCAAAAAAGGTACATTCCTAAAAATCTTTGACATATGGTATGAGAGAGAGAGAGTAGGAGAGGGGGAATATATCAGAGCTCTCTCTGCAATAAGGATGGAGCAAAAATGAAAGGGATGCTCTCTCAGGGATGCTTTAATCCCTTCAGGGATGAATGCCAGGACTAGAATTAACACTTGTGAGATCGTCTTTGGCAATCCTGTGCTCCGATTCATCTGCTAGGTTAACACCAAGGTTCTCAGTGAAATAAATTCCTTTTGCTGTTCTTCACAGACAAGTTTGTCTGTTCTGAAATACTGTATCAGTTGCAAATGTGAACTCCTCACTAATTATTTCCTTTTCAAGATCATTTGTGAATCTGTTGCCATCACATGCGTCCATGGCACTTACTGGTTACCCTTTTCCCCAGTGAAAACTCCAACAATTTATTCATATCCATTATCCATTCCTCCTAACATTATCCATTCAAGGATCTTTGACTGATTATTTTCCTAAAAGCCCTGGGCTGAGAGGGGCCTCGGGTTCTCACTGAGGTGGTTCATTTTCTGCTGTTGCTTTCCCAGAGCAGAACTGAGCAGTTGTGCCTTCTATTTCCTCTGGGGCTCTATGCTGAAAGTGGAAAAGCTTGGCACTTAGCCAAGCTTTAATTCCTGACTGGTAGACCAAGGCACAAAAGACAATCAGACTGGACAACCCTTCGCAGGTGCTTGGTGACATGTAGCTCCTTCCATCCCAACCACAATGCAGTAGAGGCCATGATGATGTTCATAATCATTCCCTGCCCAGGAGCAAAACACCTGCAGTTCCTGAAGGCAGTGTCTTAACGAAGCCTTAACTTGGGGCAGGAGACAACTCCCATTTGCAGACATGGTCTGTATTTTTTTCCTGAACCTGTGCTTTCACATTCAGCTCATTTGGAGCATTTTCCCTAAACTGACCTGGTTTATCAAGTGAGTCATACTCCTATTTGCTCTTAGTTAGCCCTCCACTGATCCTCAAACAGTGATGCCATATTTTCTTAGTAGTGATGCCAAATTCATATTCTGAGCTCACTGACAGAAATGCTGAATGTACCAAAGCCTGGAGCCCGCCCTCAGAGCCTCAGTGGATCCCCCAACAGAGTGAGGATTCTCCATTAGTGACCCCTTTCTGGCACTGTCCATCTCCCAGTCCCAAAGTCACTCTCTTTACACTCTACTGATATTACACTGTTCTAATCTTAAACCAGGATTTCAGTCCTGTGCCCTCAGGAACACACCCATTCTAGCTCTGCTTTGGCACTGATTTATTTCTGCCTACTCCCAGTTCTCCTCTCTGCCTCTACTGCCTTAAAGTCTTGCAGTTTTTACCCAAAAGCAATATTCTCCTGCAATATTCTCCCCACAGTGTTGACATATACTCGGATGAAGCTGGATCTTATTTGCAGTCACATCCCTTTATAATGTGCAAAATTTGACATTGATGCCTGCAGGAAGGCCAGTTCATACTACTGGAAAAGCGAAAAAAGGCCACAGTGTAAATGCACATCAGGTCTTAGAGCTTTTTTGCTTCAGGTTTTATTAAAGTCAAGTGAGTCAGAGATGTGGGAACTGCTAACTTTTTTCACTGGGGAGCATTGTTAGTGACTTGCACAAGAAGCCAGAAAACTGTTACCACTTGAAATGCAAAATTAAAGAAAAAAAAATTGCTCTCTTCTCACTTCCCTGAACTGGACCACATGTTTCCCTGGAGGAAATTCATTGTTGAAAAAATGTTGACTGCAAAATTTTCTGTTAACCTGAATATTCCGCTCTTGCTCTGAGCTGCGGGATGCAGGCAGAATCCTGTCCCACGTGTTCTGGAGTGATCTGGGCAAGCTGCAAGTAGGGCCCTGCTGGAGATGATGGATGGCCCAGCACGTGTCCCCTACTGTTGTAGGATGGGACTGGAAGGACAAGTTGCACCAGAGAGTATGTGATCATGGTCAGCCTGGTGCTGCCAGAGGGGTCACACTGACTCCCAGTGTCCACCTGTGGTGGCACCAGTTCCACTGGTGGGGTGTGACCACAAAGTTCACGGCCACTTGGGAGCTTTGGGAGCTCTCCTTGCTTTGAGCAGATTGTGGCCTGAGGAGCTTTCTCATTACCAGATTCATGCCAGATTGAAGCGCAATGGGAAAAAAAAACCACTCTAACTTCATATATAAAATGATGGGGTTGGAGTTGACCATTACCATTAAGAAATGAGATCACAAAATTAACCCCGTTGGACAGGTCAGATGGATGCTGAATTCTTAGTAACAGTCAAAAAAGTAAATTGAATGTGAGGAATTATTAGGAGTAGAGAAACATTATTATCTGACTCTGTTGTAACAGTAATACAAATCCACAAAACACCTGTATCTTGAATACTATGTGCAGTTCTCAAAAAGATTATAACAGTTGAGATGATCATAACAAGAAGGATCACAGAATAATCTTCAAACTTCAGCAACTGAGGGCAGATTTATACAGTTGTATAAAATGAATGAAGTGGAGAAAGTGAGTGGGATCGATTGTTCCCTGTCTATTTCAATGCAAGAATGATGGAATATCAAAGTTAGCAGTTGGAAAAACCAAAAGAGGACAGAAAGCTAAGCTGTAGGACTTGCCAATAGAATGCTGAAAATTCACATCAAGGAGACACTGAACAATTTGATGGAAAAGTAATCCCATTTGCTTTACTAAAAAAAAAAAAAAAAAGAAAAAGAAATGAAAAGAAAAAAGACAGTAGCTTCTTGAGCCATAAATTGTTGGAATTTGGAAGAGCAACCTGGGCAAGTGTCAGTATGTGCATCTGCTGTGCTTGCTCTCTGCCAGACCATGCTCCTCCAGTTACTCCTTCAAAAGAGGAACATTTATACTTCAACACCTCCAGAGCCTGATGCGTCTCCCTGACACAGGAGATGAGGTTTAGTCCCCTCAAGTCTAGGTTTTCCACAGTCAAGGTAAGTGCTTTGCCCCTTAAAACTTCTGTGCCAAAGGTGGGCACTGATCTCATCTTTAACTGTTCTGGCCTTCTCCAGCAGAGCACAGAAATCCCACTGCTCAAAGCTGGTGTGGTGCCATGTGCCAGAACAGGCACTTCTGAGCATATGTTTGACTGGAGTTTTGAAGGAACTCCAAGACAAACTCAGAGATGCCTTCAACGTTAGATGCCAAGGAACCAATCCACTTGGAGTGAATTCCACCCCAGGAGCCCAAGCTGTTGAGCGCAGTGACAAGGAGACTGAAAGAGATGACATGACTGTGGCACATTAATACCCCTGAATGAAGAAATACCAGATATTTACAAGGCTTTGTGGCTGAAAATAGAAAAGCACAGCAAGACCTGAAAGCCAGGGAAATTCCAATTAGAACTAAGGTACAAATTTCTAACAGGGATTGTGGTTAACCACTGGAACAAACTACCAAAGGGAAGTGGCGGATTCTCCATCTCTTAACCTCTTCAAACCAAAAGAGGATGTCTTCCTGAAACACAATATACCGTGCTCAATGCAGGAGATCTGGGTGTGATTCAAGGGCTTCAGATACTCCAAAACTCAGGTTAAATTACCTAATTATCCTTTCAAACCTTTATCTTCACCAGCTTTACCTTCTGCAGAAGTCTTTTGCACGCAGAAGAACTACAGAATGAGTTGAGGGCACTGAGGTATGGACAGGACTAGGTTTAGGACCCCTTCTCCTCTAGGTAACTCCCCCTAAAAATATGTCAAAGTGGAGCTTTTGAAGACCAACCTATCAAAATGTAAATGCCATAAAACACTAGAAGATTACACTGAAAAAACATTTTATGGAAGTTATATAGAAACACAGTTAATATTCCTCTAACATCCACAGCTCTAGAGCCATTTGTCCCCAACACTTTTACAGAGACCTGAAGAACTGCAATTTCATGTGCTGTATTAACTTCCAATGCAAATGGGAAAAATAGAGATGCTTTATCCATGGCCAGGAAACCACTTCCCACCTCTTGCTTTCATCCCACTTACCGACACAAGTGCTTTCCCTCAAGAGTGTGGTGCCACAACTTGCTCCTTCTCTGTCTCCTTATATATTTCACTTGGGTTTTTTCACTGTATATGTCACCACAAAATATGTAGCCACCACCTTTCAAACCATGCCAGAGCAGCACCACCTAAGAGTACCTCTTGTGCTTGCCTTAGAGAAGACTTCATGCTGTTTAAGCTAAAGGATTTAGTGGAATTATATCTATAGTAAAGATCTGTGATGAATTATGCAGTTCTGGTATCTGCAGATGAATCACACTAATGGAACACAAGGATGTGGTGTCGGAGTCAAGCCTGGAAATGGAAAATGCATACTCCAGCATTTTAAAGGTTTAATGCAGCCAAGATTTCAGAATTTCAAGTTTTGTTTTTGTTTTTGTTTTTTTTCAAATCTTTGTTTAAGCCTGGATTTGGGGAGGGGCTTGGTTACGGTATTTAGATTATTATTTTTGCTGTAACAGGATTATTCTTTTCAGTAACTGTTAAGTCTCCACAAGCTTGTTGCCTTTTCTGTGCAGGAATCAGCTAAGCATCACAGACAGGGAAATATTATTATAACCATTTTACAGCCCATTTTGGCCAAGAATGGGACCGGGAATGCTGACTTTCAGTCACCTGCTTTCACAAGTAAGCTAATAAATGAGGTAGAAAGCTAATAAACGAAGGCACTGTGTACATTAACCTTCATATAATAGTACTTATCCCGTGCTTGTGTTATATGCAGGAGGTCAGATGAGATGAACAGAGCAATCCCTTCTGGCCACAAAGCCAATGAACCTATTTTTAAACACGAGGCAACATTCAATAACCTGCATCAGCTTTGATTAACTGTTCTGCAAGATTGAAAGCAACACAAGCAGAACTAACGTGCACAGTGGGCAAAAAAGACATCAAAAGTACAGCTCATGATTGCAAGTTTTTAGTGCAGAAACACTGGATTGGAACCTTGGCTGTACAGGTCCTGCTGACCCTGTTGGAGTAGTTCATCATGTCCCCAGACCATTTTGGCTTTGGCTCTTACAGAAAGGCAGAGACAACTGGGCACTGTAGCTTCCTTCAAGTCTCTAGCTAACCCCAGCCTCTACCTCTTAAATACATAAATACACACATATATATAAGCAAATACTATATATGAGCTGCTATGAGGCAACTAACTTTTTTAAACTTGCAAACAAACTCAGTATAAGGTCTCTAAAACAGCTCTGCTTTTTCTGGTATTGATTTTGCTTATTTTGAAGTTAAGCATGTCCATAAATATGCTCTATGGTCCCTTGAGGTAAGTCTCATAAGGTATTTAAAAGGGGAAAAAAAAGGACGAGGAGGAATTTTTTGGCAGCAATTACCATCTCAGATAACCTGCCTGGGGTTGGGAAAGTGTGCCAGCAATCTGCTCAGAAATAGCTTTCATTGGGGCTGTTTATTTTCATATGCTTTGTCTGACACTTTACTGCTGTGGCTGGGTACTTAACTGTCAGCTTCCATTAAACGCTTTGTCAGTTGCTTCCACTCCAGGCAGAAACCAAAATTATTATCTCCCATTATTCATTAAAGTCAACCCACGGGCAGGAAGCAAGCAAGATGACAAAGGAAATCATCCTTGTGCCAAATGGTGAGATTTCCTCAGGCTCCTTTGCTCCAGTGCTTCTCTGGTTCCTTGTCCCTTCTTTTCTTGACTGCCCCAGTCATCTGACTTGTTTCTGTCAAATAACTGGGGGACTTGAGGGCAGCTGTTCCACTTTAAAACAAAGTTGAGGGGACCGAACTCCTCTGCAGCATAATTGGGATTGGGATGTTCTGGAAGAGAATAATGTGTTTGCTTCAAATTAATTTGGACTGTCACGGCATAATCATACGGGTGAGTATCCCTTCCTATGGAAGGATAGAGTATGAAATATGAATGGGATGCTAATCAAATAGCTTTGGGAGTTTCTATTACATGATTTCTTGTTTTGCTGTTTTAGGGTGTGTGGATGGTTTAATTTTTAAAATCATTTAAACCAAGTTTTCCAAGTTCCGATATATAAAGAGAAAGAGAAGTGGGTTAAACAATTTCAGAAAAGGCAAAACGTGTCATTTCAGGTCAAGCAAAATATTTTAAGATGACCCAGGCAGATCCTCCTCCTTCCAAGTTTGGTCCCATCCAACTCAGTACTGCTGTCCCCACAACACTTTAGTTCACCCTTTGAACCAGAGAATCCATTACATGCATTGCTCTAATTATGGTCTGGTTTCTTTTAATAAGCAGATGTGGAACAGTATAATCGTAGCCACAGGCTACTGAAATGGTGGACTCCAGCCTGGATCTGGACCTCACATAAATATGCCCCATGCCTTGCCAAGGTCCCAGATGCGACATCTCCCACATTCCTGAAGGAGATCCCAAGTTTTTTTACCACTGTTTTTTCTGGTGTGCACCACCAAGCTGGCCCAGCACAGGTAAAGCCAGTGAAGAGCTCCCTGCTGACTATCCCCTGGCAAGAATCAGCAGATCTCAATAAAATTAACCAGTGGACTTTTATTAAAAATCGAAACCCTTTTGCTCAAGATTGCAAAGCGTTCACCTCCAGTTCAACAAAAGCCCCCTCAAACCAACCCAAATGTTCCTCAACAGAGGATCTCTATTGCAGTTCTTCTTCCCAAAGAAAAACATTCAGTCTTAATGTATTTGTTCCCACTCGTGCTCCTGGGGTTTTCACTGAAAGTCTTGAGGCTGTGCAAGCAGCTCATAAAAGGGAGCCCCTCTCTGATTCAAGTGTGCCCTCCTGTTCAGATTTTGGGAAATGGGATGATTAATTGATTTCCATCATCAGGCTCCCCATAAGTCACAAGCCAAGCTGCTATTTAAAGTTTCCATTGACAAAGATTTCATTATAAGAAGCCATAATTTCTACCCAGCGCTTTGCAAACTTTTTCAGTCTTCAACCTGAATTAGGCCCATATGTTACAGAAAAACACAGTGAGGGCAAGTTGTGGGGGGGTGAAGTGGTGAGGGGAAGGGAAGGGAGCAACTGCTCTATCTCAGAGTCTGAGCAAACTTCCACCCACATCACAGCACAAAAGGACTCCGAATTGGTCATCCTAACCCTTATCTAAACAAAATAAATCAAAAATACAATTTTCCGACTGACGCTGAAGGATTTGCTTTCTTAGCCAAAAAGCAATTTTAAACTCCCTTGCTGAGTAATCTCTGCCCAGATACTGAACTCCACTGAGAGCTCCTGGAGTCCAAGGTGGTATTGCTGAACTCTTCTCCTTGTGTCCTGCCGCTGGAATAGGAACCTCCTCACACAGCACCTGCCACAGGATGCAGATAAAACCACAGCTAGATGTTGTATGTAAGCCTGATGACTGGGAGACCCTTCCTCCAGGGAACTTGACAAGGCAGTTCAAAAGACAGCAAAAATGGGAGAGAGGCAGTGCTGCAACCCTTATTTCACAAACAGGCAAGGTGTATGCTGGCAAATAGAAGTTTACTGTTAATAAAACTGTGAGCTCCAGAACCTGACAAGATCTTCTGCATTGTTTAAGATGACAACATAGTCTGTGGCCATGAGCAAGGGGCTGCTAGTGAAAACAATTTTGTTGTGGCCACCCTTTTGAACTGGCTTTAGCAGCAAAACGATGGACATAAGGGTGCAAAGCACATTCAACTTGACCAGTTTTATTTAGCTGCATAGACAGCAGACCAGAGGCTTCATCTGCCTTGTAGCTCCAAATCAGAGACCTGGAGACTGAGCACCCCTCTGGATGATAAATGTATCACAAAAAGACCTTTCCCCTTCCATCACGTGTGCTCGAGTTCCTCATAAATGTCAGATCTCTTGTTGCCTAATGGGATGGGAATCCTTTAGGTGACAGGGCTGGGGAGTAGCAAGATCACTGTGAGCATGAATCAGAAGTACCAAGGTGGTAGTTTTAGAAGTTTGCACTAAGCTGTGTGACTGTGTGATATAGCTAAGCCAAAAACCCCTGGATATGGAGGTAGGAACTGATAAGTCTCAGTCTCTCATTCTCTATGATTTGCAATATAGCCTTGGAAAAACTGTAACTTACTTTTGTCCCCAGCAAAACAGGGATAAACAATATTAACTTGCCTAAAATTCTCTGTATGAGATGTAAACAGAACCTGACATACAAGTGCTATCTAGTAATGCTTGGGAGAGCCAGCCAAATATCACATTTATAACACGGATTTTTCCAGCATGACTGAACTATGGCAACGGCACAAGTCATGTTAAGATCTGGAAGGGGCAGAGGTTCATTTGAAATTTCCTCGGACAAAGAAAAAGATTTAGCAGTCATTGAACACAAACAGCAATTTTTCTTCTCTGCCTCTTGAATGATAAATTTAATCAGAGTTCCAGGGCTTTCCGTATTTTCTTTCTTTCCTTATAGCTGAGCCCAGGCTGCCTGGAAACCCTGGTCTTTTGGATAAAGTCAGGCAAACTGGACAACAGAAGAGCAGAGAGTTTGGGGTACCCTTGGGATTTCAGAGAGCATGAAAGGTGGAGAAATTACATCCTTCACACACAGGTTTTGATAAGAAACTTTTGGTTTATGCCTTTCAGGCTTCAGAAAGAGGAGTAAATCCACACAGTCTAAGCCAGAAGGAACTATTTACCCAACACAGACCCTTAAAGACCCTCTATTCCTCTTGCTGTGACTTCAATGCCATTTTTTTCAGGATGACTCACAGCCTAATTAAAAAGAACAATCCCCCACTTGCATCCATAATTGTTGCTAATGATTAATCAGCCCTATAGTTAAAAATGTGGCCATTGTTTCTTGTTAGGACATGCAGCTTTTGCTACCAACTCTTGTTATGTCTTTGTGTAGCTGATCAGGAGATTTTTGCTACTGCTGTTTATCCCCATGAAGATAATTCATCTGGCATAAGCAAATCACCTCACAACGTTGATTTTCACAAACTTAGCAGACAAAGATCTTTTAAATCTTCCACCGCAGCACGTTTTCTCTGACCCTAAAATTATTTTTGTACCACTTTGTGCACCTTAAAATCAAATGTGTGCCTGAAATGGGATCTCCTTTCTCATAGCAAGGCACAGGCTGCTGTGCAGATCTATAATCTCGGGGGTATTCAGCCCAAGGAGTCAGTTCACACCCCACCTCACTGTTCAGATGTGGATCTGTGCTCTCTTGATCATGCTGACATAGGAATTGTGCATTTCTCCAACTTTCCTTCAGGTTTCTCTTGATCTGTAGTTCACGGGTAGTTTCCTCTAAAGGCACATCTGAGCCCAAGGTTCAGCAGCCCGACCTCAGCAGACTCCGTGGTGGTGTCCAAGTCTTCCAAGGGAATTGCAGTCAGTCAGTAGCAAGAGGTGAATTCAGCCAACCCTTTCAATTCTGGGGGTTGGCCTTACAGGACAATTCCCCACGGAGCTGTTTTTGCGTCTCCGGTGCTGGCACACAGACACGTAATGAAGTATATGCCCTTCCCTATGGGACACTCCTCCATGAGTTCATTCCTGGCTTAGTTGGAGGAGCTGGATTTTACATTATTAGGTATTGAGTTGCAACATGAAATTACCAAAATGTAAAACATGGGAAAACATACTGTAAATCACTTATTGGCAGGTCTCTCACCTCTTTACAAGTGCACAACTGGATACATATGAGTCTTTTGGAATTTCCAAATTAGAGCCCAGAAGACCTTCCCGAAGAAAGGTATTTTCTGCTGGCACCAAAACAATTTTATCTGAGCTAAACAACAGAGTTAATGTTTTGGCATTCACAGGGCCGTTTGCAGGCTACAAATCCAAACTTAATTTCACCTCCTTCTTGCACTGTAGCTCTATTATTATTGTTTTTTTTAATGAATGTTATTATTCTTGTAACTCTCCTGCTTTGGCTTTTCAAAAGAAATATAGAAAGACCCAAGGGACTGACAGTGAGAATGCAGAACCTTTCACATACAGGTGAAAACACTGATATTTTTAATGGCGTTATCAGGAAGGGAATTTACCTAAAAAGAGTAAGCGTGTTCTTACTACTGTGACCTACAGCTCTTTTGTCCACACTGCTTGTGACCCTCAATTTGTGGTGACAAAGGATGCTCTGATATGAGCAAGGGGTGATTTTGTGGTTAAGGAACTAAACTGAGAATCAGACTTCCAGGATTTATTCCAGGCTCTGTCACAGTCTGCCCGGATGCAAGTCACTTAATCCTTCTCTGCCTCATCTCCCATCTGAGAGAATAAATAAAATTATTTTCTTTTTTCAGTTCCTTGTCATTCTTGTCTCCAGGGCCAGAAAGATCCCCTTTGCTGGAAGTGTCCAAGGCCATGTTAGATAGGGCTTGGAGCAATCTGGTCTAGTGCAAGGTCTCCCTGCCAATGGCAGGGAGGTAAAACAAGATGCACTTTCAGGTCCATTTCAACCCAAACCACTCTGTGGTTCTATGAAAGATTTGTCAGCTGAGCCACAGAACAGCTGAGCACAGACTCTATTACAAAGTTATGTTTGAGTGTCCAAGGGATTGGGTCATGCCTTTGGTTAGCTCAGGCTTGCAGATGGGCAGGGAAGAGGCATATTTCTTGTTTCAGTATTTGTCCAAGGCATGCTACTGTGCTTTTCTGTGAAGACTGGGTCACAAATGGAAGGGTAGTTCCTGAGAAAAAGGAGGGATCAGACGATGGATCCCAAAATGCACCTTGACCTGTGGTCCCACCATTACAACTGTTGATTAAAGAGTTCAGGGAGACTCCACCAAGAGCCAGAAGTTCACAGGCACACAATAAGCAGTCTTTCACTCTAAACCAAAATAACTCCATCTGCAGGAATTTCACTCACCAATTCAGAGAGTAGGTCATGGCAGGACACACTGCAATGTTCACCTGAGGTAAGGAGTGAAGGTGTCACCAGGAAAGCCTCCCAAAAGCCAGAGCACAGTTTACCCTTTCATATGCAAAGGCTGCAGCTCAGAACAGAGAAGACACAACAGATTTGTCAAAAGCAAGTTCTGCCACGTGTGGAGACAGGGTTTGAACCACCACCCCCCCAGCACACCACACTGCAAGGGTCTGTGTTGGTAAGGGCCTATGGGAAGGAGATGCAACTAGAGCCTCTCACATCTTCATTTATCTGCACACCAGTTTAATTTTTCTCTGCTTCATTTACTCTTAGAATTTGGGGAGTTGGTGGCATGCAACCTGCGCATGAGTTCTTCTTACAGTCCTATTTTCTGCTCTCCGTGAGCCAAAGATCCCTCCCCCACTTTTTCTTGAGGGAGGAACTGGCTTACACAGCATCTAGAGAAGCAGGTGGGGCTGCAGAATAACCATAAACACAACCTGAAGGACAGACATCCTTTATCGCAAACTGCACCTTATTTTAAACTACTAGATTTATTTAAAGAAAAAAGGTTACTTAATATAAATGGAGTTACCAAATACCTGCATAGATCTGGTTGCTTTCTTGCTGCTGCTATGACCAGTTATTTTCTCCCTGAGTGAGTGACACACGTCCGCTGGCCTTGCAGAGAGCACATCACATCCCCTGGATTAGCAGGTCTTTCCGCGGATAACCTGATGTGAGGCTGGTGTCCCACAGGAGCTCCCAGACCACAGCACTCATTATGGAGAACACTGCACTTTAGTGCTCAACTTGGATGATGCTTCGAGAGATAAAATACAAAGTTATCCATAAACCATCCAATGTTTCAGACCTTTCAGAACACTATTCGCTGATTCCCCCGGAAATTTATTAGCTCTACCAATATTTTCTTTTTTAGGTTTGTAAAGCAAGCTCCAAGTCAGCTAGTACTGACTATGCAGAGCCCTGAAACCACATGTTTATTTTCCTAAGTTATAAAAAGTTTATAAGGGTAGCTGGTATCCTTATGGTCCACTGTACAGTGATTTGCTACTGCATTCCACACTGATACAGAAGAGCTCTGTGTTTTATACCAGAGGGAAATCCTTGTGATACAGCTGTCCAGCAGCCAACAAGAGCACAGACACCTTCAAAAATATAACCCTGATAAACGACAACAACAAAAAAATTAATATCTGAAAAGGCAGAAAACATCCCTGCTGAGAAAAATCAGTCTGAACAACATGATGACACCGGGCAGTGCAAGATCTGTATTGTGATACCCAAGTGAACGTTAACAAAGTCTTTCACCCTACACATTTTAGGTTTTTTAACTAGATCACCATTTCTACCTGAAAATGCTGTATGGTCACAATAATTTTTGAAAGTCCAATGCAATGGCTGTGTTGTCTTTTTGCAGTTAACATTTAATCCCAGGCTCTCAACTTTCACAACTTCATGTCGCTTCACTGACACGAAGAGGCTTTGGTCAATTTACACTGGAGAATGGAGAGACTGTTATCCATTTATCTCTTAAAATAGTGAGTACACAGCTGCACAACCCGAAGAATTAGGTCGGTATGTTGCTATGTCTGTCCTGGAAGCAGAAATTCAGAGCAAATAAGGTAGATTTCAGGAGAGACCCTGGAATGTGTGAAGAGTTAGCAAAACTGACACAGACTCAATAGCAAAAATAAGTAATTTTGCAAATCTCTAAACCACAATGGTTGGATTAGGGCCCTTGTCATACAATTCTTGGGCATGTGAACAATCCCTTTTTCACTTGAGTTCATTTCATTAGTTTCTCTCAGCTACATAAATACTCGTACTCTCAATGGGACTACTCACATCAATAAAGTTCCTCAAGCGAGCAGGATTGCAACCCAATTTTAGTGGAACAAACCCAACCTCTGACTTTGATTGCATCCCTCACTTTTCAAAAAACCCCTTCATTTCCAGCAAGAGTGAGCCCACAGTCCCTCTGGAGCTTGCTTTCGCCACTTCCAAGCACAATCTCAGTTATTTGTCTTGTCAAATGCAAAGGCAAACAGGGCTCTTCTGAACTCCCAACTTCACCTTCCTTCATAAAAACACTGCTGGGCCTCGAGCAGGCCAATTTGGATGCCTTTGAGAACTCCTGGGCTTTGCTCTGCTCTGATTGATAGATCCCTGGTGGGGTTATCCTGCTCACATTGAATCCCAACATGCCTCTGCCAGCCAGCAACCTCTGAAAGTCAAAATACTGCTCCGTGTAATATCATGAGTAATGACAGTAGTATCAAAGCAGCAATTACTCAGATGCAAATTGCTTTCTGATTAAGCTTGTAGTCTTTTTTCTAGACTTTGACACTGTTGCACGGGGTTGACTATGATTATAGTCAATAGAAATGTCACAGAAAATTGCCCCTATACCTATCAGTTCCTATCATAATTCTTGGCTTAAGCTTTGCTGCAAGGGAGACAGGATGGGCAGGTGCTGGTGTGAGAAGTGCATTGAACTGCTGGAGAAAGCAGCAAAACAGACTGGTTGTAGCCTCAGCTGGCAGCAACCACTATGGGGATCCCTAAGTATAAAGAACAGATATTGAGTTGGATGTTTTCTGTATATTTTTCAAGCAGGTTTTTAGTTAGTTCCATTCTGCCAAAAGCATAGAAGGAATTTCTCTTTTGCCTCCAACTCTCTCTGATCATCCAAAAATACACATAAAGAGCTGAACAGAGTAAGAAGCAGAATTGGAATCAATAAATCGACTTGCTGGCTTCTTATGTCAGTATTTATCATCTTATCCAAGAATATACAATAAAATCAGCACATCTAAACTCAGCCATTTCCTCTCATGACTGTAAAAACTCTGCTAACATGCATTGCTTCCACAAATACCTGGCTGATGTGGCACATTTCAGGAAAAGGCTTCAGTGGGAGGCATGAGCCCTTCCTTTAGTGTCCTCTCTTCCCCTCAAGGTGGAACAAAAAAAGTGGGAAGACAATGAAGAAGATGATGAAGCAAAATCAACTCCTTCCTCTCCCTTTCTATTATTTTCAAAGACTAGAAAGTATCTCCAAAGAGCTTTACAAATAAACACACAAAGGTATTTCTGTCCCAGAGTTATCAGACACAAACCAGTAAATAAATCCTTACTCCTACAGAGAGAAACAAATGGAGAGACCTGATCTCTTAAGTGCAGTTACGTTGCACCAAGTACAGGTTGCTGCAAGTAATATTTAGGTCTACAAAGGGTAGGAAATGAGACTTGGTAAAGTAGAATAGACTTGGATGGATTGGGTTTGGGTTTTTTTTAAATTGTTTATTAAGTACAGTGACAGGAACATATAAATTTTTTTATGGAACAAAAGGACAAGGACACTGGGACTGGTGCGAACCCCGACCCACTGATTCCCTCAACAGGACTTGAGTCCAGCACTGAAGCAATGAAAAGGACATATTTTATCCAGAGCTGGGAGTTCACAGAAACCATCTGCAGGGCAACAAAATTCCGGTAACATCCAAACCGACTTGCTCTCCAAGATCCTGTGTGTGTACAGGCTTGTCGAACACGAGCATATGAATGTTAAGACTGTGCTTTCTGGGGAAAGGCAGAAACCTTTTACATTGTAATATAAATGTAATGAAATGTAATATAATACATAAAAATGTGAAACTAGTCTGATGTGACTTTCTTGCACAGAACAGCATCTTACCATTCATATATTCAGATACATATGCAGTATATATATATTCACATGCATAAACATGCTGTATTATTTAACTCAAAGCATAAACATGTGCTTAAGAGAGACAAGTCTGACAGCCCAGAGACCTAATTTTTCCATTAGCAGCCTTCCATCTCTATTACCTTGTCTCACTGGATTTCCTTCTGTGTCCCAGGGAGAATGGCTTTTGTAGCAGAACAAGCAGAAGAACACTTAGATTTACATAAACACTGTGCTTGATGTTCCAAGATGCAGCCACACCATCAGCCAAGGGATGGTTTTCTCATACAGGAGGAATCTCAGCTCTAATCATCAGCCTTTTCACAACAGATTCCTGGAAGTCTTTTACTTCCTTCACTTGCAATTTGTCCAGCTCAGAGATTTACATGAAAGGGTTGAACTAAATATTGAACTTCATGTGGAAGTGTGTTGCATGATCTGGAATATCAAAGGGTATCTCTGGAGCACAATTTTGGACATGGCAAAAGGATGAAATCCTTTTTTCCAGTCAAAATGCCATCTATGAGAAGGTCATGTAAATTGTTTATCACTGTGATTTCTTGTTCTTCATTCCATTTACCTCAAGTGTCTTCAGGACAATTAACATAAGCAGTGCTTTTAGCATTTTAGGAAGCACTATGGTAACTAATACAGAGGTCCCATTAGTGGATTCTGCTCCACTGAGTTTCAGTGTCAGGACTGAAAACTGAATTGCACCCTCAGGACTAAAATTAGATCGCCAGCCTTGACTTTTAGGAGTTAGTAGACTGCTTAAAAGGAGCAGAATGGGATGCCAGAAGCTGTAGATTAGTAACCCAGTAATGCAGGAATAAAGTGAGAACTGGAAGTGAGATGTGGGTTATCTGGAATGACAAATACTGCAAATAATAAAAATGTTTCTCTTTAGCCACATGGATGAAGAGAGAACAATGACAGAATCATAGAATCACAGAATATCCTAAGCTGGGAGGGACCCACAAGGATCACTGAAGTCCAACTCCTGACCCTGAATAGGACAACTTCAAGAATCACACCATGTGCCTGACAGCTTCATCCAAGCACTTCTTGAACTCTGGATGGATGAAGTAGAGACAAGATGAGGTACATACAGATCTGAGAATTACTGAAGAAGTCACGATTTTTCCTATGTTTTCAATGGTGATGATGAAGAACATTCTTGGACCCCACAACAGCAGGAGCAGCCCAGACAAAAGCACATCCATTGTGGGTGACATAAAAATCTCACCTGGGCTTTGCACCTTACACCTTGCAGCTTGGTAAAATGTTGGAAACTTTAGCAAGTTTGGAATTCTGGGAGTTTTCCTACAGACTTTCAGTGTGTGTTCATCCTTGACACAAAGGTCAGTCTGTTTGCCAGATGTCAAGTCCTTCCTGCAAAGTACAGGGGCCAAAAGAGCAGTTCACATAAAGGTTGTCAGATTTTTTTATGCTTTTTTTCCCCCCTGATTTTGGCTGACATTTTCTGAAATGAATTCAGCCTGAGGCAGACACTCAGCATGAAGAATTTAAATCCAAATGGTTACAGCTTGGCAAAGCTCTGAGCAACTGAAAACAGAGTCTTGTAATGGGAAGTGTCAGACAACCCCAATAACAGAGAACCAGCCCTGTCTAGAGTGAGCATTGCAACACACTGGTGATGGATGACATCAGACTGGAAATTTCACAGTTAAGTAGCTGCAGTGCCATTAATCCTCCCTGGCGAAGAAGATCGGTGTTAGAGTCCATCTGGTCGGTATGTACAATGTAAGATTATGCCCATCATGACAAAATTAGTTAAGAATGGAATTCCCCTTTCTTGGTAAAGCAAGGAGTAAAATTTGGGCACCAGTGACTTGACATCACATACTTTGGTTCATGGACAAGTATGGCACCTTCCACATACACATAAGTTGCTGACTTTGGGATTTTTTTTAATTAAGTGAATATTTGTTATGATTTACTTCTGAATTAATTGGGTTCAGCTTCCATCTGGACATTCCTATGAATGAACCTCAGAGGCCTAAACAGGCAAGGACAGGACATTTCAGGGTTGAGTGGAAGAGCGTCAAGAGGAACAGAACATTAAATATGTGCACCTGGATATTTGTACTGGATGCTGCTGCAACAATATTTCAATGAAGTAGGCAGGAATAGCAGCATGTGACTGGCTTGACCAGCACATCTCAAATTTTGTTATTCATGAATAAGCCAGAGGGCAAAAAAGTTCATAATGCTATTTGTCCAAGCCAGCATAGTGTAGGAAACTGCACTTACCTCAGAACTATTCCCTCAGCAGGAAATAAAAGGCTACGTTTGAATAAATTATTTGAGGTGAATTATTCCATTAGCTGTAGACATCATAATTCCATCCTGATTTTTATTCTCCTTTCCATATTGTATCTTCACTTGCTGTGGCTGCAAACAGCAATTAAACACTGCTTTTACAGAATCTGATTACCTGACAAATGCAGATCTTAGCTGATGTTTGGTACAGAGATGCTGCAAACAAAAGCAAAGCTCACAGTGAACTTGAATGATGAAAGTGAACTTGAATAATGGAAAATATTTTTAAATTTATGCATGAATAGCTCTGTGGGCAAAACCAGAAATACAAGGAGTAGCAGTATGATGAGTGAGGCTCATCATGGCTAAAAGTTTTGATTTGTTACTTTGTGGAATAGAAGGACTTAAATTAGCATCAGTTTGCAGAACTTTTTATAGAATCATAGAATAGTCTGGGTTGAAAGGGATCTTTAAAGCTCATGTAGTTCCAATCCCCCTGCCACGGGCTGGGATACTTTTCAGTAGATCAGGTTGTTTGAAGCCCCATCCAAGCTGGCCTTGAACACTTCCAGGGATGGAGCATTTAATTTCTGAGTTCTCTAGAGAACGCTGGTGTGAAAATTTAGACACAAATGCCTTGGCTTGTGCTGGCACCAGCAACATTGAGACAGTGCAAGAGCATTTCTACAGCTTACGGCCACGTGTGGGACCAGAATCAAGGACTCGAGTGCTACAAAGATCGAAGCAGCAACGTGAGGAGGAAAAGAGACATGGATAGAGCAAAATGAAACTCAAAAAGATACTTCATCTCCGGAGAAGATGGTTGTGTTCTTTTATCCTACTCAATGAAGCATCAAAGGGGGGAACACTTGTATGGCACCATCGGGAAAAGCTCCGTGTGCCTTGGCAGCACCTGTGGCCACCACGGGGCTCTGAACGCCCAAGCTGCTGGGACTGAGGCGTGGGGTAACTCACCCAACTGTGCAGGTTCTGCTTGCAGGCACTCCCGCAAATCCCTGCTTTTCCTTTGGTTTCTGTGGGCTTATCCCCTTCTGAGTTTTGGTTTCCTACGAACTCCATAACTCCCAGCACATCCAGCCAAAGCCAACGTGTTCTGCCTGGTTTCAGGTTGAAATCACTCCGTTTCACACAGTGTTCATCTGTAACCATGAACTGGCCCAGCTGCACTCAAAACTCGGCCTACAGCTGTTTAAAAAAAATAAATCATTTTTTCATCACAGCAGACCCAAACCAGATCATAATGGGTTCATCCCAAGGGGAATAATTGGAAACAGCATGTCCATGTCCTTGGCACTACATATGTCTGGCATAGTCTGCTAGAGAGAAAGGTACAACAGGTTTGCCTTGGACACAGGGTTGGATGCAGTTGCAATTTGGGATAATCTCCATATTACAGGGTAGAATTACCCCCAGTTCCTTCTGCATAAACCTGGATGTCTGGAAAGGAAGAATCAATCTGGTGATGACCCTTGGTTAACGCCAAGGCTTTACTCTTCCCCCTACTCTTCACTCCCCCATTCTTTATTCTTCTTATGACTGTGATGATAACGCCCCTGGATGAAAAACTCTGCAAAGCATAAAACATGCAGATGTAACATACTTCTATTTGGTAACACTGACTTCACAACCTCCTTCATGAGTATTGGCTCTAAGAAACAAATCTTATGAGTAGGGGGGAATGGAGATTTTTATTTTACCAGATTTTTTTTTTTTTCTTTTTTCCTAAATTTTAGCATTAACGCCTAAAGCACAGCAAGGAAAGCAAAAGAAAAAAGCATGACTGAAAGCCCAGATTTCCTGGTGTGGGTGCCTGGGTAGAAACCAGAATCAATCTTTACACATGCAAATGAGCAACATGTTTATCCAACATGCTCAATGCCCACTGGTCTCAGACAGAGTTGTGGGATGCTTTGCACTATAAAAAAAAAGTCATGTGTCTTTCCTTGGGCTGGATTTAGTCTCATGTGTGTATATATCAACCACAAAATTAAATTCTAGTCATTCTGGGCTCCCTCCTGTAGTCAACAACAGTTCAACTAAGCTGCTTCAGATATTTGCCATTATGTGGGATAGATTCCACCCTAAAAGTCTGTTTATTTGCTCTGACTATGAAGAGATTCTACACATCCAGGTTACACACAGACATGCATCATCTGTCACATGCATCCCGTCAGAAATAAGTTTAAACATGGCTTGAAGGGCAGCATTTATTGATCAAGTGCAGACAGCTGCAATGCTGACAACTACATTAACTCTCCTTTTGTACTCGGTACAAACAAACAGGTGTCTTCAGGGTGCAATTCATATAATAATAAAGCAGACAATTAAAATAGGTCAGAGTGGTCACTCCCTGAAAGCGTCTGATGGCACTGACTGGAAGGGAAGCCTGTGACAAGAAGGTGAGTTGTGAATGCTGGCTGGCATGAGCTCCACTCTTAAAATTCATCTATAGCCTCATTTTGGTTGGAATAGGGAACCAGAAGTAGCCAAAAATTAGAAAGCTCACAATGTGACCAAACCTAAGCAATGTGGCACAACCCAGCTTTCCAAGATTTCTTGGGAAAACACAGGTGCCTGTGAAGTTGCTCAGTGCAAAACCCTCTACTTTTGCTGTAATATCATCTTACTGTGGGATTAGTACACAACCATTAGCTAAAGCTAATAAAACAAACTCCTCTGATATTTTGTTAGGCAGGTACCAATGTGCCGCTGTCGTTGCTGTAACGAGGAATAAACCAATAATAGCTGATTCTGGATGATATGAATCTGAGGAAATTAATCCAGCTAGAAGTGATTTAAAACATTAAAGCTCCAAATCCTCATGGGATCATAGTATTAGGCAATTCCTTAGCAGAGAGCACATCACCCAAAGCTTATGAAAATATTTTTGGAAAGAGCCACAGGAAGTGTTACATCATTGGAGACAGCATAGAATGCAGCAAGTCAGGAAATGTGACTCCGTGCCTGTCTCAACCTGGTACCCGCGTCCTGCCCGCCTGAATCCAGTCAATTTGTCTCCTGTTCCTCTTCCACTCCTTGCTTGCCTTGCCTGTGTAGGACTGTGAGCTCCTCTCTCATGTTTATCCAGAGCTGTGCCCTGTGACAGCACCTCTCATAAAAAACGTGGGACTGAGGATCAACATGGGATTGACCATCTGTCCTCCTCTGAAAAAAAACCCTCAGCATGTTATTATTATCTTAGGTGGTTAAAAGATACATTAGGGACACGCTGAAGGTGTTGAATTCTTATACCCATGGGAGATGAAGACTGTGGCAGGCAAACTGGTAAGGAAGTGTAAATAGCCATATCACTGCTGCCAAACCCTTCCTGGTTTCTGCAACCAGACACATTCTCTGCAAGGCACAGTTAAAAATGATTTGCCAAATTAGGTTTTTTATATTTTTTTTCCTGAACCACAAGTTGCTCCCATGATGTGTTTGAATGTAGGGAGAGGCAGCTGTGTCTCCTTGTTGCAGCTTCTTAGGCTGCAGCAGGGAGGAGGGAGCCAGACTGAAGATTTCCAGGTCAATCTCTCAAATGTCAGAGTCACTCTGGAGAGCGACATCTCCAGCGAAGAGCCACGACCAACTTGAATTTGACTCCCTCAGGGTAAACACAACCTTATAATCACAGCCTCAGTTTCTAAGTCAGACAACATCTGTTATGGCCAGCGGTTCACCTTCACAGAGCAGGTTTTTTCTCTGTCTCATCCACAGCCTACACTGGAAAGGAATTTCTATTATTTTTAAAAACCAAACAAATCAAAAAGACCTACGAAGATACATAAGCAGGGAAGCCATGTATCAGAAAAACCCATAATTTCCCATCTCCTTTTCCAAATTTTCCTATTATTTCCGATTACATCAAGTATTCAGTCTCTCTGAGCCCTCAGGTCTCCAGATGCACTGCAGATTTTGCCATGACAAGATGTCAAACTCCTGACTCAGACTCCTGATTTCAGACAAGTGTGATCACAGTGAAAATCCAGGTTTAACATTTGTCATGAGAGAAAACAGGAAAAATTAACCCAGCCTTCAATACCAAGCCTTAACGTGTCAGAGCCTCATGACTTTGGGCTTGGTTTATTCACAAAACAAGTACCCGTTTCAATGCAACAATGAGAAAATTGTTCTGTGTTTTCATCAGGAAATACGTATAGGTGGAAACCATGTTATATCTACCACGCTCTGTGAAATCCCACGTGGAGTAAATGTGTAACATGAAGTTCTAACATTTTAGTTTTGCTATGTCTGACTGTGATAGCTTGGTACCTATGGCTGCTTCAAGGGATAAGATGTCCTTCAGCCTCAGTCTTTGCATTACAAAGAGGAAAAGTTCTTTTCAGATACACATTCACAGTACCCAAATAAAGAAATGGAAAAGTCTTGAAAACAAACTATTATTTTTTTTGCATTTCTGCTTCTGCTTCTATGGTGTGAAGGATCTTGTGACCATTAGATTTGATATTTATCTTTAAAGTATTATCAATAACATGATAGATAAGTCTGTGAAATCTGCCTTGACTGAGAGAGATAGTCTTTTATCTATTTAAGAAACGGTAAAGAATCAATTTAATTACAGGCTACATGCATAGGATATTCATGATACTGTGGTAGGGGGAGATGAATTATTTTTCACTCAAAATTGATACAATTCAGTGGTGGATAAATGTGGATAAACCACAGCTGACTAAAAAAAGGTGTAAATTTTTCACTGCTGCTAACCACTAAGAGGATTTGTCCAGGAGTGAAGCAGTACTTTTTGAAGACCTTACACCAAGATTAAGGTCTATATAATCCCATGAGAAGTCATGGATGGAGGAAGAATCATAGGGTTAGAGCTAAAACCAGTTATATGTTTGACCACAGGAAATTCCCATAATGGTGTCCATCAAACTTAAACCTAACCCACAGAAAAACTTTTACCCTTGAACATGTCATCTTTTTATCCATCTTCCACACCTTATTCTTTACCTTTTAACTGCCAAGGAGTGTCACTCTTTCTCTCTCTTTCCTTCTCTTTGGAATATTTCCTTTTAACCCAACTGTGACACTGCTCTAACAGTAACGTTGCTTTTGGCCTGCTCTCCTTCTTCAGTGTCCAACCCTGTTATAAGAAGGGGTGAAACCCTCATTACTGGATGCAATAAGACTGCCAGAGGGATCTTCCCTTTGTGTGTTTCCCTCTTCCCCTGCAGAGCCTGGGTCCCAGGGTGGGTGATAAAGATGATGCTTCAGGCCTCAAGTCTGCCACAGTCCACAGAGGAATTACATTAAGGACTCAGTTCTACAAAGCATTAAACCCCATGCAGTTTGTGTAGCCCATTAGAGGGCAAATTGTCTAATGAAGAACAGGATGGAATAAATCCTTAGGAGGTGACAGCTCTGCAGAAAACACGTGTAGAGCCTGCACACTGATGACAAGGGACAGCACCTCTCTGAAATTACTTTTTTATCTCTATCCAAGACCATTCAGCTACTTCCAAGGGGAAAATTTAGCCCTGCACATCCCTTGCTCCTATCACTTATTTAACACACAGTTGCTTCTGCAAGACTCCTGCATCCAAATGGTCTTTTGGATGCCATTGGCATCATTGCTAAACTCAATGTTAACCATATTTAAGAAGTCACTAGGCTTTCTTGTTACTATCCCATAGGATTTGGTTTTCCCCAACTGCAGCCTCTCCATAGCCACGTTAAAAATAGGCTTGGTAATACTTTTCACATTTGTAGGCTGTCACAAATGGTTAGCAGGGAAGGAGTCATTCAAACACACATGACTTTATAATTAAGGCACCTAACTCTTATAAACCCCATTTTTCACAGAAGCAGTGACTTTTAATAAAGTGCAGTGGAGCTGTGGGGGATTCTGTGGTTTCTGTGTGCAGGCCTTGTGCGAACATTTCGACCCTCAGCCCTGACCACAGAGACCACAGTCATCAGGAGGAATATTTATTTCCACTCCAGCACTTGTCTGGTCTGGTGGACAAGCCCCTGAGCACGGAGAGGCTGAGGGAAGCAAATGGCAGTCATTTCCCTTCGCTGGGCCTCAGTTTCTCCATCTATAAAATTGGGATAATGATTTCTTCTTCTTGGGAAAGCTCCCTTGAGAGTAAGGGATGAACTGAGCAAGACGTTAATTTTTTGGATGGGGTCACTGAGGTGTTCAACTGATGAAGTTTGAGACAGAGGTGGAAATGAAGTCCAGGAGCCATAAATCCCATTTCTATGCTTGTTGTGAGGGATGAAACCTCCTTTTATTCCCTGGCCTTCTGAGGAGTAGGATGCGAGAAATTAAAACCTAGAAATTAAACTGATGAAGCTTTTTTATCTGGATCAGTAGGAGGATCACATGATGAAAGCAGGCTGGCTCTCTCCATGCATGTAGTAACAACACACTCAAAGACGGAAAACCCAGATAAAATTAGGAGAGCCGTTAGATAATCACTAGAAATTAATTTAACTTCACTGTAAGGGGTATTATTTTCAGTTTACATGCTGAGCAAAGTCAAGGAAAATATCTGATTATCAGCATGACAACGACAGGTCATTCACACGGTGTGAATTAGAAGATCAGATGCTGCCAGTGCTGCCTGTCAGCATTCACTGACTTGTCACAGGGCACCAGCACCGGCACAAAGACACTGTGTGGTGAGAAAATGGGATTTTGGAGAGACACAGGCCACCTCTTGCTTGGAATGCCTGTCTGGCTGCAGGTCAGGGTGCCCCCACTGGGACTCTGGCACCTCGATCCTTCTGCTGCCCAATTCACCAGCAGGTTAAAAAATCCTCACTTTCAGCTAATCCTTTCTCTACTCTTGAGCACACAAAGTGTGACTTTTGGTGGCCATTTGAACTCTTGTTGTGGGATCTCTGTGACAGGTAACAAGCCTCACAGTGAAGGAAAAAGCAATAGATTCATCATTGGCACTTGCAGACTTCTGACACTGTCTCATATTCACTTTCCTAATCAGGTGAGGGAAACATGGGTCTAGATAAAGCTGCTGGAGAGTGGGGACAGGGCTGCAGATATATGCACCAGGAGAGCAGTTATCAATGGCTCATTGTCAAAACAGAAAGCGGTGCTGGAAAGCCAGAAAACACAGCCTGGGAGGACAGATTGATCGAGTTACATTTATTAGCCAGAGGAGAGCCTTGGTGGGATATAAGTGCCTTTGAGCACAGAAAAGGCTGTTAAAAACACACTGGTACAATCCATCCTCACTGGCAGGATAAGGAAAGCCTTTACGTTGCTGCAAAGAAAAATTCAAACCAGACAGGAAAAAAATTTATGAGGATCGAGAACATCAGTAGACTCAAGACTGTGAAATCTCCATCCTTGGGGGTCTTTAAACACAGGCTGGATAAACTTTTGCCAGGAAAAACAGGTATAAGGGACCCTGTTTAAGATAGGCAGCAGCGCTGCTACAGGCTTTCTGTGTGTGTTTGAGTGATGCCCTGAGGCTTGATGTGCTTCTGGCCAGGCTTTGTGCACTGGGTACAGGCTGCTGGTAGCTCAGTGCAGCACATAGAGATAATCCACTCCCAAGATGCCTGAAAAATACGTGTTTATTGTATGTGAGGCAAGACTGGGGCTTTTCCAGGAGATACTGTGGTTGTATGATGCAACTGAATGGGCAGGTGGGAAAAAAGCAGCAGCTGAGCCAAGGACACGAGGCTGGGCCATGGGCAGACCTGAGCCTTTTCTCTGAGCCTCCCCCAAGGTCATCTCATTGGCAGATAAGCTGACGTGGATTTCCCCAAAAGAACGATTTTGGCCTTAGCTGGGCTGCTTTAGGAATGCAGCCTGGGTCTTTGGCTTATAGGGGCTGAGCTTAACACCCAGCAAACAGAACAGCATTGAAGAGTGGGAAAGTGAAATGGTAAAATCACCCCAAGAAACATGTGGAGGGGAGATAGCACAGAAATCACAGAATCATAGAATGGTGTGGGTTGGCAGGGATATTAAAACACCATTTTGTTCCATGCCATGCCACGGGCAGGGACACCTTCCACTATCCCAGCTTGCTCCAAACCCCGTCCAACCTGGCCTTGAACACTTCTAGGGATAGGGCAGCCACAGATTCTCTGGGCAACCTGTGCCAGGGCCTCACCACCCTAATGGTTTGGGGGTTCTCAGCAAAGGTGTTATGTGGGTAATCTTGGGGTTTTAGGAATCACACAGAACAAACTAAAGTCATTGCAAAAATACAATATAAAATAGATTTAAATATAAAATAGACTCCAAAATTTAATTTCTTTGGTCTCTGTGGCCATATGGTAGCAGCAGACATCTTTGGGGAAGGTGCTTTGCAAGGATTAATGGCCAGATGGGGGTTAACAGGCCACAGCTGTACTGTGATCCCCAGCTCCACCCCAAATTAATGACCTTCTGAGGACATATCCTTAAATTAGAGGAAATGACAGGTTTAAATTGGCATGTGCCACACACAGCGCAGTGGCAAGCCCAACAGTTAGTACAATTTTTAATACGGCCATAGAAAACACCTTTTTATACTAATAGAATAAATCATGTTCTCAACACCTGGAGTTTACACCAGCCAACCTGTAATAACGTATTAATGCATAGCAGTTGCACATCCTGTTACAGAGCAGCAATAAAATGGTGAGGGACCCAAGGGGACAGGCTTTAGCTCCAGCATGACTTGCTGGCGGCTGCAGATCACCGCTCCCCAACAGTGCAGCTGTACCTGCAGCACCACACCACAGACCAGGGACTTGTTTTCCTTCCTAGACGTCCATGGGATTTTGTATTTTTTTTTTTTCGTTCTTTCCTGATCATGTAGACTTCCATTCAGGAGAATATTATAATTTTCAGTGTTCCTTTAAGAGTGTTGCTCTAATTACACCAACTATCAAGACTGTTTCAGGTCAGATGGGTGGCAAATGCAGCCGTGGTGGCAAGATGCCCCATCTCTGGAAGTGTTCAAGGCCAGGCTGGATGAGGCTTTGAGCAACCTGGTCTAGTGGAAGGTGTCCCTGCTCATGGCAGGGTGGTTGGAATTAGAAAACCTTTAAGGTCCCTTCCAACCCAAACCATTCCACGACTCTATGATTCTACATACTTAGTAATGTAAGGGTACTTCTGAGCAGCCTTCAAGGAGAGGTAGGTGGAAAAATGGATCACTTTCTTCCTCTCAGAGGTATTCCAAGGTGCTCATAGTGTCAGGCAGATCTCAGTAAATTGGTTAAGCACAGGTCCAGGTGGTGCTTTGAAAGCAATACCTTTCTTTCCTAAATGAAAACCTGAAATTCTGGTTTCAGCCATGAAGCTGCTGCTTGCAGGAGGAGATTGTTGTACACTTACAAGTATCATCAGTCGGGGAAGCTTGAATATTACCTTATGTGTGGTACCTTTCCTGTTCAGCAAAAAATCAGAGATCTGGAGAGATTAAACCAGAGACTCTCTTGATAACTACAGAGGGTTTACATGAGATCACATTTTAATCTTTTTTGCTTTCTATTGTGTAGAATATAAGAATTGTGTCCAAACCACAGAGGGAACTCTGAGCCAGTAACTGCCTTTATCAGGACTCAGTGTCTTCCTAAAGCACTAAAATATTTGGGGTTTCCAAATCAGAAGAAACAAATTCAGCACTTGATAAAGCAGCTGCTGTGCTGGACTCATCTCTCTCTGTGCAAGAAGAAAACCAGTTTTGCAAAGTGGTGGTGGTCAGTTTTTCAGTCACAGAGCTATTGCAGCTTCCCATCATCTTTTCATTTGAATTTTGGGGCCTCCAGGCTTCTCATTACCATTATTATCATAACTATTTTAAGAAGACTGGGTCCACAAATTCATTCCCATGATACAGCTATAATGAATTGAGGCACTGAGAGGTCTGGATGGCAGCCCAGGTCTCCAGAAAGCCATTTCAGTGCCTTCACCTTCCACATTTGTTGGTAAGGGGGGTAGGAAGGCATCTGCTTCCCTTAAAAAATAAATTAATCAGTAAATGTGCCAAATCTGATATGATGCAAATTCAATATAATACCAAATGGATGAACAGCCAGTTAGGAAACGCAGCAAAAGCCCTTATTTCTAGACTTGGAGTGATATCACCAACGATGCCTTTGACAAGGAGGTAAACAGGAAAAGCTGAGTTGGCTGAAAGTCTAAGAAACAGAGAGGGAAAAGTCCACGTTTACCACATGGAAAAGGACAGACAAAGGGAGCACAGAACTGAATGTTATTTTCAACATTCCCAGAAGAGGAGGAGACAGGATAGAGGGTTAAAGACACAACAACACTTAAAAAAGACTTTAAACAAGTACTTACTAGTGTTTCTTTCTGAGTGAATTTAGACTTTGGTTCCCTTTGTCTGCAAAAGGAAAGGAGAGAAAGAACCCCTGGCTCATGGGCATTGCTGCAGTGGAACACTTTGCCAGATTTTGTCTTTTTTCTTATCCCCACAGCAAACCTTTATACAACCTGAGAGTGGTCTGATGCTCCTCTGAAGATAAACTCCCAAAGACATGTACATGTGTTTTCTGTCCCCACAACCTGACAGCTTTCCTTCTCTGGAAACACATTAGGATTGTTCTCCTCAGAGTTATAGAGGCAGTCACCGAATTTTGATAAAGCAGTTGATCAGGAACTGACAGAACAAGGGTGATTTATTGGTTATCCGGGACCCAGTTCTGCAATCAAGATCAATATGAAGTAATTGATAATATGATAATAACTGTCTCAACAGGCTGAGGGAATTGAGGGTGTTCAGCCTGGAGAAGAGAAGGCTCCTGGGAGACCTCAGAGCCCCTTCCAGTGCCTAGCGGGCTCCAAGAGAGCTGGAGAGGGACTTTGGACAAGGGCCTGGAGTGACAGGACAAGGGGGAATGGCTTCAAACTGACAGAGGGCAGCAATAGATGGGGTATTAGGAAGAAATTCTTGGCTTTGAGGGTGGGAGGCTCTGGCACAGGCTGCCCAGAGAGAGAAGCTGTGGATGCCCTATCCCTGGAAGTGTTCAAGGCCAGGTTGGACGGGACTTGGAGCAACCTGGGATAGTGGAAGGGTGTCACTGCCCATGGCAGGAGGTTGGAACGAGATGGTGTTTTAAGGTCCCTTCCAACCCAAACCATTCTGTGATTCTACGATGGTTAATGGAACACAGGCAGCAGGATCTTGCATGGTATCCATGAAAAACTGTCTATATAAAAAAATCAGACAATCCAGTGCTTCTGAGCAGAACCTGTGCCTCCTGTATCCTTATTACCTCAGTGACTTGATCAGAGATTTCATACATTGCTTTATCTGCTGGCTGTCACATCAGACCTGGCACTGCAAGACAGACTCAGTTGCCACAGGTTGTGCTGCAGAACTGGTGCTCCACACGTACAGCGAGGAGCCAGCTGCCCTCCCCCAAACAGAAAACATCAAATAGTGCAACTTCAGACTGGATTTCATGGGTCCCACTTGGCAAGGAATTCTTTCTACCATGAGAACAGCAAGATACAGCCCTGGGTGAGCAGAAAACTTACACTTTGAGTGTAGGAGTGGTGTGACTCACCAAACCAACCTCCAGAAAACTCCCAAGCTCCGCACTTGCAGCCTGCCAGTTGCTGATCTGGGAAATGCTCCGTTGGGGCTCACTGCTTTTCCCACCTAAGCCTCAAGAACTGCCACTTAATTCAGTGGAAACAAGGTTTGACCCATAATATGAGGGCTTTTTGTAAGGAAAAAAAAAATATACCTCCTTTTCTGGCATAAGTTTGTATCAGTACAGGCTTCAAAACATATGAGATGATGTTAACTTTTTTTTTTTAAAATACATATTACAATGCAAATTGAGGGACTATCTCTGACCTTCCAAGCAAAGTTGAATAGTAATGGTTTTAGTATCCATAAATTTTTGGGTGTCACTTGCTAGTAAAATGTTGGATATGAAAAACAGGGGGAAATAGCCTATCCATATGAAAACAATAATCATGTAATATTTATTGTCTGGGATTGAAATGTTTCAAATATTCAAAGCAATAAAACGTCAGGAAAAGCTGGACTTCCTGATGTAAAAAGGCCATAAATTTCTTCCTTCATAAGACACAAGGAGAGGGGAAAAATCAATGTGACATTCTACACTAAAGAAAGAGAAAAAGAAAGAAAGAATGAAAGAAAGAAAAGAAAAAAACACACACTTAAATCCAAGTAAAAGCAGTGGAGAGCCCCCAGAGGGCACAATCCACTTACCTTTGGGAGGCTGCAGGAAGGAAATGGCAGCCAAGAGCACAACTCATGTATTGTAAAATATAAGGACATTTCAGAACAATTCAAGGGAGCAATGAGGTATCTCTGCAGTGTCCGGCTCTGACAACTCCCTTCAACATTCAAGAGTTATAAAAAAACCTGCTGTTGCCCTCAGTGCACAAACTGGGGGCTTATTCCCAGCCCTTCGAGATCTCTCCCTCTCAAACCGTATTTTGTTGACTGTAAAAAACCCCAACAAACCACTACCAACAAAAAAAGCAACTTGCAAATTCAAAAATGCCTTTTACATACAGGTCAAAGATTTTGTTTTTTTTCCCAAAACTTCAGGAAGTGTCACAACCTCTTAAAGACCCACAGTGTGACATTAAACTTTTTGCAAGAGGAAAATGACAGACAGCAAAGAAACCAAAAGCAAAGAAACTTTCTACAAAGTAAAAATCTTTTATCTTTACATGGATAAAATACTTTCATTGCAGAGAGAGGGAGGCATCAAAACAGGGCTACGTTTGCTTCTGGATTTGTAAAAGCAGAGCTGGTTTTTGGAATTCAGTCTTCATGAAAAATATGACTATATATATTCAGATTTAATATATAAGCATATAAATTAATATATTTTCTATGCTACTCCTGCTCACCTATGAATAAAGTTTTAATAACAGGCTCTTTAAGTGATGCATTAATTTTGCACTGCCTTCAGGACCACCAAAGAAACCAACTAAAATGCAAAATCCCTTCTGACTGTGCACCACAACTTCATACCAAAGTGCAAATAAAACAAGTCTCAACAAAATAAAAATGAATCCGGCATCATCTACGAGCCCAAATTCAACACTGTAAAAAAAGCACCTATAAAAACCAGCCGTGGCAAAAACTGGGAAGGTTTGGACTTTGGCCAAAAATTCAAAAGTTTGGCTGCTTGTACCAAATTTTATCTTCACAACCATAACACTGGGAAGAGTGTAACCTGCGAGTGTGGTCGCTCCTCCTCTCACAGTCCAGCAAAGATTTTCCTTCTTCTCACTGACAGTAGCACACACTCGATCCCAAGGCAACATTAATTTCCTACATAAGCCCCATTCCCAGACACGAGGATATTGTCCTCTGCTTCCCAGACACCTGTCCTAAGGGGTTTAGCAGGGATTTGAGCAACTAATGAATATTTAAACTCCAGAGTCCTTGTGGAATAATTTTCACGCTGCTCCCACTAACCCATGTGCAGATGGAGTGTTGGCCATTTCTTGTATGATTTTGTTGCAAGGACAACATTAATTCTCCTTCTCCTGGACACATCAACAGAGAAACATGGACTAGCTTAGATGGCTACAACTATTTACTTGAGTACTGTGAATAAAAGTGATCAGCTCAGACTCTGCTCCAAAATACACATGCCCTTAAAATGTGAAAGGTTTTTAACTCAGTAGTCAAAAACAACAGCTGCAGAGGACAGAGAGCTGTTTACCACTGTATTGGCTCTGAAACCTGACCTCATATGAGAAATAGCTATTCTTAACTATTTCACTGCCACAGTTCTGATCACCAAAGAGTGGAAATAATCATGATGTAACCATCAAAAAGGAAAAAATAACTACATTTTCTCAAGTGACATGCTGCTGAGTCCAGGCAGACCAAGATTATTTCATTCTGTCTTACCTTGGAGTATTCAGTGTTGTGGTTCTTGATCTTCCAGTGGAAGAATCTGTCACGTTTTTCCTCTTGGGCTTGTGCCTGATTTCCACAGTGAGGAGACCAGTGGGATGCTCATGAGTTTGAGGGAGACTTCAAGGTTGACCTCAACTGTTTGCTGCACAAGTATGTCATGTATCAGTTTTGCCACCATCCCAGACAAGGTGAGTAAGAGCAGGACCTTCCATGGAGAAACTGACTGTCCAAGACCCTTTCTCAGGTGCTCAGAGTACTCCTTAATAATTGCTTCCATTTATTTGTGTTCTGTCTACACCAAAATCTGCTGAGCAGTGAAAACTTAGCACTATGTTGATAACATTCCAAAACAGAGGAACAGAAATACTTTTAATATTAAAGTAAGGACAAGGTGACATGGAGAACACTAAACAGATCCTGTCTAATTTAATAAAATTAGTTACTTGAGGCTGAAACAAAATTTGTGCATGAGCAGCAGATTTAGTCACTGGTGAGCAGCAGATACAGGATGATCTGAGCAAGGGAGCTCAGGGGAGAAGCTTGGCTGGAGCCTTTCTCCTCTGAACACCTTCCTTCTCCTTCTGCAGCCATGGTTCAGATTTGTTTTCACCTCATCTTGACACACAGTTGCTGCCATTTCATTTGCAGATCTGAGGAAATCATGTCAGTACAAGAAATGCAATAGTTTTGGAGGGGTTTTTTTTGTTTTGTTTTGCAGATTAATTAAATAGTTATGGAAATAAGAGCTAAACAGAACTGGTTTGAGCCAACTTGCTTTATTGGCTGTTGACTATCTGAATCTCGCTACAGCTTCTGATACCTTACACCTTCTCTTCTCCCAGGTCTAGTTCCAGGCTGAAGATCAGCCACCACCACTTCAGCCGCACTTCATTATGTTCAGACCCAGTCCATTTATGAAAAATTAACATTTTACTTTCTCTTTGTCAACACCCATCACAGCCGCTGCCCCATTTAAAACAGGGCATTTATGTTTCTTAATTCTGTTTTTCCTCTTGTTTCTTGCAGATCTGAGGCACTCTGCGAAGGCAGTTTGGGAGATGAAGGGAGGAACACTCTGGCAGTGCCAAAGTATTAGTTTATACAAGTATTACATATTACATATTTACATATATTACATATACGAGTATGTCCCTCGTGGTGATTTTTGACGCAGAAATCCAGCAGAGTGTGGAGGAGGGAAAGTGTCCCACAGTCCACGTTCTGGTGGAAACGTATCATTTGTGTTTCTGCATTGGGTCACTAAGTGGCCGTGGCACATCTCAGCTGGAAGGGTTTAAAGCTTCGAGTCCTGGACTGGATCCAAATTGAGTGGTTGCATTCTTCCACACCCAAATCCCCTCGTGGATCCAGCTGGATGCTGCTTTTGCCCCTTTCTCTCCTAACCTGCAGGGCTGGTTTATGTGCTGACACACCCACTGCTTTCACTGCAGAGGGAAGACAACTCAGAACTGAGAGCATCAGTATGGATTTGGGGAATCCAGGTTTTCTGAACCATCCCAGGTCTCGCAACATGGAGCTATTTAGTCTCCCATCATTTAGTTTTTCCACAGAAGAAGCAGAGATAACAACACATTATTATTGCTTTAAAGTGGTGCTGTGGGCATGAACACATGGAAACCTGTGAGGCACTCAGATATTACAGTAATCAGAGTCATACAAGGACCAAAGATTGACAGATCACATCTTCACAAAACCAGTCAAAAAATCTGCAAAGCATCTAGATGAAGGCAAGTCCAGAAATATACAGATATTGGTATAAGACTCTTGTGCCAATATTTCCGTCTGATAGGAGTTAAGATGAATTATCAATCACAAGCAGAGAACTATAAAACGTAAAATGAAACTGTATTATTATAATTTTAGTTCTTGATTTTCCTTATTTATCTTTCCAGCTCTCTTCCACTACTAATCTATCTTGTTTAAGAAAAACAGTATATAAGTATAGTGGAGCTTGATTACTGAGAATGGCTATTAATGTAGTGTCTCAGAGCACTCTCTAGACAGTTAAAAAGCTTTTAACAGTAAAATATGAAGGTTTCCTTCAAATTTGCAGTCATCTGCCTTCTAAAACTTTGTTTCAGTTGCCAACATTTCAGTGATTTATAGAAGCCAAAGTATCTGATTTTTGTCTCCCCACAAGAGATGAGAGCTATTTTTTCTTATTATTTTGTAAAGGCAACATCATTATCTTAAGCAGAAAAAGAAAAAAGTTAAGAGCTACATTAAAGATACAGCCTTCAAAATAATTTTTAAGGCATCTGGCCTTATTTAAACCATCAAATTTACATTCAGTTCCTTCAGGGATGGCTCTGCTGCTTTGTGCTGGCTCCATGCCCTCCGAATAAAGCCCTGGATTTAATTCATGCCACCACTGCCTTTCCCTGGCTGCCTGGGGTGGATATATAGTAGAGGTATAAAAAATAGGGATATAAAAAGCCCAACCTTGGACAAGATGATTCACTCAGGCAAAAAAACAAACTCAGCCCTGTAACTGTTTGAATTTCAACTAGAGGTTAGACTTGTGACTAATGTCACTATCTATTTATTCTTAAATAATTATTAGAAGTGTTTATGTACATTCTGTATGAGCTGGACGATAAACTATAAAACACTTTATGAGATCTACACATGGCTGATGGCAGAACCTTAATACAACACAAAGGTTCATCTACATTCAAGAAATGCCAAACCCCACTTTTTTATTCCCCCCCCTCAGGGAGGGTGACACTTGACAAAGAGGAGTGTGCTCTGAAAACCCAGGGGGGGCACATTCTGCGGGGTCTGAGTGTCTCTGGAGAAACACAGCTTCTTTAGATTTCCAGAGGAAGGCAAAACTCTTTTAAAGGGTTTTATTCTCTGAGGAAAGCCTGAGGAAGGACAGGTCAAGAAATGAGATGAGGCCCAATCGGAAATTTGCGTTGTGGCTCCATCACCTCCAACAAATTTTAAGCTGAATTATTATCCCTGTTTTGTGCACACCTGAACTAAAAATCTGAAAACTGAGGAAGTAAAACCACACAGCAGGGCAGACACCGAACTGACAGTAAAACTCACACTCCCTTTTTACACAGCCTTACTCCTACTGAAATAGATGTTTCCCTTCTTCAAGTAACTAATAATCAACATCACCTGATCCAGTCACCGTACATCTGGGCTAAGCATCAAAATGATCTGCAAGCTGAAATTACACAGGAATAAAGCTATTCATATGCAGCCATTAACTGAATCTCAAACCGATTTTTATACACATAATAAAAACTGTAGCACCAGCTTAAACATACGTCTCTGTTTTTGCAGCATAGGAATTGGTGCTAAGACACCCTCCAAAGGCTGCTTTTTTGTTTTAAACAGAGTTAAAGAAAACTCCGAAGATGAGAAAAAATAAAAGTGATTACTTCCCAAAATAAGAATAAACTGGGTTAGTCCAAGATAGGGAGACACAACCTACCTTGTTTGACTCTAAATTCAGCTCCCTGACTTGTGCAGAGAAGTGAAAGGTTATTATATGGGTTTGCTGGGCAAACACAGATTTTATAAATAATTGCCTGTCAGGCTGTTCAAGATAGACAAACATACAGCAGACCAACAAAAACATGATCTGTCATATTTCTGAGAGAAATGTATGTTGAGTCTTCATTCTCTGGGACTTTAAGTAGACCAGTAAAAAATAAGTGCCGGTATTTTTCCTGCTTATGCATATTTTAAAATGTAAAATCTGGGAGAGATACAGCTGCAGAAGGAATTTTGATTCCAGTACCCAGTGCCTGAAATGGCTTCTTCTGTCTCTATCCCTGCATATCGAAACCAAATACAATAAATGCTGGTGCCCTTTCAAAAAAAGTCTGGATGTTTACAGCAAGCGTATAATTTTCCGTGATTAAGGACGCCAACAAAAATAAAGAGTGATGATAAAAAGAAAAGTTTAATCATATACTTCAAGAAGCACAGATGGAGCATCAGAAAACTTCCCTCTCCCCTTGTTTAATACACGGCGTTGTACACGTTACTTTCAGTCATTTACACACAGATAATTTCCAGAAAACAGAAGCAAAAAGTAGGCAAAAGAAAAAAGCAATTTAGGAATGTCAGTAATATTCGACGTAGAAACTTCACTTTTACAATATTTTGGTTGCAAAGAGACATTTTTTTCTGTTTATTTAAAAAATATACATATATTTAAAGTTTTTGTGAGCAGGTCCAGGAGAGCAGGACAACAGAACCACCTACAAACGACCACAAGAGCGTAGAGCAGGAGTAAAAATCAAAACCTCACACACTAAGCAACAAGGAGGAGGACGGCCGCACTATAGAAAACTAATATTTTCCTGATCTCCTCTTGATCCCTTGAGTGTGCTGTATTAATTTAAGTTGGATTCCAAGCCTGGCTGAAGCAGACCCTGGCCCATGGGTAGCACGGGGAAACCAGCAGGACGTGCCTGCAGATCCTGGTGACGGGCTGAAGCACAGGCGCTTTTCTCTGGTCAAGCATCATCGTGGCCAGCTCTATATTTGTACGGTTTTATGGGAAGAAACGAATGTGTTTGTGAGGCCAGCAAAGGCCGGAGGAGCAGGGGACGGGAAGAAGCATAGAGGGAGGGGCTGAGATTTAAAAAACAAATCTTGAAAACAAACAACGCTAGCTAAAGTATAAAAAGAGCTTGGTTTCTTCTTCAACCAAATCCAACAGTAATGATGCCTTTGTCAACAACAGGGACAACATCTGCTTCCTGCAGCAAATGCTGAGCAAGTACATAACGTTAAGCCTTTGCCTACAACCACTGACACAGACACAGTTATTTAAATACTTTAGGATGTATTTTTCCAAATAGGGGCCCAATCCAGTGCCAAATCACTGCAAAGGCCTTCTTAGGTTTCAGAGAGTAATGACTCGAGCCTTAGGAGATGCCAACATCGAGAATTTGGGGGTGACCCCTTAGCCTATCTTTGGGTCTGCAAAGAGTCAAGTCTCTCACTGGCTAAGTTCAGTTTACCTGAACTTATTTCTGAATATCTTTTGGGTCCAAACTTGCTATTACCGTCATCAAAATGCCCTCACTGGATTAAACTGGGTTATAATGTCTGTGCACTTAAATCAATGAGAGAAACAACTAGAAATTAGTGGAAAATAGAAGGAAATAATTTTTATTTTTGTAAAAATCACAAGGAAAAATATGTAACCTTTATATAACCTATATAAACCAACACAATCCAGTCTATCTCTGGCCTCTTCCTGCCCCATCCTGCTTTAGAAAAAAACATCTTTTGGAGAACACACAGACTTCCAAACACTTAAATAAAAATGACATGGCAGTCAGAAAGAGGCTGACAGCAGCAAGTCCCCTGCAAACTCCAGCATTGTCTGAGCTGCATTCTTGTCCACCTACACCCTATCCCAAACATCCTGCCATTAATTAGCTAAATGTTCCAGCTAGTAAACAAGAATAACGACTGAGGGGGCTGGAAAGAGAGACAGAGACAGCCAGCAGATAGTCACAACAAACCAGCCCACTCACTGGTACATGGAGACATTGGAGCTTGTATTTTTTTTCCTTCCATGGAGGGGAAGAGAAAATCACCTTAATATAACACTGTCTTTCCTGTTGCTGCAGCCACATCCACATCAGCAGGCGAGAAAAGTCATCCCGTTCCTGCGGTAGGCACTCTGTCAGGGAGAGAGAAAATCTGTAATGAATTATCACATCAGCTTAAACAAGGCAAGGAGGCACAGAGAAAGGCAAGGCTTTCTTCCTGTTTTGTAGGCTATTCTGGATGCAATCTAATAATGTGCTTAATCTGAACATTTCTGGTGAGGAAGCTATAAGCAACCACTTTGTCTATTAAAAAATCAGTGTGGTTAACAAGTGGTTAGTGACTCTATTTCAGGAGAGCGAGAGATAGGCAAAAAACGTAACGTCCTATTTTGCTAATTGCCTGCAAAATAGATGAGGCCAAAAATGCACCATTCTGCTGAATCTGTTTGTCCTTTATAGGCACGTGTTCTCTATTCACCACGTTCAGGAATAATTTCTAACCTATGTGAATAGTCTATAAATTATTGAATAATTGCAGTTTTCCAAACTTAATTTATAGTCTGAGTCTGAAGTTGTGTAAACAGACACTGGTATAATCCCCACCACTCCAAACCCAAATTAATCTTAAAGGCCCTCTGGTCAGTATGAAATAATTTGATATCCCATATATTGTAACTTGGGCCCAAGTGTTTCCAATGGTAAAGAAGCACAGGAGTTAAACAGCACTTGAGAAAATAATTTTAAAAGATCCTGTGACACTGTCTCCCTAAAATACCTTTCATGCATTTTTAACAGCTCTTTCTGAATCAATATAGGAAACTATGCCTTTTTATGCCAGGCACACTGGAAACCGTATATTTTGAGGGGATATTCTCAGTTTAAAAATGCCTTTTTTTTTTAATATTAATGGTATCTTAAAAAAAGCAGAGAGGTTTAAATACTTTTGTTTTATTTGGTTCACCTTCAGCAGTCATCCAGTTTTAAAAATGAAAATATAGTCATCTATTTCATTACATTAGTGCTTTGTCAGATTTATTTTGTGCCTCTTCAGCCCAAGCACTTAGGAAGTGCCATATATAACCACCATTTTTAGTGGCTCTACCAATTTCCTAATTAATTTCAGCCAGATCAATTTCTCCTCTCTTAAACCAGAATTAGAGTAACATTAGGAGTAAAGGATAACCTCAAACAACTTTGGATATAAATAGTATTTATACTGAAGGGTAAGGAAATAATTTCAAAACCAGCAAGGATGTATTCAGACAGACATTTTACAGACAGTGAATATGCAAAAGGAAATATGTACAAGATGTTCATTACAGCATCCTCTACATTAACACCACACTCCAGTATAGAGATCCAGCAGCACATGGCATTAAAATCAAAGAGCAGAACATTCACCCTGGGATACACAGCCAGGCATCAGACATGACAGTATCACCACAAACAAAACACAAAATAAATCCAAAGGCTCTATACTCAAACATGAAATGCCCAAAACAGACTAGCCAATAACTTTGAAAGGATCCAATATATTCCCACAACCACAAGCAGCAAGTCCAAGGCAGTCTGGATGTGCAGCTTGCCCAAACCATTATGGCTGGCATTTGGAAGTCAATGCAAAAGTAATGTTTTTAGCTTCTTGACCCTGATATTTTTACAGAGCTTTATAACCCGAGTGACAACCTTTAGCACATAAACAAAGTATTCAGGACTATTGTGCAGTTTGCTTGAAGTTAAATGATCCCAAGTGTAGGGCTGGATCTACATGAAAGATAAAAGGTTGAATTTTGCGAAAGGAATTTTGGTTGCAAAGCAAAGTTGGGCTTGGCTGGGCTCACCTGGGAAATAATGAAGTTTAACATTTTGCAACACAGGCAGTGTTATACAGGCAGTTGTATCCCTGCAAAGGTCATTCCAGAAGCCAGTTTCAGCATAGGGAGGAGAACACCTTCGGAGAGTTGGACACACCCACAGGTCTATATTTAGCAATATATTATAACCAGTGTGACTATAGTTAGGATTGAAAACTATTTCCTACTTCACTCCTCGTTTCACATACTTTAAACCTTCTGAAACATTTGCCCTTGGGCTGAAGTTTCCTCTGCTTCAATCTCTGCCTGAAGTTCACTTTCTTTGGAAAGACCAACAAAATTCCTGAAGCCATTTTGAAGTTTAGCAATAATGAAAACAACACAATTTCCCTTCCTGTGCCAGAGAAAGTGATTCTGATATATACATACTTTATTATGGAATTTAGCCATAAATTGAACCATTTTACCCATAAACCATCTTGGCCTTCAATCTCAGCTTAAAGGCAACTGTTTTGAAAATCAGTATTTCAGAGGAGAGAGTCTGATTCATCCCATTCCATAACAAGATAACACTTCGTTCTCATTTTGATACATTACTAGATAATAAAGGTTAACCTCTGAAATGCTTTTATGCAGAGCGAAACTATTTTACAGTCATCCCATCATTCTGAGTTATACCAGATATCTTGGAGATCTATGCAGCTGAATTTGTGATACTGAAAGACAGATCTTTACATGCCAAGACTCGTGAAGAGAAACAGCAAGATGTTTTTTATAAAACTTGCATGTGTATGTGCCCTTGCAAGAGAGTTTGGATGTACGTGGCAGACATTTAATGTGGCTGGAGATAGCGCAGAGGGTTTGGATGACACTTCTGGGTGGCTTTATGCCACTTTGGCAGTACACAATTTTTATTTATTTTTTTTTTAAAATATGATTATTTGGCTCAGAATTACAGATAGAGGATGATGTAGACTCTTGATGTGGGATTAAAATAGCTGTACCCATTTTGCTGGATATGTCTTGCTGTAGCCCAGTGTCAAGAGGAAACATAAGCCCAGGGTCCCTTCTGGGGCTCCTTTTGGAAAAGTGTCTACTACATCCAAATTTTCTGTGTGTTCTCTTAAAATTTACTGTCTACCAGGCTGTGCTTTGATTTTTCCTGCTGTGGGCTGAGTCTCTGGCATGGCTGAAGGTCCTGTGCCTGGGTGCTCAAAGGATCACCTTTTAGACATGGGGAATCACTGAGCTTGGCACAAATTACACAGTTCACGTTCCCAGAGTGGATTCCCTGCTCTGAAAAGCTCATCTAACCTTATCTGGCCAATCTAACTCTCACAGAAACTTCTTGCTCCTTGCTATCATATGACAAGATTTTGCCTCACCTTCTCCGACCTCAATGAAGGTGAAATGACAGATTGCTGCCATCCAAAACCAGGGACTACACAGGCTGGGCCAAAAGCATAAACAAATTGGCATCTTGTTCAGGCCACTCTTATCACTGGCTCCCACTTGAGAGGTGTGATGATTTTGCTGCCCAGTCCTCCACTTTCCGGTTCTACCCTGATCCGGTGGGTGGCATCCCTGCCCATGGCAGGGGGGTTGGAACTAGATCTTTAAGGTCCCTTCTAACCCTAACTTATGATTCTACCCTACCTGTGAACCTTCTGAAGAACCTTCTCACAGCTTCTCAAGCATCTTCTGTATAGGAACCCTGCCTTGAAAACGTTGCTCCTTCAACTTATCAAAGCACATTGCATTCTGATATAACACCCTCTTTGGGAATGCTATCGTTATTTAATAAATGAAGGCAGGGTTTTTTTCAGCAAACTGAAAGGAGGTACAATGAAGCAGAAAAGATGAGCAGTGTTCACTGCTGTCAGTCACCTAAAAGCAAGATCACTGTTTGCCCTTTATTTGATGAAAGGAGGGAAAACTAACAGCTTAAAAAGGCCATGTGGCACAAGAGGCCTTGGTTAAGGAGCTCCTCAAATTTCATGAAAAATCACCCTATTTCTACTCTCTTTTCTTTGGTCCCATTTCTCTCATGTAGCCCAAAGCAGTGTTATTACGAAGGACCACAAAGAACCACTCCATGAAGATGACAGCAAAACTCCTGTCCTCACAGTAGGTCCCATGAAACGAAACATGACCCTTTTGAACATGACCCTATGAACTGAAGAGTTCATAGGACAAGATATACTGTGATTTAGGACTAGAGGGAATGGTTTTCAACTGAAAGAGAGCAGGTTTAGATTGGACATTAGTAAGAAATTATTCACTGTGAGGGTGGTGAGGCACTGGAAGGGGTTGCCCAGAGAAGCTGTGCCTGCCCCATCCCTGGAAGTGTTCAAGGCCAGGTTGGAGCAAGCTGGGATAGTGGAAGGTGTCCCTGCCCATGGCCATCTCTAAGGTCCTTTCCAACCCAAACCATTCTGTGAATCAATGATTTACAGAAACAAGTCCCAAACAAAACTCAAGCTGTGTGAGTACTCCTCAGTGAGGTAACAGATTAGATTAGAAAACTAAGACTTTTGAATGGGCACCTCAGCTAGAAACAGTTCCCGGTTAACAATTTACACTAGTGCATAATTTCGCAGCTGTAGTATGATGGAAAAGAATAATTTTGGCAAGAGAAAGAAACAGCTGTGATTTTTGAGTGGGCTGATGCTTAATTTTTATTTGGGATAAAATCTGGAAAGTCTGGGGTAAAACATCTCCAGCGGGCAGCCGAGACACTGAAGTTTATTGGGCCAAATCCTCTGTTGGTTTAAGTCTGCAGTTCTGCTTACATTGAAGCACAGTGTCATACTGCAGGTCTGTTGTATCACTTAGAGGTGTTAAATCGTGAATTAAAGGTCCTATGTAAGTGAGTTCCAGAGTAGCATTTATAAAACTTGGAGACTCCCTTTTTTGGTGTCCTCCTGTATGTGTGTGGGCAAGTGCTTTAATTGCAGTGCATAAAGTGGAAGGGCAGACAGAGACATCCAAATCAAAGAGCAAGCCCTGGCCGAAATTCATTAGCAAACATAAATGCAAATAGGCACATCTTGTTTGGGACATGCCACGGTCCTTTCCGCCTTTGGTAATTTTACTCTATTCTCTGACATTTGCATAAATGTAAATTGAACCATATGACTTGAGCAGGTTTATGACAGGGGAATCATATGCAAAACTCCTTGCCATTAAATAATTCTCTTCGTGCAGCCTTACAATGGTACTGTGAAAATCAGGGAGGGTTGGATCTCAGACAGTGAGAACCTTTATTTAAGAACAGTGGAGGGAGCCCTGCCCTTTAAATAAGAGACATTCTTGGATCAGACACTGGCTGGCAGGATGGAAAAAAGGATGTAGCATTGACTTTCATTCCATTCCAAATAACCTGGAACCCATAAACCACCAAGATTCTCTAATTTTAAATCTATTCCTTTTCTCCCTGTGTCTTCTTTTCATTTTATTTGGGGAATGTTAACTTTAAAATTTCATTAGCCTGCCATAATATCAAACAAGTCACCCTGGACAGATTCACAGCTCTCTCTACATAAAAACATCTACATTAAACCCTCTGTGATTAAAAGGTTACTCCTCTAATTTTTCCCAGCCTGCATAGACAAACCACATGCAAAGAAGTGTCAGCTTATTTAGAGATTAAAATAATAATTAAAGAGGCAAAGTATAAGCAACATTTTTTAAAAAAGAGAATCCATATGTTGTTTAGAATTAGTTGCTTCTGTTTAGGTTTAAATAAATTCGTGTGGATATAAACTCTCTTTATTAAAAGTTCATCCATGTCACAAAAGAAATATAATGGATATTTCTCCCTCCAATTTAAAACAATAGCACTGAAGGCTCTAATTCCACAAACCCATCTTTAATCAGTAGCCAAAGCACAGATGTCTGATATTACTCAAAGGATGAGGGAATGTTTTATGTATGTAACATCTAGTTCATGGTCAATAATGAGTAACACATCTCAAACATGTATCTATGGACACCCAGGTTCAGTACACTATGAACTCGTACAATGCTTTGGGAGATCTGCCCTGCTGTATCCATGAAATCTCATGGATTCCATTTATGATGAGGCCAGAACGATGTGTTGAAAGCTACAGCGTCCATTTATCCATACAGTACCTGTCCCTCTGGAAGCACAATCACACTGGTGCTCGCTCCAGCACCTGAGAAACCACAGCTCAGTGTAAGAAACACCAACAACGTCCTTCCTCAGGTCTGTTCCCGGAGTTCTCAGCCTGAGACACCAGGGACAGCAGCAGTTTCCATGCCATGAGTACCTGCCCTCCAGGAAGGGGGCTGAGATCGCCACTGCACCTCACGTAGGTGCCCACCAACATCACATGCTGATAAAAGCACTTCTCCAGTAAACCACCCATCAGCAGCTTGTAACAAAATGCTTTCCAACAAAGTCAGCTCTGGGCTTTGGTTTACCTTTTATCTGCCAAACAGCGTAAACTTTCTCAATAATCACATAAAACTGGGCTGCTGTGTCCAGGAATAAGATATATTCAGGTTGTATCATCCAAGTCTGTTAAGAAACATAGTCTAGATCTCAGCTATCCAACTTCTTTTATTATTGTTCTCTGCCTCTGGGATAAATGACATTCCCAAGGCTGATGGAAATGTAGGATCACTGGAAAACAAGGACCAAATGTATTTCTCAGACACTTCATGCAGTACCACCAGTGGACAGAGAACAAAATGTAGGGGTTGTACTGCTGCCCTCCAGCTCATCTGGCCAAATTTGCAATGATGCAGTTAACCAGCAAATGCTGTTCTCAGGGCTGGGCTGGTGTTGTAAGAAAGAAAAAACAAGGCAAAAGGATCATGGCTTCTGTTGCAGTAAGAACTGGGGTGTGGGAGTGGGGTACCAATGTCTGCCAAGAGAAAAAAAGAACAAAATTGGTGGGGAGGGAGTGATCATTTTAAGTTTCTCAGAGGGTAGTGTAAACAGTGGAGAAAGAAGAAAAAAACGGAACTATAAAACAATACTTGGCAGCCAGCTTTGCAAAACAAACATATTTTCACAAAGTTCTTCCCATCACTGCCACCAGCTTTAATAGGCTTTATTTGTCTGAGAGCAAGAAACCCTTTTTAATTGTCAGAGAAGAGGCGACACTGCTTTGCACACTAGTAGAAATTCCTACTTCTACGGCACGCTGCTCTCTGTTCACAGTCAGGGAGAGGAATTCCTTCCCCCAGGCTGCAAAACCTGTAGCTGGGCTTCATCACCACCCTTCCATGGACAGAGTCAGCTGCTTCTCCTGTGGAGCAAGTCGAAATCCAGCAAGTTACTACTGCCATGGGTCTAATGGCCCGTAACTGTCTGTCCAAGACATGCTACTGGCAAAGCAAACAGCAGGTCTCCATGAGGCATCAGACCTTGATTGATACAACCTGTTGGACCCCAGCATAATTGGGAAAGCTTAAAACCCCCACCACAATGGAGATGCAGTGGTTCCTGATGGGCCCCGATCTCCTCATGAGCACTGCAGTTAGTTCACTTGTAATTTTATCACCTCAAGTCAAACTGGTCAAAACACCTTGAATTGCTCAGGGCTCAACCTTTCCTCTTCTGATGTGTCTAAACTCGCTGCTGTAGCTGTACAACAGCAATAATGTACTCAGGCAACTTTATTATGTCTGAGAATGAAATTAAAACTAGAAGCCTTGAGACTTTAGGTACGGTTGGATACTGAAACCTCTGGTTTATGACTCAGGGCACTGCACAGTCACAGCACTCCCATGTGAAAATATACCACTAACAATAAAAACTCCTTCAACCTGAGAGTAATCCAGCATGAAACCTGGATGGCTTCCAGTCTCCAAGGATGACTTTTCTTGACTTTTTAAGATTTTCTTCTACTGTAGAAGCTCAGACTTTTTTTTCTGCAGGCAGTGACAGAAGAGGTTAAGTTTCCCCTCTGCGTCGCTACTGCTCATGAGCTCAGCATAGGAGCTAAAAAGCAAATTTATTTGGAAACAATATGGTGTGGTACAGTCGTCTGAGCACAAGGGCAGGAGCCAGGGCTGGGCTCTGCTCCCAGCTCTGACACTTACTTGCTGTGTGGCCTCAGACAAACCACTTAGTGCCTCTGTGCTTCAATTTCCCCTTCCTTTGAAACAGAAATACTATCATGCGCTGAAAACTGTTTTTTGAGGATTGCTTGATTACAGAGCTAATACATGGTGTTTTGAACACACTGTATACTATGCCATAATTATTATTTTCATTACATTATATCTTCCATTGTAATGGCTAAAATACCACATGTACAGAAATGGATGCTGAAATCGTCAGCTATTACATAGGAGGAGAGGGTATTACTTTGAAATTAAATTATTTTGGCAAAACAAGACAGTTCACCTACATTCTTTCCTTAGAACTGTTGAAATTGTAATGAAAAGCAGCATCTAATGACATTTTGCAACATACTCCTCCTCCACGCCCTGAAAGCATCCTGGGAACGCTCTCTGCAGAGGGCACAGCATCTCTGCTCTCCCCTTGATTGAACGCAGCATTTCACTGGGGAAATGAGAACCCAACCAACATCTCAGGTCTGTAAACAGAGGAATTTTCTCAGGCTCCGAGGCCCTTTGCTGGTGGCCGCGCTGGGGTGCAGCCACTTCTGGCCCTGCTCTGTACTGACTGATGTGCTCTGTCTGCAGTGGGGCCGGAGCACCGGAGCGGTGGGAGGTAAGAGGAATTAAGGTAATGCATCAGTGGTTGCCAGTGGAGGAGATGGGAAGAGAGAGGCAAAAAAAAAAAAAAAGGCAAAAGAAATATACTATTTCAATCAAAGTCTGAAAGTTGTAGAAGTGGTTTTGGTCTCAATATAGAAAAAATATTTATCCAAGAAACTCCTACTCGGGTGCGAACATCCTACTTCTAGTGGGATTTTGTTTGGCAAAGTGCTGTGAAAGAGTGGAAGCTAATACAGAACATGTCTATAAACAAATATATTTATTTAGTAGAGATTGACACATTCACTAGAGTATTTCAGTGATTACACGTGTAAAACTATTTCCTATAGTGGTTTCCTTTTGTGATTCTGCTAATTTATTCAATCCACCCCATTTTCATGCACTGGATGTTATGAGCCATTTCAGCCACCCAGACTGAAATGCACGTTTGGAGACTCCATGCCTGTTTTTTCATTTCATCATCTACACATAATTATTTGGTGATATTAGGAATTTGAGCTCAAATGGAAGCCAACCAACATTTTAATAGCTTAAAAATCATACAAAATGAAGTCTGCCCCGAGGTTAATGAATAAGAGCCAAATCTTGAGGCTCTCGCTCAGTTTTTACTTCTCCTTATTCAGGCAAAAGTCAATTGTAGTTGGACTGATTAAAACCAGAAGAACATATATTTAGACCTTTCTCTCAGGTAAAACTGAATAAATTACCTAGGATTAGGCTGCAGAATGGCATCCAATCGATCTTTCACATGTATTTCTGCAACAGGCTGGAGAAAAAATCCAAGTGCTGAGGCAGTTTAACTGGTTAAACCAATATTTTAGCAGAAGAATAAATTATTATACACTACCAGGTTTTATGACATTTATATTAGAAATAGCACCAAATCAAAATACATTTCCTGGTCCCTCCTGAACTTCTGAAAATCAGGATCAAACCCAAACTTAAAAAATGGTCCACTAAGTACGTAAGTCAAATACCCTTATCCTTATCAAATACCAAAGCTCCATCCTTAATTTGAGCTTTAATCCAGACATGTATTGATACAGGTATTTGATTTTTGATGATGGGAAGCATTTATAATTCAGGAATCAAAGATTATTCTTTAATTACACTCAGGATGTCCTATTCCTTATGCAAAGAATGCAATGTGCTTGTAAAAAATACAAAGCAGAGCAGTTGATTCCTCTGAACAGTTAACACTTCACTAGTAATTGGTGATAATCTCAGAAGGATGCTTCTCCTTAAGGCACAATTAATTTAAGTATTGAGCAAAGTAATGACACATTTATCCCATTAAAGCCAGATCTAAGCATGAGGATGTGGAAAAGAAAGGAGAATGAATGACAGATTTCTTCAGTATATGCAAAGCAAGTAAGAGAAGAAAAAAATGGATAACAAGAATGAACTGGTCAACATGTAGATGTGGCACCTGGGGACGTGGTTTAATGCTGGGCTTGGCAGTGCTGGGCTAACAGTTGGACTCGATGATCTCAGAGGGCTTTCCCAACCTGAATGATTCCACGATTTGTGAAAAGTCACAGATCCTGACTGGGTCTGGGTGGTAGGGGCCCTCCTCACTGTCTCCTGACAGCCTGCAGTTAGATCTCAACGCTGAAACACGGCGAGCACACGAAGAGCTTGTCTTCGGGGTGGCTTCATTTGCAAAGGAGCAAGTGGGGACACGTGAAGAGGGCAGGTCTCTTGACCACCACTTGCTGCAGAGACTGGTCCTGCTGCCCCAGGACCTGGGTCTATCCCCAGCAGCTCCTACCTGCAGGACAGACAAACTCCTTGATGTCACAGGGCCTGACAAGCACTGACTCTCCTAGTGGCACACTGGCCAGAGTGCAAAGACTGCTTAAAGCCTCACAGGCTCCTGCATCAGGCAGCCTGCACAGAAAAGAGCCCTTTTTGCACTTTCAAAGAGCTGCTGGTAAGTTATGGGCTGCAAGGATGCACCAAGAAACTTAGGATCCCAAGGAAGGCCAGACTTTGTGTTACATTAGACTTTTTAGATACATTACATTCACATAATTATGTTGGAAAAGCTGGTTCACAAGGTGAGATGGACTTCTAGCCTTTCTAATGTGCAACTCAAATTACCTGTAATCTTTCTAAATGTCTTTCTGTCCATTTCTTCCTTACCTTCCCAACATCTTGGCCAAATGGGTCATCCAAGAGACACTGGATGGTTGCTGAGAATAGCAGAATTCCAAGATGTCCTTCCTAGAATTGACTAAAAATTCCTTTTGGTAGTTTCTGATGGATTGGTTGGGGGGCATGTGTGTGAGCAAATAATATTCATTTCGCAACGAGAATGAAACAACCCATCAAACTCTGAATTTCAGGCCATACTCCCCTTCCACAGACCCATTTTCAGATGTCACTTCCTACAGCACATGTTACTTAAATGAAACTTATTTTGAAATGCAAGGACAGACCAATGCCATTTAAAACATCTCAGTGGTCTGACCCATCACATCAAACTCTCTCTTCTCCTTCATCACATCTTTTTCTCTTTGTATCCAGTTAAACAGCAGACACACATTTATAAGCACATCTATAAAAGTGATACTTGTCTGAAAACAAACTGGCCAGGACATGAGATTCTTCTGGCTGATTGCCATTGTTCAGTCACTAAACATGGGTTTAGGAACAGGGAGATGGATTAGCCGCTTGAAACCCCACCATGGACTTTTCATATCATAGCCCATATTTTTTTAATAACATTGAGGAATATTTAAATCCTGTATGGAAGTTTTTTTCATATGCACTTCTTTGATGTTAGAACATTTTGATTTGTGTGCATGCTGACACCAGAACATCTCGATTACTGCATGTTCATTTATCAGAGGGTGCGGGGTCGATCCCGTTTGGGTGCACAATTATTACATCAATAGATAACTCAGGCTAATTATGGTGACAGCAACACCCCCACATCCGGTGGCTAGAAATGCAAGAGCAGTAAATAATTTCTGTAAATGAAGAGTTAGTTGGGTCCCATTAAATGTTATTGTTACTAAAACAATAAAAGAGTTATATTTAAAAAGGAAGAAAGGTGGTAGGGGGGTAACTGAGCCCCAAACCTAGAACACACTGCAATTCCTGGACTTAAGGCTAATGGGACCCAGTGGATCCGGGCTTCAGCAAAGAGAGAGCGTGTTGTCTCCATCACATTATTTATTGTAATGGTGTAACTCCCTTTTCCTTTGTTTCTCCTCTTCCCCACAGCAGAATGGCTGTTGGGAAGATGGGAATGTGAAACCCAGGTTTTTGTCTCTCCAGTAGCTCTGAATTTCCTGACTTTTGTGGACTGAAATCAGACCCTTAAGGTTGCTTATGTGCATTTTGTTTTGGGTAACTGACATTAATTTTTAGGTTGCATCACTGACATCAATCAGCGCTGCTCTCAGAGGACTGGAGTTAAGGGGCCACAATAAAAGGGCATGATATTGTTCCTTTTGTTTTATTTTTGGAGCACTTTGACTACTCTATACTTTTCCAGTAGATGTTGCATTCTTTTTGGGTGAGACAGTTTAAAACATTACTGCCTGTCTCGTTTAAAAGAATACTTTGGTATTACAGTAAATGCCTGGCTCCAGAGGCCAAGACAGTCAACCCTGGTAAAAAATTCAAGTTGATACCTTTTGTCTACGTAACACTTTGAAGAATCTATGAAATGGCAACACATTTCTTTAGAGAGAGCTATGCTGCCCTTTACAGATGTTTTCCATATGGTATGTGGAAGGTTGGTCCCTTCCCCCTCCACTCATCAGTGTTCTCACATCGTAGCAGGCATCTACAAAGGCTGTAAATGATACTGCACAGAAGTCTCCATCAGCACGTCCTGCCCACGAAGAACCTGATTTTCATTGTCAGGGCAGGAATATACACCACTGCAGCCCATTTGTGGGGAGGGTTTTGACTCTTCAGCTTCCCGTTTTACCACTGTGTGGCACAAACACCCTGGGGTAAGTGGTCAAGGGAAGCGAGACTAGGATTCAGATGCTAAAATGACGAAAAGGAAAAGATAGATTAAATCAGTAGAGATTACTGCAGATTATCATGCTGCATCAGCTGGTGGGTTCAGCAACTTCTCCCTCTAGTCTTGACAGGTTGGAAAGATGATTTTTTCTAGCACAAGATCACGATTTTTAGGGAGGAAGAATCTGAGGCACCTCAGCAGGGCTAAGCCCTATTTTTTAGACACTGGGACATAGTCATATACACAGGTACATTCACAGGTACATCTTGGTAACAGACAGCCTTTGGGTGGAGAATTGATCTGTTGCCCTGTATTTTGTCAAGTTCCTATCAATAGATAATAACAGCCATAATTAAAATGGACTTAGAAGCACAGTTGGACTTCTAAGAGAGCAGAGCTGTGTTTCCAAATGTTCGGCATCTGTAAGTCAATCTCTAGAAGATCTTAGAGCTCTAAAACACCATTTTGTCACGCTTAGAGCCTGGTTCCAAACAGTTCATCACCCTAGGTATACTCAGGATGTTTTCTCCTTTCATAAATCCCAGTATTTTTTTGGATGCCAGAGCTGTTCTAACACTCAAGTCTTGAATATAGGTGTGACTTTCAAAGAGTTTAATGTGTAATTGAGGCATTTCTTTCTCTCAATCACTCCTTTCCCAAAACACAGTTATCTTCTTGCAAAAGCAGTAAATTCCGAAATAAAAAAGAAGCCAAACACACATGGAGTTTGCGATTAAAAAAAATCCTTTTTGCCTATTTCCCTGTGCTTTTTGTATTAGACAAGGCATGGAATTTGTCTGTGCTGATCTGTATTTAATTTATAACTGGACCATTGTTTCTTCATGCCAGCCAGTATTATCAATATACATACATACTAGTTGGTAAATTTTAGCACTAGTCATTATATATTATTGCATAATAGTAATGTAACTTTTAAGATTTCTACAAAATATACTCTAATGTTAAGATTTGGAAAGCCAGCTACTGATCTTAGCTATTTCACTCATGGTCATTTCACCAGGAGCTATGTGGCTAAAATGTTGTGTAGACTCAGAAAGAAACATTAAATAATATCTACTTAAACTTTTCTTCTTTGCTTTTTCATTATTACTTCCCTCTCAGCTTTCTAAAATGTGTACCACCACTGACTCGTTCCTTAGAAAATACAAGATATTTTCCAATAACCCGAAATATTTTCATTTTCTTCTCTCAATATATTTTACTGACCACCTTTTTCTGCTCCTCATAACAGTATTTTTTCCCTAATTCTTTATTACCAGATCTATTATGTATAACTTTAATTAAATCTTTCCTTCTATTTATCTGTCTTTGCCCTTCAGTTCAGCTTATCCATCCCTTGCTTTCCAACCCACTCTTATCTTTACACAACCCATCGTTTTCACTCACTTTTGCCCACTTTTTGTCTCTGCTGTTTTTCTTTCCAACCTTACTTCTGCAGGTCCTTGTCTCTTACTGACATCATCTCCTCTGTAAAGAAGCAAAGGGCTTCTGTGTCTTGATATAATACCAACCAAAATCCACTTTATCCTCTCCCACCCAGCTTTGGGCTCTATAACTATATTTCCAGTTGTTGTAGAAACTGTAGGAAACTGTATTTACTGGTTATGATACTTGTAGGACAGAAGAAGAGTTTTGCAATACCACAGTGGGCACTGGCCATGCAAATGAGAAGTTCAGTCTTTGTGAACTGGAGCAGAAGAACCATAAACACCAATCTGGAGCAGCCAGCAGTTGGCACCCAGGGCACAACAGAGCCCTCAAAAGCTTGAGAGAGCTCTAGTACTTCCCGCAAACTTGAGTCCCATCTTGAATATTAAAAAAAAAATGAAGCATTTAGTTTTCTCTAAGTGTTTGTTTGTTTGGTTTGGTTTTTTTTTGTCTGTAATTATTCAGTTTGCTTAAGAAAAATAAAGGAAGAGGGAAAGGGTAAAGAATAGGCCCCTCACCCACCTTCGTGTCAAAGAGAAGCTGGTGCTGTGTCCGTTGAAATTGCTCAAAACCACTTCACCTTTGTGGGAACATTTCCCTTGTGAAAGGCTGGGACTTCTGTCCCAGAAATGGTGGCCCCAAGGTTTGCTGTGCTCCAAGACTGGACGAGCCCACAAGCCATCATTACTATCAAACTTCTACATATTCTTGATAAATTGGTGACACTTAGCCGCTGTGTATCTCCTGCCTTTGTCTTTAGCTGGGCAAGAGTTAACTGAAAATGTATGACTGAGTCTCCCAGAGCTCTTAGCAAATGAAGAGATACTGTGCAGCAGAGTGTGTTTTGGGGTGGTATTTATTCCTCAAAGGGTGCTGTTGATGAGGTCAGTCACTGATCCTGGCTCTCTGCAGGGTGATGAAATTCATTCTCAAGGAAACCACCTTTTTTTGCTGTGTTCCATTCAGTATTTCTGACAGGTGTTACAGACATCAAAACCGGGGACAACAAAACATAAATAAATAAATAGACACAATAAAACATCTTGGTCCTGATCTGGAAGAGAATATAGCAAAGACAGCTGCTGATTCAGCTTTGGCTTTTGAAATGAGTGGCCAGGTTGCCAAATAGGGTGGCATTTTTGTCTTGTGGGCAAATTTTATCAGGCACCAGGCAGAGTCAACCAAATACTCACAGGCCACTTGCCCAGTCTGAAAAGGGAACAATTTTCAGTCTTTGACAGATTGGACTTGAACAGGCACCAGAAGTGAAAGCATCTATTGTCCATTATCCATCCCAGCCCCGAGACTTCCAATTTCTTGGTTACCATGTAGCCTGTTCAGAAAAGGTTAGTCAAGCAACAGCCTCTCTAAACAAATTATATTGAAATTCCTTATACTATGCCACATAGTCGACTTCCTGCTCCAAAAAGAGCCACATAATAAGTTTCTAACAAAAACTTACTCGTTATTAAAGCACTCTAGATTTTCTAGGTCAAAGAGGTGAAAGGCAAAGTCAAAATAATTGAAACAAAATATCCTATAAATCATAGGTGTTTACTTACAAATATCCACCCCCCCCAAAAAGAAGAGATATGAAGAGACCTGCTGCTCCTGCTGCACTAACCAAAATTCAGCCAACTATTTTGAATTACTATCTTCTCGACGAAAGCAAAATTTAAGGCACCAGAGTTGGCTTTTGGAAATACCCAAACTGTTCAAAACCAAACAGAGAGCTTAGCAGAAACTGGATCCTTCTTTCTTTTCCCACTTCTTCCTCCAAAATGTGTAAGGCAGACATGGCAAAGAAATCCACTGGTAATGCACGCTGGTCCTTTTTCATTCACTTAAATGCCAACAGTAGATACCTTTTCTCACATATACTCTTGCTGAGGTAACCCAGGGATCTAAACTGAGAAGTGAAAAAGTTTTGAATGCATTTTGCGAAGAGGAAATTTTTTAGAATTGCCAACTGTATCTCCTACTTTCTAGAAGCATTAAGATGTGAGTTTTCTGAAAAGAACTTCGTATCATTTCAGTATATTTTGAGACAAGCTTTTTCACAGTGCTGCATCTTTATATTAGTACACAGGAAGAGAAAAATATATTTTTGCTGCAGTTTTCCTCTTTGGGAGACAGCCCTTATTTATCTACTTCTCAACTGTATTCAAACTAGAGCAGTTTATCAATTTTTTCAAAGAATATGCTTTGTCAAGAGTACAATTAGAAATATCTCCCATTTCCTAGTTTTCCGAGTTTTTATCTGTAATGACGATTTTGCAGTGGTTGAGTGAAACTTCAGTCCCGCAATCCTAGAGTGGTTTGGGTTGGAAGAGACCTTAAAGATCACATATATCCAACCCCCTTGCCATGGTCAGGGACACATTCCACTAGACCAGGTTGCCTGTTGATTTTTAAAGAAAAAAAGTCAGATTGAGGACCTAAAAGGGGTGCAAAGGAGCTGCAATCTGCCTTCTAATATGGAGCATGGACCAGCCCAGTCCAAGAGGAACAGTGAAGTGAGCAGGAAGTGGCTCAGTGGATGCTCCCGTGCCATCAAGACTCAGAGCAGTCTCTGTTGGTGGGCTCCACACACCCCCAGATGTAATCCTGCCCACACCCCACACTTCCTGTCAAATAAAAAAAAAGCAAACAGTCGGGGATGGCTGTGGTACCACTTGCCTTCCTTCTGGGTGAATCCAGAGGAGGAAGGGATCAGGATAAATTATAGGGCCCTGAACAAGCTCTGTGTGTTTGTGATCAGGACATCTGGAAGCAGATAACGGCTCTATTAATGGAGGCGTTACTACAGAAGATCCGCCGCCTCTATTAAAACCAGCCATGCTGTGTGCTGGCTCATGATCCATGTTTGCTCTAATTTCCTCCCTGACATTTCGTTCCTAAAGCTGTCAATAACCCGTTAACCTTCCTGGCATTGGAACTCTGAAACAAAGCCCTACCTCAGCTCCGATTTTGAATCTCAGCTGTGATAAGCAATATCAAGGGCTAAGTTTACAATACACAGTTGCCCTAATCTAAATCATGCTATGGGTGATGGAGATTTTTTTTTGCTTACACACATCATAAAGGAGGATACAACAATATGAAATCCTGAAATTCATTTCTTAATTTGATGGCAGAATAGCAAATGTTCTTTACTGGTAACTGACAGCTGGATCCTGCAGATTTCGAAGGCCAGAAGTGTCCTGTAACAAGGGGAATTGCTCACATTCAGTTCATACAGTTTAAAGTCAGAAGGGAAAATCAGATCATCTAGTCTGACCTCGTGCATACCACAGACCACAGAATTTCAGCCAGTTGCCCTTAATTTGGGCCAGTAACCAGTTTAACAAAAGCATATTTTCCAGAAATTCATTTGAGCTCCGCTTGGAGTCATCAAGAACTAGACAATGCAGAACTTCACTTGGTACTTTGTTTCACTGTTAATTGCTTTGTGCCTTATTTTTACATTGAATTTCTCTGGTATTACTTTACTACATAAATATAAGTTACAAGAACAGCAATTACAACTGTCTCCACAATAACGGTGCCATTAATGTGAAAACAGTATGTCCAAGTGGGATGTTAAGAAGCCTTTTGGCCACATGCACAGAAATATTTAAGTACCAGCTGATCCAGATAATTGGATTTACTGAGATGTCTGAGTTCAGGTACAAAAAAGATACATCTATGGAAGTGTTTTAGTTTGGATCAGGGGTGGGGTTTGAAACAAATCTCCCACTTATCCACGCTTTCTGCACATCAGTTTGCACCATGGCATGATTTCAGAGAACACTAACTGGTCTCTTTTTGGATAAAACCAAATCAAAAGATGCACTGCAACCACTAACAGGCGTTCAGTCAACGGGGCCAGACTTGGCCTGGTGCTGGAGAGAAAGCAAACCCCTCCGAAACACTCATTGTGTGCATGTTGGGTCAGCACCAAATACTTGCCTTCTACACAACTGCTCCTATTTGTACTGCCTGCAAAAGTACAGAATCACTGAATCATAGAATGGTTTGGATTGGAAGGGACCTTGTGCCAGCATTACTGGAGAACAGAAAATCAAGATTTGGCAAATNTCCCTCTGCCATGCGCAGGGACAACTTCCACTAGACCTGGTTACACAGTCACAGTCTAATTCCCAAAATTCCTACAGCAGTCTCAGCCTAGTTCCCCCCAGCTTTATGGAACCTTGTGCCAGCATTAGTGGAGAACAGAAAATCAAGATTTGGCAAATAATTTCAGCAGAACAGAAGCAGTTAATTATAAGAGGAATACTAGGAGGAATTAATTTAGTTGAACAATAGCTGGGTATTAATCCCTGCTCTGAAGAACAATGACAGTGATCAGAAGGTACTACAGCCAAGAGAGTTCCTTTTTTTCAGTGGTATCCTTACATTTGGGAAATAACTAACACTGTGGACTAATTCACCTGGCTCATCCTGAAAAGATCAATTCAGAAACAAAGGGGTTCTAGATAAGGGGAGACACTGATACAGAAAAAGGGCAACAAATATGACCCAGTAACAGAATTCACAATTCAGAAATGGCTGCTGAACAAAATTTTAGAGACAATCTGGATAGCTGATTTAACCCTTCGTTTCCAGTCAATGACCTTCAATATACAGTCAAGGGGAAGAGGAATAGGAATACATCTTCAAAACTTGCACCCATTTACCCAGCCCCGAGATACAGGCCAATTAAGCATTTTATGTTGAAGGAGGCTTAAAATGAGACATGTAATTCCACACAAGGCCACTTAAGGAAGTTGGGGTTTTTTTTGTGGCTGCCAGACCAGCAGTGCCATTCTCAGCAATAAGTGTTTCTGTGTGGGGTAGAAACTACCAAGAAATGAGCAAAAAGCAGCAAGAAGATGGTAAGATCAACGGTCACTTCCGAATATCTTTTATTTTTGTTGAGGAAACTTCTTGGAGACTAAAAAGGTCAATGCATGAGTGATCATGGCAAATCAAGATTTATTACAGAGCTCTTCAGGGAAGTGACTGGGACAGCAAAGTTTCAGTTGACCATGGATTTCAAACTATAATTCCTGTAAATGTTCCTTTTCAGGAGCTGAAAGGCAGAAGAGGTATCAGATTGGCCAGTAGGACCTCTTTTATCAAATTCCTAATTATCTCATCTTTTCAGAAACACATAACTTTTAAACCGGGAAAAAACAATCCCCAGAAATTTCAACTTGCACTTTCAGAGGAGCAAAACCTTCCAGAAGTTTTTTTAATTAAAAAAAAAAAAACCTCCTCTTTTTGCTTCTAATATTTGTAACCTTCTAAATTGTTTATTTGTTTATTTATGGGATTTATCCTTTCTGGGATGAAGAAATAAAATACTGAAAAATTCCAAAACCAATAAAAGCATTTGTTTCAGCCAGGGCCAAGTACCAACAAAAAGCACACAAAAGCTTTGCTCTCATCCTCCCAGAAAAGGTCTGTCAATCCCCAAGATGGAAATTCACTGCAGAAAAGCACAGAGTTCATGCTGATCTAATCAAGGACTTCTTTTGGATCTCCAAGACAGGCAATAGGTGCTAATTTAAAATGAGATTTTAGGTTTTGGATTGCTTGTGAAGGCAAAGAATATATACAACAACTTTTCAAAATATAAACTTGGCCCTTGAATTCCAGATACAACCGAAAGAAAAAAGAAATTCCCAACAAAAGGGGGGAATCTAAAAAGGAGTAACAAGGTGATTTTGAAATCCTTGTAAGGTTCCGAGAAGTCTCTTTGGTCTTTGACTCTTTGGCTGGTGATGCTGGATATATGCAAACAGTAATCAGTTCCAGGCCTGCAGTAGCAGTGCTCACTCATAATAGAATAAAATTATAGCTTACATAGGAACTCAGAACTGAGTGAAATCTCTGACTATTTGGCAAAGGAAAGTATCAGGAAAGCAGAGGGGTGGAGAGGGAAAGGTTGCAAGGCATAAGAAAAGAAAATTATACTGTTCAGACTAATTACACAAAATAGAAGAGGGGCAGAAGGACAGCAAGAGCAGAAGGATTACAAAGAAAGCTCAGGAATAAATGGATATGGCACAAGTCAAAGAATTCAACAAGGGGTACATTCAAGGAACCTGGTGCACAGATCGTTACCCATGGAGAAATGTCCCTGCCACCACTCTTAGTTTTCCCCAGCACATCAACACATTCTCTGATGGACTGGTACATGTAATGACAGTCTCCAAAATGAAATCCAATATACTTTGTTTCCCACTGGAAACCTCACCTTCTTACCCAGTCCCTGCCAATCTTGGCCATTCCAGTTGCCCTGGAAGGATGCCATCCATATGTGATCATCTCCTGCATTACAGCTTTCTTTGTCGATGCTGGAAATGAAACCTCAGGCATGATAATATCAACAGTTAACACACACCAGCACGTCCATGCCAGCTCAAACCAGCTACATTTTTCTGACTCTGTGGTGGTTTTGAGTTTTCCTTCTCTCTTTCCCCCTCCTCTGATCAAGGACACACGTGGATACCCAAAAGCAGCAAAGCCTTTCTACCAAAATTACTCTCCTTTAGTAATGAGACCGCAAAGGTTGAAACACAGAACACTGTCTGCCACCACCCTGTTCTGGTTGATTGTCTTTTAATAGCTACAATAACACTGTGCAAAGGAACAATATTCTACATCCTCAACTTGCTAGTGAAAGGTCTGGAGCAGAAGTCTGATGAGAAGCAGCTAAGGAAGCTGAGGGAGCTCAGCCTGGAGAAAAGGAGGCTCAGAGGGGACCTTATTGCTCTCTACAACTGCCTGAAAGGAGGTTGTAGCCAGGTGAGGGTCAGTCTCTTCTCCCAGGTAACAAGTGACAGAGTAAGAGGAAATGGCCTCAAGTTGCACCAGGGGAAGTTTAAATTAGACATTAGGAAAACATTCTTTACAGAAAGGACTGTTAAGCTCTGGAACAGGCTGCCCATGACTGTGGTGGAATCACCATCCCTGGAAGGATGTAAAAGATGTGTGGATGTGGCACTTGGGGACATGATTTAGTAGTGGATTGGCAGTGCTGGGTTAATGGCTGGACTTGATGATCTTAGTGGTCTTTTCCAACCTTAATGATTCTATGACCCTCCCAGGTAGTACAGGGACAATCCCAAAGGAAAGTGTGCCTTAGCTGAATCTGCTACTTTATGGGTAAAACAGGAAGATCAGTCCCCTTTTATCGTACCTTTCTATTTTTGAAAGGCTGCCCAAACAGCTCCAAGTCGAGTTGAAGCAAAGTTACTGATGTCAAGAAGCCAAGATCTTTCGCCATGCCTTCCTGAATGAGGAAGGAAGAAGACTGTGCCCAGCTGTCCTTTGCTTCTCCAGGCTAGCTTGGAGCCAAAGAAGCAGGAAGAGGAGAAAGATGAATAAGTGAAAGGGGATAATGTTTATCTTTCAACAAAATCACAATGTTCTGCTCCTAGCTCTAGCAGCCAAGACTCACTGTTGCATCTTTAAGACAGATAGTCTCTTCTCTGAGGGACGACAGGCTAATTATACCCCTCCTGCCAGAGGGAACTCACACATGCAAACCATTATGTAAAATATAATTTTTTTTTCTTTAAGAATACTCAAGATCATTAGACATGGTTTTTTCAATGCTAGAAAATCAAGCCAAAAATGAAAATAAACAGTTTCAAGTATTTGCAACATAATTCCCTCATGCATTTATGGAAATATAGTAAAAAGTGCCTTAAAAATGTGGTTTGACATTTCATGCTGCTCTGTTTTTCCAGTTCTCAACATGTGCCCTCTTGTCCTGTATCATTTCAGTTCCACTGCATTTTGGGAGGCACAATGATAGCAATCTTTGTCATTTCTACAGTGCTTTTTAGCCTTGTTTCAATGGGTGACAGAAAACATCAAAAGGACTTGGTGTAAACGATAGAAATGCTTTCTAAATCCTATTCTGCATAAACCAAACGTAAACTCACATGTATGCAAACATGATAGCACTGTTCACCAAGATAATTACACGTACAGCATTGCTTCTCCTACAGTGTGCTTTGATAAATCAGTGTTAAAGAGATGATCTACTTAATTTAACATGGAAATATCACCCTTTTTTCTGAGCTCCCCTTCCTCCAGAAAAAGGTTTATTTTACACACTACCATGTTCAAGAGCAATCCTCACTTTAAGACAAATATGGAAAAAATTCACCAAGTTTGGCTTTGATGATGACTATGATGATGATGTGAAGTGGCTTCATCTCTGTTTTACGCAGGGAGAAATGAACTCCTGCCTATCTAAATAGTTGATATTTTAAAGGTTTTGTCTAATTTATAAAGCACAGGACTATTGACAAACCAAACACCATGGTCTAATGGATTAAGCAAGCACCTGCATGCCACAAATTCCTGAGTTTTAATTCAGACTCTCTTGGTGCTCACCTTTTTGTCCATAAAATTGAGATAATATTTATCCTCTACTTCATGAGGGTGTTGTGAGAGTGAGTAAATGTTTGGACAGCTCTTCAAAAGGTCAAGTCCTAACCAGGCACCTGTATTTTACTGAAGGAAACTGTTTCCTCAGATTCCCATTATATGATCACAGCACCTTCTCCAGAGCTTCTCAGATCTCTTCAGAATAACCATCCACATTCATAACCATCCATAAATCACAGAATGGTTTGGGTTGGAAGGGACTTTAAAGATCATCTAGTTCCAATCACCCTGCCACGGGCAGGGACAAAGTTAGGCACTGATTCAGGGCTTCAGAGTGATTTCATCTGCAACCTCATGTATATATAAATTATCCCACCACCACAGGAATACCTCAGAAAAACTATGTGCTAAGAAACTTTTAATTCGTTACTGAAGCAGAAGTGTGCCACGTCCCAAGGTGTTGGTAGTGCCAGTTAATTTAAAAATTGTCATTTAATATATGAATTGCATAAAAATATAGAGTGGAAAAAGAATTTTTTTTAAAGAAAATGTTCTAAAATCCACTTTCCTCCAGATATGTCAGCAACTGATGCTCTATAAAGGTTTAAAATAAAAGCTTTAAAATCCCCTGCTTTATTAGATGGGCAATTCCAGAGACTTGACACACTGTATAATCCCATCAGTGGTTAGTTCTCAACAAACAAGTCACACATACAGAAAAAATACTCTAGACCAAGGCAGGAAGCAAAAAGAGGTTAAATCAGTCACAACCAGATTTTTCCTCAGTTTTAACTCATAAGTGATGACATAAAACCCAGGAAAAAAACCGGCTCCAACTTGAAAATGATTTAAATTTGCCAGCTCCAGTCATTCCTGGAAATGAGCCAGCCTTAATTTGGACGTAGGCTTCACAAAATTTGCACAGCTCTAACTTTAACCTGCTGCAGCCTAAAAAGTGGACCTGGTTAAGAAACACACAGAAAATATTCCACGTAATTCAGCACAAGTGACGGTCTGTTCTCTCCAGGTTCCCGAGCTCGGGATCGGTTGCTCCATTCCAGGAGTGGGTGGTGCTGTGTCTTTATGAGGAAAACTGTCCACCTTCAAAATTCCTTCGTACCAATCTAATGCTGCATAAGGATAATGCTCACAAGAGGGAATAGGACTTGTTTTCCAGGAGGGAATATTTTCAGAGTCGAGCTTGTAATTTCTATTTGCAAATCTCCAAATTCAACAATTTCTCAGCCTCTATAAACTTGCAGATGGAAAGATCCTGTATTTGGAATAAATAATGTCTGAGCTTCACCTTCATTACAGGGCATTTTCTGTCAGAAGAGTGCTATATCCTGACTCCTGGAATACACAGAAGCCCTTTGTGGTAAAGCTATCACACTGAGCAGCTTCAAGTGTGCAGCTAAGGAGGTTTGCATTAATAGTACTATAGAAGGATTGGGGAGGGGAGGAAAAAAGAAAATATCCCTACAAGCATTGATTGGGAATGCCAATAGCTTTCTCAGGATCCTGCCCAAAAAGCCAAGGGTATTTTTTATTTAATATGTAGAAGTGAACTTTTGTACTTGTTAAAACAAAATCTCAACATTGAAACATAAGTACATTTATCTTTTTTACTATTTTTCCAGCCCTTTTCCCAAAATCTGCTGGTTATTAAAACATTGCTGTGTAAATGAAAAAGGTTCTGCTTTATAACTTGTCTTCTTTTTTTCCCTGCTTACACACACAGTGTGGTCATTATTTGCCAGATTGCCCCCATTCTCACAGCGACAGGCTTTGATGTCAAACAGCAAGTGCTGTGACTTCGTTATGGGTATATAAAACACAGAAGGATTGTGTGAAAACACAACCAGTCTACACAAGAGATATCCAGGGCCTGAATCAGAAACCAACAGAAGCTTTGGAGCAGGTCTCTGACCATCAGGAACATATAACAAACATACAGACCACATCAGGGTACAGAAGAATACCAGCTTCAGCCACACGGTGTTTGATCAGAGGATCTCAAAGCATGGTTTGACATCAGTCCTCCCAGTCATGGAATCACAGAATGCTCTGGGTTGGAAGGGACCTTAAAGACCATCCAGTTCCAACTCCCCTGCCATGGGCAGGGACACCTTCCACTAGACCAGGTTGCTCAGGGTCCTATCCAACCTGGTCTTGAGTGACATTAAAGAAGACAGGAAAGCAAAATGGCAAAAAAAGACTGTATTCTGCTTGTTGACAACATTATCATCAATATCTGAGGTTCAGACAACGCTGAGCTAAGCAGCAGTGATGTCTGCAGCATTTAGGAAGCCAGGGCCTCCTTACATTATGCTGATGCCTACAAAATGGTAGACTAAAATATTCTTATTCTTATTATTAATAAGCCTCGTATGGAAATGGCCTCAAGTTGCACCAAGGGGAGGTTTAGATTAAATATTAGGAAAAACTTCTTCACAAAAAGGGTTAACAAAGCATTGGAAGGGGCTGCCCAGGGAAGTGGTGGAGTCACCATCCCTGGAAATCTCCAAAAAAATGTATGTCTATGGCACTTGAAGACATGGTTTAATGGTCAACGTGGTGGTGGGGCTGGGGAGATGGTTGGACTTGATGATATTAAAGGTCTTTTCCTACCTTAACAATTCTATGATTCTATATAAAAAGATGGATCATATACTGAATGCTGTCAAAGGGGATCTAACATGCCAGAGCTGTGCAGTTCTTCAAGATGACTGCATTTTCTGTATTTCAATAGTTAAAAATGACTTAATTATAAAACAGAATCAACCACATTAAGTCCTTGAGCAGAAGGCACCTTTTTTCACAGCTCAAACAGCATGTGGTAACACCATGAAATCATATCTTGTGGCTGCTTTGAGGGCCAGGGCTTAAGACTTCAGTTTCAGGGCAGTCAACACATTAAGACTTGATCTCAAGTTCAAACATTCTCAGGGAATATTCCTGGACCCTCGAAAAAACCCCTTACACTTAAATCACCTGGCTAGCCGAGGAATGCTCTTGGCATAGGGCAAATAACATTCCCCAATGCCAGGACACAGCTCTGAGGTATATGGAAGCCAGAAACCCTTCTCAGGAGACAGTTTGGAGGTGGCCACCCTATTCTGGAGAACACAAAAATTCAGTAATATGGACGTGGGCCATCCCATGCTCATTAGCTTCAGTGTCAGGGAGCACAGACACAGTTAATCTCCTGGTGCAGACACAGCTTTATGCAGTCAATTCCCTTGGCTCCTCTGAAAACCTCAGCCCAGATAGCTGGAGAAGTGTCCTAATTGAGTAGTTAATAATCACAGTGTGAGCCAGCAGACTTTCTACCTTAAAAGCCATTATTTTAATTCCCACATGAGAAATATGCTTTGGTGAGGAAGTCGAGTATTAGGCAAAACAGGTACCACTGTGTTGCCATGCAGGCCGTGTTTCTGTGCTGATAGGGTCTTGTTTAACTAACGAGGGGGAAAAAATAGCCTTTGCTTCCAGAAAAACTAAGGGCTTTATCTGACACAGCCTCCCAGGAAAACAGTGTCCTTGTGCTTCAGGATAGGCAGGCTGCCAGCTTGGGCTACGCTGCCTACAAGGCAGAAGACATAATATTACAGTTAATATCAGAAAACACCATAATTTGCTTTTTGCTTGCAATTTTATCTGGCAAAAACAAGGCAGATGAGGAAAAAGAAACAACAGAAGGTGTGCCTGTCTGCAGGCTACTCCTCCAGCCTGACTAGTGGGGAATGCTTGGCTTGATTCAGAGCAAACTATCACAGGGCTGATAAAGACAGGAACAATAAAAACACTGGGCTAAGAAAGCTGCTTGTCAGCATGAGACAGAGAAGAGCCCAGGATGGCAGAGTTTAGAGGGGAAGAATAGCATCAAAAGTTAGAAAGAAGATAAACAGGGATCTATTATTTCATCTTTCACATAAGAGAGGACAGGAAAATAAATAAATGATGACATTTAACAGAATCACAGAATTGTTGGGGTTGGAAGGGATCTCTGGAGATCATCCAGTCCAACCCCTCTGTGCCAAGGCAGGGTCACCTGGAGCAGGTGACGTGGGAATGTGTCCCAGTGGTTTTGGAATGTATCCACTGAGGGAGAATCCACAATCTCCCTGAGCAGCCTGTTCCAGTGCTCTGCCACACTTAGTGTAAAGAAGTTCTTCCCTATGTTGTGATGGAACTTCCTGTGCTTTAGTTTATGGCCATTGCTCCTCATCCTGTCCCTGGGCACCACTGAAGAGTTTGGCACAATCCTCTTGGCACCCAACTTTGAGACACTTACATGTTCTGTTACAGTAAAACCTCTTCCTGGGAAGTGTTAACTTAGAGAAACATCACAGTGATGGTGGTAGAGTTTTAGTCATCATTTATTCTCCCCTCCATTTTTCCTGTACAGTCCCAAATGTTATATGTGACATTCTCTACACCTCACTGCTATAATCACATCCCATATTTGAGTGTCACAAAGCATAGGAGGCACTTCAGGGATCCAACAAAGTGCCCAAATCCAAAAAGAAGGGAAAAGAGAGAAAAGCCAAATAAAATCAGACAATTAGATCATTAAAGACAGAAGGAAACAACATTGCAAACTAGCAAGGACTTTCTGGACCTGTCTGGATGGGTAGGTAAACTGCCTCTTCAGCTTGTGGCAGAATATGTTGAAATTCATATTCAGACTTCATTTTTTTTTAAACATGCACAATACCTGGTTAAATTGTCTATTTTGGGTATATGTGTAAAGTACTGAGTATTTTGGGTTAAGCTGTAATTCACAACAGGCAGGGCATTTCTGGGTGATTATAACATGTCTCTGATAGCGTTTTAACGCATGAAGCTAAAAGGCTGGATGACTTAAACTACCTGAGATGTGCAATAATCCCCTGGAAAAGCTTTGGATTGTCTTACAGCTATGACACAATGTCATATGTATGTGAACAAAAAGGAAGAGTTATGGATGTATATTTAGTAAGCCTTATTCACATTATTTAGCTGCTTTGGACACGTCAGTTATATATGGGAACAAACTTTTTAGCAGGGCCTGTTGTGACAGAAGAAGTGGTAATGTCTTTAAACTAAAAGAAGGTCAATTTAGATTAGATACAAAGCAGAAGTTTTTTACAGTGAGGGTGGTAAAACAGTGCTACTGCCCAGAAAGGTGGTAGATGCCCCATTCCTGGAAACATCCAAGGTCATGTTGGAAAGGGCTCAGAGCAACTTGATCTAGTTGAAGATGCCCCTGCTCATTGCAGAGGGTTTGGACTAAATGACCTTGAAAGGTCCCTTCCCACCCAAGACTATCCTCTGATTCTATATCCTTAAAAGCCCAGCTTCCTTCAGCAGTTGTGACTTTATTCTCTCCCCACTCACTTCCACTTCCTATCATCCTTTTAGGATTTCCCTTTAAAAGACCTGCATTTTCAGTCCTTTTCTGTGGGATCTACAGTAATTCAGCCTTCTTCTATTTATCTGTTTTCAGGTAGTTTCTGTGCTGGCTTGAGCTAATGACACGTACATCACTAGTGCTCACATGTGCCCTGGGACTGCTCGCTCAACTCTTCCATCTCATCCCGCCTCTCCACCCCTGTCCTTGGCAGCTCCAATTAAATATTTCTCATTTTAATCCACTTCACACATCTAAAATGAGAGTTGTATTGTATTCATACCCTGCTCAGCTCAATGAGGTTTCAGGTTCCACTTAAGGGCCTCGGGGTGTGATTTTAACAAATGTGGCAACAAATGAGAGGAATCTCCAACAGTACCATGAATTTTCAAATCCATCAATTACTTTAAACATCTGGGTTCCATATTTTTCTAGATTTGGGTATTTGCCTTGCAAGCAAATATCTGTCTATTCATAACACTGAATCTGATTCCTACTAAATATATTAATTTTTCTATCAAATTTTTTATCTATTTTTCTAGCTAATTCTTGACACAGCTTGTTTAAGGGCTAGGATGTAATAACATTGCATAGAAAAAAAAAATCCAAACAAAATACTTAAGAACATAAAATATTCTATATATGTAGAGTTTAAAAATAGTTAATATTAACATGAGATAAAAAAAAACCCAGAAAAATCAACTTAAATCTCAAAGTATTTGTACATATTATTGTGAGATCTCTCATAGTTGCAACTGAAAGAGAGAGAAAGAAAATATATTTATGTCATTAATAAAATGTGATTATAAAACTGGTAAGGAAATTCAGAGCCATAATGGATATCAAAACCACTTTTAAGATGACTAACAAGTACTGAGATATGAAACAAAAATCGGAAAAGAGTATTCTAAATATAAAAATTATATCAATTTTTAATATTTTATGCTTAATAAAACAAATCTAATATGCACTGTATCTGACAATCCTACAACTAAGACCTTACAGTGCTAACATCACCCTCTATACTGAATAAAAATAAGACATTCCAAAATATTTTCCACTTATTTAAGGTGCATTGATATCAATTAACCTTTTTTCATTTAGACTACAGACAACTCTTAGTCTGAGCTGTCACCTCCCTCCACTTACAGTCAGTGCTGAGAAATATGCTGTTTGGAAGGACATGCATCCCTGAAAGTGCCCTCTCCTACATGCCTGCTTTTGCCAAGATGAATTCCAATCCTCTTGTTCTGGAAAATCTGAACTTGTTTAGTTTAACCATATAAAACTCCAAGATTTATTTGATTATAGATGTTATTTTAGCACATAAAGTTGCCCTTTCTGAAAAAGCAGAGTGGCTAATCATGAACATTTTCATCAAATGATAAATTATCATTGGCTTCCTTTAAATATCAAGCCAGTTGTCAACAAATCAGATTGTTAATGGAAACTCCTGGAACTGTAGTTCTTTTTTTTTCAATGACTGGCAGAGGGCAGGTTTGGATCAGGAATTAGGAAGAAATTCTTCCCTATGAGGGTGCTGAGGCCCTGGCACAGGTTGCCCAGAGAGGCTGTGGCTGCCCCATCCCTGGAAGTGTCCAAAGCCAGGCTGGATGGGGCTTGGAGCAACTTGGGATAGTGGAAGGTGCCCCTGCCCATGGCAGGGGGTTGGAAGAAGGTTGGTCCTTAAGGGCTCTTCCAACCCAAACCATTCCATCATCCTACGATCCCATTCTTAGTGAGTGACTTGCCATACAAGAAACACTCCCATCTTGCTGCACCTTTAAGACAGGAATTCTCAGTATGGAAACAAGAATGCACAAATCTCTTTTTGCAAACACGAGGAATTAAGATCCCAAAATATGACCTGTTCTGAATTTATACTCCCTACAAGCTGGAAGATGAACAGTTCACAAAAGCAAATGTCTTTCATTCCTACAAAGGATGACAAAACCATTATATTTATAAAATCTGAGGCTATAATGAGGATTCAGAGAACCATCCTTGTGCCTTGCTCAGAGACCACACAACAGTGTATTCAAGTCAAGGCACTGGACTGCATGCTCTGTAAGTGCATCCCACAGCACTCACCTACCCCCCAGATATTGTGCTTAAAAACATATGTAAGATGTAAATGAGCCACAGCAGGACCTTCCTGTAACAGGAGTCAACTGGCACAGCTACAGCCATCTGGGTCCCTGCCGAGTGAGACATGTGGGTGGGTGGCCCTGCAGCCTGGTCCAGTTGAGCACACTGTTCTCTGCACCATCTGGGGATGTGTTTCTGGATGAAGTCTGCAGGATAAACAATGCACCTTAAAGTTCAGGAAATGCCATACTGAGCATTCTCCTCTGCCAGTCCTAGGACTGGCACTAGCAGTGTGTAGAGGCCCAAAATTAGGCTGGCTGTGCAGCAGAGAAAACTGATGTCAGATAGAATCAATAATAATTATTATAGTAATAATAGCTATTATTATTATTACTACTACTGTTACATATAAAATTATTATTATTTTAATTATTTCCCCCAGTTTTGTGGGGAAGGCAGACAGAGAAAGTATATTCTATTAATGAAGCCTGAGGCCCCAGAAAAGTGTACAAGTGTTAATGCCTTTTAGTTTGGTTTAGAAAGGAATGACAAACAGATAACTAAACTGGTTCTGAAATATTTAACCCCAAAAATAGTATCTCAAAAATTAACCTTGAAGCCATAAAACCACTGTTTACCAGGACTTGCTCCACTTTGTTATGAACACTTGGAGTCGGTGCTAAATTAAGAAATACGCAGTCCATAAGATACGTTATCGGGCTGTAGGGAAGCAACAGGCATATCTTGCCTCCAGGAACAACAACCTCGTATGAAACTCAGAAAAACACGTCTCCAGTTTTTAATTTTAGTTTTGTAAAGGCTTATTTTTGACTTATCTTTTCTGAGGCACAAACTCCTGCAGAAGGGCCGACTGAACTCTCTGCTGAGCATGGATTCCCAGTAATGAAACCACGGTTTATTTTATGCTGCCTTTATAGGATCTACTTCGTTAATGTGAATGACACCCAGGACATTCCAGTGAGTCACCTATTTGCAAAGCTTGAAAAGCAGAATATGACAGCAAATTCAGCCTTTTGCACATTGGTCTGAATTTCAGACTTCATAAAAACCTACAGTTCTGGAAGGGGAGGATCATCTGAACCACATTTTGAGACCAGATGATGACAGACTTGCTGAGCTTCCGGAGAAGTCCTATCAACACTTTGGTGGCTGGCAGCACAGCTACTGGGATCAATTAGGTTAATTAAAACTGTATGGCATGCAGGCTCCATGTGCAATTCCTAACTTGCTTAGAAGGGAGGCAAATGTGCTACAGCATGATTTTAACTGGAACGGGTACATCTCTAAAGCCTTTGGAATGCAGGTCTTGAATTCAGAGAAAGATGAGAAGACAGAAAAATTGAATTGACACAATGCCTAAATATGCTCTCAACATCACTGTGAGTCTCAGAGTCACTGAAGCTGGAAGACACCTCTAGAGATTGTCTTGTCCAGCTAGAGCAGGTTGCTCAGGGATGTGCCCACTTGGGAAAGTGGCCAAATGATGCCACAATAATTAGAATAAAATACCACAAAACTATGCAATCCTGTCTCCCTTCTATAACAACATAATACTATACATAAATTTTTCCAAATTCATAAATTACTGAGTGGATGTGTGTGTGTGTGGGAAACAGGTCCTTGTTAATTCAGTCTGCTCCCGTCATTGCCACACATTTGGTCTATACTTTACACACATTTTTGTGACCATTAAGGGGTTCTCTCAATGGAGACATGAAGTCTGAGGTTCAGCAACATCTCTGACAACTGGTCTATCCACCTCAAATTATGGGGAATTTTGAAAATCATCAAGTCACAGAATCATTTAGGTTGGAAAAACCCTTCTGGTTGTACCATTTCTGGGTGCAAGAGAGATGTGGAGCTCATGGAGCAGGTCCAGTGGAGGGTGACAAAGATGATGAAGGGACTGGAGTATCTCTGATGAGGAAAGGCTGAGGGAGCTGGGGCTGTTCAGCCTCGAGAAGAGACACTGAGAGGGGACCTCATCCCTGTTTGTCAGGGTCTGCAGGGAGGAGGCAGAGGATGGACCAGGCTCTGCTTGGGGGGTGCCCAGCAATGGGACAAGAGGCCACAGGCAGAAACTGATGCCCAGGAAGTTCCACCTGAACATCAGGAAGAACTTCTCTACAGTGCAGAGACCAAGCACTGAACAGATTGTCCAGAGAGGGTGTGGAGTCTCCCTCACTGGAGATATTCCAGAACCATCTGGACACAATCCTGTGCCAAGTGCTCTGGTATGGCCCTGCTGGAGCAGGGAGGTGAGACCAAGTGATGCACTGTGGTCCCTCCCAACCTGACCTGTTCTGTGATTTCCTAAAGCAGCCATGCTACCTGCCACAAGCAGGTGTTTCAATTTCTTTTCCTCCTTCACAACAAATCCATTCCAGCATGATTAGCATGAAAGACAGAACAAGGTTTAAGCTAAGAAATTACCTTATTACTGCTCCTGGTAGAGGAATATCTACCATTTGTGCAGAACCACAGCAAACAATTGCTGAGGTTGGAACTGAATGTTGTTCACACTTGCATTTTTGATCTACTTGCTCAGTTGGTGTGTGGCTGCAGTAAAGATTTTGGCAAATGCAGAGTAAAAATACATGTATGTGCTCAGTATATTTAGCATTTACATCTATTCATAAAAAATAATCTGTATTAGAAAATAATACTGAGCCAAAATGTTAACGTAGTCTCTTCCACATGCCAAAAACTGGTGTGGGTATGTGCATAAAGAATGTACATACTCAGAGAGACACTAACATCTTGTAATGCAATATGTTTCTGTTATACACACTCCAGACTTCCTAACAGCTGCATATTTTAATATACATAAACCCATACTTGAAAAATAATAAAATGTATTAGTTTTCCACATTAGGCATTTATGACCTAATTTAGGAGAGTATTACATCTTTATAACTTTTAAAAGACCCATTTTGATAAAACATCCCCATAAACAGACTGAGAAAATCGGGGTAACAAGCATCTGTTGCTGCATTGTTTTCTTAATGGGGTAATAAACTAATAACACATTTTTATAACTTTTCACAAGAATATAAAGTATTAAAATTGAAACTGATATTGAAAAATGTTCTCATGGTCCATTTTATTTTGTTTTTCCACTATGTAAAGTTTAGTACTTACCAGATTAATATTAATATATCTTAATTATGTTGACACAATGGAAATTTGCCAAAGACATTCAAAGAATGGAAATAACTTGTTATTTCCACTACTCTAATTAAGGTGGTGTATTTAGCCCATTTTAGTCATAATATAGGAGTAATATGAATATTTATAAGAATGTATAGAGATACCACATACAGAAATAATGACCCAAAGTTTCTGAGGGTTTTAAAAAGGGTTATTCCACTGGCTTTTAAAAGTAATGCCCATTTTTTCTTTCTAATCTACCTGTTCTAATAAATAATTATCAAAACTTTATTTATAAAAACAAATGTCACAATTACATAATCAACAGCTTCTTTCCAGAAACTTGTTACATTGTTGTGATGTTTTGGGGGTGTTTTTTTTTAGAAAAACAAGATCAGACTTTGTTGTGTAACACAAAACTAATGAAAAGGTATTGAAAATTGTAATTCTGAAGTGAAATCGCTATATTTAACAAATTTTTTCTTTTGAAACTATGCATGTGAACATCAGGAATTCTAACTGAATATGTTGCTGACCTGCATTCAAAGTGGATTTTCACATTACAGTTTACCAAAGCACCAGCAAAGGATGATTCATAGCCTGTGGGGATGGAAAGGACCGTCCAATCTCACTGTGCTGCAGAACACAGCCCACGCAGTTTTCTTGAATTGGCTCTCCAGAACCAATAGCTGTGGTTGAACTTGAGCATGGCTTTTACAGAAACATCTCCTCTTGATTTTAAAATTTCCAGTCATGGATAATCTGTCACAATCATTGGTTAAGCTATTTCAGCACTTAGTTAGGTTGTTATAAATACATATGCCTTATTTCTAGGTTGAATTTGTCTAGCTTAAATGTCAAGCTGCACACTGGAAGGACTCCTCACACCCATCATCCTGTCAAGGTACAGAAAAAGGCACTTCCACAGCACGGTCCATTTGACCCCTCTTAAACGTCTACCTTAGGAAGAGATGAATTACAGTCCAAAAATGCTTATTCCTCTCAACTGACTATAAAGGAAGTCATAGAATCATGGAGTGGTTTGTGTTGGAAGGGACCTTAAAAGACCACCTAGTTCCAAACCCCTGCCATAGGCAGGGACACCTTCCACCAGACCAGGCTCCTCAAAGCCCCATCCAACCTGGCTTTGAACACTTCCAGGGATGGGGCAGCCACAGCTTCTCTAGTAAACCTGTTTAGCTGTGCTCACAAATGTTTGCCATCGCGCTCAGATGCAGGTGTTTGTATCTAGCCAGAGGAATCCCACCCTGAATATCCTTACAACTTTGCATATCCTTATAACTTTGCATGCTAGGACTGAAAAACCCTAAGATGTGAGATTTTTTTCTTCTTTAGTGAGTCCTTAAAGACTCACTACACACCACTTTCTTCAGTTTGATAAACTCCACTATGTGTATATCTCTGTTGGGATTTTCTAATCTTTCACATTTTCTCCCAGATCTTTCAGCCCTCTCTAATTGAAGAGATTTTTACTAAAATACAAACTGGAATGATGTTTTAGTTGTGCTTGCCCCAGTTCAGCAGAAAACTTCTCTATTTCCTATTCCCCTGCCTGCTTGACCAAGGACTGCCTCAACCCCTTCAGCTCCAGTGCTGTATTAGCCCTATCACTGATTCCTCAAGACTCCACAACACTCTTTCAAAATCCCTACTTTGCAAGATACAGCCCCAGAGACTGTAAATGTTGCCCATTTTCTTAATTTGCAGATGAAATACTTAACATCTGGTTCCTCTGGAATGAAAATAATTTGCTTACACTTCATTTATCAAACGGTAACTCAGTAACTCTCTGTCACTGCCTTGTCCTCTTCATTACTTTACAATCCTCAATTAACTTTATTCCAAAAATATTTGACAAGGAAACTAGACCTTAAATAAACTACATTTGGAGAAATGGAAAGTTGAAGAGTTTGCAATGTAAATTTTCCAAACCTGTAACACTCACTATGAATGCAGAGCTCCAGCCACTCTGCCTATATCCGTACTATAAAACACGGCAGCACCCTGGACTTCTCAGAACCACCAGCAAAGCCTCATTCATAGAATGATGGAATCATTTCGGTTGGAAAAGACCTCTAAGATCATCAAGTCCAACTATTAACACAGCACTGCCAAGTCCACCCCTAAACCACATCCCCAAGTGCCACATTCACATGTTTACTGAACACTTCCAAGCATGGTGATTCCACCACTTCTCTGGACAGCCTGTTCCAATGCTTGACAACCCCTTCCATGAAGAAATTTTTCCTAATATCCAACCTAAACCTCCCCTGGTGCAACTTGAGGTAATTTCCTCTTATCCCGTCACTTGTTACTTGGGAGAAGAGACTGACTCCCCCTGGCTACAACCTCCTTTCAGGGAGCTGTAGAGAGTGACAGGGTTCCCCTTTATTGTCCTTACATTGGTATTACAAAGTCAGCCTCAGTTATAATTGTGAAACTCAGAACTTCCAGTATCCAGTGCTATTCTTGGGATTTATGTCAAGAAGTACAAAAGCCAAATGGTTGCTGCTGACTACAGGCAGCTGAATGCTGCCACATCAGTTTGAAGCGAAATATTACTTTTTTTTGGAAAAAGACATTATTAGAAACTTTTAACCCACAATTTCTTAAAAATAAACTTTATGAAGCTGGGAATGAATTCTTTTCATGAAAAAAAAAAAAAAAAGAAATGTAAGGATTTTACTTCAGCAACCTAAAAGGAAATTGTGCTTTGATGAATTGGGAAGTGTGTAATAAATTAGGGGAAGCAAATAATACTCCGCATCGTGACCTTTGCTCACAGAAATGGCAGTGGGTGTTTCTTACCCTGAAGTACGACCGATAAAGATTCTTGGCTGAATAACTCAGGGCTAGTTAGCTTTTTATGTGCCTCTGAGAGCTCTCATGTCAGGCTGCCAGCTCAGGCTGAACATGGATAAACTGGAATTCCTCATCTCCCGCCTACTCCAAATCCTCCGTCTCTGCTCATCAAGAACCTCGTGACCATCACCACCACCACCATCAACGTCTACAACATGGATATAAACTCTGATACTGGATACTCTCCATGTTCACACTAGGACTGTGGCTGTATTTTGTATTTTTCTTTCCAGATAACAATCCTAGTGGCACGGAACTGCCTTCCTTACCCTTCATCCAGATTGCTATCTTCTCTCTGAGGAAGTCATGGAAACAATTAGGAATCTACCTTTTAAAAACCAACATCTTCTGTTTGTGCCAGGCCATAAAGCTCCTGCCAAGCTCATTTCTTTCACCCATCACTCTGATTTTCCTCCCAGCTCCTTTAGAAGATACTTTTCATTTTCCTGCATGGCACATCCCCCTCCTGTGCCGCAGCACATCTCCCATCTCATGTCAGATTCCAACCTCACTTGCCACTCTCTGCTGTGCACACACCAAATGGCCAAGACATCACATTTCCTGTGTCATCTTCTTGGAAGGAAGAAGCAAAGGGCAGACTAACATCATCACCCACTGTCACTTTGTTCTTAAAACTCTTCTGTGCTGTGACTCGTACAGGAAAGAATCTCTTACTGCCTGGATAATTTATATACTGAGACCACTTCCTTACCAGCTAAACAACAGTATCTCCCTTTTACCCTCCTGTTTATCTTATCAAATCTTGTAATTTGTCATGTCTCTATATTGCAAAATCTATGGAGCCATCATTAACTTCTGTTCTGCATTTGTGCAAGATGAATAATATATAAATACTGAGGAGTCCTGGATCTTGACTCATGTTCTTACATTGAAAAGCATTAATAGTAAGATTCCCCCCCTTTTTAAAGTTAAATGACAGTTTACATATGTTATAGAAGTTGAGGCTCCAGAAAAAAAAAAAATCTCACTTTAAAGAAATGGCGTCATGCACCTTTAAAAAACCACAATAAAACCAGTATTCTTTTACATATTTCAGACTAATATTCAAAACGTCTGGTCACTTTTGACAATTTGGAACTATTTATAAAATTATGTCTCAAAACTAGTATTCCTTGATCACATGAATGGCTTTCAACATGTTCTAAAGAGCTGTGATTAATAGCTTTTTATCAACTTGTTGAGCTATCCAGTTTCTCTCTTTTGTACTAGTTAACTCTTTTTATCACCTAAATATCACTGTAGTAAATTATGGACAAAGATGGGCCTCGTCTACCCCATAGAGTATTAAATCTCAAGCTTCCTTAAATGGCAACAAGCCCTTCTTCTGTACCATCTGCTATTTTAAAAAATAAAACACACTTCCATGCACAATGGTGAGACTGTTTAACTTCCTTGTTAACAGATGCAGAAACAGCTGAATGCTTTTTCTCAGAAGCACCTAATCGACACTCCAAATCTATATCTCTGAGGCTAATTTAAGCATCGTATCCAAACACCAATTAGAACTACAGTTTTCCTGATGATGCATATTAATAACTTGTCCTTCTTGCAAGAAAAAAAATTACCCAAAGCCTTCACCACCGACAAAATTAACCTCGTGAAATTAATATGCCTCACCTCCAGGCAGTTTGTATTGCAGTAATTCTGCATGGAGACTGCTTGCTTCCAGCAGTTTTATCACCTTCTGCAGTAAAACTAACACATGTAGATCTCTAGAGAGTCTTATTTCTTTCCTGTTGTATCAATTCTTTGCCATCAAAAATGACAATCCTGTCAGCACATCACCACACTTTAAGACTGACCTGTGGAGGAGCTGAGTCTGCAATATTGCATCAGTACGATTTCTCCAGGCTGGATACCAAACTCACCTGCCAGTGTTGGCAACCCTGTGAAAACATTTATTGTGTGATCTTTCTTTTTATTTTTTTTCCCTAATTCTTTCTTATTCTTATTTCTTATTATTACTTATTCTTATTTTTCTCCCAGCATTTTTGCAATTTAAATTATGTGAAATTAGAGGCGTATAATAATTCATAGGCAGAGCTCTCAGCTGTGGAATTCATTCTGAATTAGTAAAACAGAAGAGGATGTTCTTTAACCATTCAGGTATATTCCAGTCAGTCAGCAACTGAAGCCTGAAGGAAACCACCTATTTCATACAAGTTCTCAGGGCTTTACAGAATAGCTCAGGGTATTTATGGACACCCAATACCTTACATTTTCATCCATGTGCATATTAAGTAACATAAATACTTAGAGACAGAAGAGTGTCTTACCAAGGAAAAATCCCTCCTCATATCTTTTCTCCTCAGACTGCCACAGAGGAAGGGGTGTAACTTCTACCAATAAGTAACTAAAGAACTCACTTGCTGTGAAGGGAACTGAATTATCCAGGGTGATATAACTGGGAGTAGGAAGCTTGATTTAAAAGCAAGAAAACCTGACTGTGAAATTTTACCACTGTAGAACAAGTAGAACTGATACAAGAGATGTATCCAGAAAGCCTTGGTTGAAGCTTAATCCTAAACTGGACACCACTGTCACAAATATAAGTACATATAATACACAGCACTAAAAACATGACTGGTACCTGATTAACTTTTCTGATACTCCTTTCAAGAACTTATCTTCATTTCATAATTTTTCTCTCATTCTCCTAACACCATAATATTCACCCAGTGCTGTATCCTGTTTAAGTTTAAACATTTTACGTATCTTCCAAAACTTTCCAGTGAGTCAAGTATTACCAAGGCCACAAGAAGAATCCGATCTTAATTTCATCCCATTTTATCTGTATTGCAAGGACTTTTTAAGGACCCTTAGCCATCTTCTCTTATTCTGGCACCTACCTTTACAGTACACCCAGATGCATAATTTGCACCCTCTCAGCTGAGCAGTGTCCATGCTTATTTCCAGAAATATAACACAGATAATATAATTGTCTTTTTCATCAAATCTACTACTGGCACCTTTGAGATCACCATCACCAACAAAAGAACTACCTTAAATTAAATGTCCAGAGAAACCAAGATGCTAGGAAGAATCACTTAATGTACAGATAAAAAATATTAAGCTTTTCATATGGCAAAGACTATTTTCTTAGTTCTGTTCGCTAGCAGACATTTAGATATAGATACATTTATAAACTATAAACATGTATTTCTCTGCATCTGTTTACAACTCTGAAAATCCTTTCAAGGATCCTTTCAACCTACAAGTATCCTTCTATCCTTTTCTCTGATGCAATATATTTTAAAAACAGAATGTTGAAATAACAGATGAATCAAATGCATATCATTAATAATACCAGAAGCCTCAATTTAGCACAGACTTTTGTCAGACTGAAGGTACAGTTTAAAAATTAAGCAGATGACTGCTTTGCTGAATTGAGGTTTACACAACCTTAAAGCTAAAGTCAGAAAGCTGGAATAACACAAAACCTCAGGGAAGGGAAGAAACACAAAAACTCCAAAGTAAAATTCATGAAATGTGTTTGGTTGCCTCAAGCATGGTGTTTTCGCTTGATTTTGCTACACAAAAATCCCCAAGCAGCACCAAGTGAGCAGCCAGGCTTCCTGAAATGGGGCTAGTTTGGAGAAAAGTGAAGATTTCATGTTAAAGAGATTTTCCAGTAACCAAATCCCAGTGTTGCCTTCTGATGCCTGGAGGTGTATCAGAGTGATAAGGGGAGAATGAGCACCTTTGCCACAGGGGATGGAGAGGACAGAGGACGCAAACGAGAGGCAATCAAACATAATCTGCACTGCTGCAGGCTCAGTAACTTTTTCTGCTGTTAGTGGTATCAAAGATTTAAATGAGAACTGACACCTCACTCAGTGGGACACGAAAAATGGACAGAAACAAATCACAAAGGCCCTGTTTAAACTTCAGGAATCTTTTGTCTCCTCCTACGTGCGATGCCAAGTTGAACAAGTGCTTAAGTTTGAGCTTTATCATAGGACTTTAGGAACAAGGGAGTAGGCAACTAGAAGGGAAAATAAGAGATAAAAGGAGTTATAAAAAATGTTTCCACTTGGTGTTCAAAGATAATTATTTGTTCTTTTCCAGATTTACCCTGTGGTTCTAGAGATTTTACATTCTTTATTTGCAAAGTGACAAGTCAGTGATGCCAGACATGTCCACGGGTAAGAGCTTCTACCACAGAATCTCAGAATCCCAGAATGGTTTGGGTTGGAAGGGACCTTAAAGATCACCCAGTTCCTAGCCCCTGCCATGGCCAGGGACACCTTCCACTAGACCAGGTTGCTCAGAGTCCCATCCAGCCTGGCCTTCTACCCAATACCATAGGACACATTTGTCAAGTGTTAGTCGTACAAATAATGACTAAAATGAAGATCCTGTTCACGACAAATTAGGTTTCATGCGGTTTTTCTTCAACTGTAGATTAATTCCAAGTCAAACAGCTCTATTACATGATCCCAAAGTTCCCATAATGTTTCATCTCGACAGCTCACATCCTGTGCTCCAGAGCTGTGCAGCTCTGCTGCCGACTCACACTCTCACAGCTGCTGCATCTCACATCTGAGCTGGCCCAGACCAGCACAGAGGTGAACTGACAGCTACGAGCAGCTCCAGTTCATAAAGCACTTTTAAATCTTTCAAGAAGAAAAATATGAATGAATGCTCATTTTCAAGGGAAATCTGAAAGAATGGTACAGAATACAACAACTGAACTTGTAAGTACACGGTATTGTCCAGAACACTGCAGATTCACACAAACATGAAACCTGCAGGGAGCTGCACTGTTATTCTGTGTAATGACAAGTAAGAAAAAGAAACTTTGTTTTTTAAGAGTCTTCAGTTTTGTTCTTAGGATTCTTCAATTACCAAGTTTCTATTTATTACCTTTGTACCAAATGTATCTGCTGCATGGATGCAATGTCACTATCTTCATAAAAATTAATGTAAATTATTGAAAAAGGACAGATTTACATTTGTGCAATATCTTGGAACACTTAATTAAATGACCTTTTTGTCCTGGCACCTGCTCTAGAATTATATTCACTCACCTTACCCTTGAAATACATATTTATGTATTACACGTTAGATTGCCTTGAGCAAAGTACCAGAAGTCAGATTCTCATCCAAACTAAGGTTTTTTAAGCCTCTCAGGAGGCACATAAGAACATTCACTTCACTTAGAAAGTAACATATTCTTTCCCTCGGATCCTTTCACATCAGTACAACCGAGTTTAAAATATCTCTAGTACGTATTTGCATCTGGACACACAGTTAGAAGAAAATAATCTTATAAGGTTTAATTGACCAGGAGCTGCTTTGGTTTATACAAGAGATTCAGCTGATTGCAGACTTTATAGCTGACTTATCTTCTCACTAACAGTTAGTAAATTTATTTGCCAAATCAGATTTTTTTAACTATTACACATTAAAAATAGTAAAATCTTACACTGTGAGCTCCTAAGTTGAGCAAGATGCACATTTTGTTCAGTCCTTCCAGTGTAACATCCTTGAACAGGAGCTGACACAATGGAGTACAAGGGTTGTACATTATCAGAGTCACTTCATGCCAGTATCTCCTACCTCCACAGAACCACATCTATGCTGCCTGAGAGCCTCACGCGCTGCTTGCAACAATTCATGTACTGTGTCGTGTAGTAAGACACTGATGTATGTGCAATCCAAGAATTTTAAATATCCCCACAGGATATCAAATACTACCCAGACTGTTAGTAAATACTTTCCCAGCGCTCTGCAGAAAGTGAGCCAGTTCTTTTCAAATCTACTTAAATGACATTTTTGTCTTATCTAAAAAAAATCTATGTTCCTGTTTAATAAAATCATCTGGGCAACTTACTGCTTCATCAGAGCTGCAAGCTTATGCCTTCATTAATAAATTCTGCTTGAGCGTTAAGATTACCCCCAGTAGAGACAGCTGGGAAACTGCAGTGTAAAGTCAAGCAGCACATTTAATGACCAGTGAACTTCTGGAGACTTAGTCCAAAATGATACATCATTGTGTCAGACACTCTTAAGCAATATGCAGCTTGGTCTCCCTCTTTAGAAACATGAAACCCCCTGAAACTGCTACCACAAATTGGGAACCTTTTAAACTACTGCCAAGCCACCTGCTTTTCTCCAGGAAACTTCATAAAACTCCCCAAATTAGTAATGTCATTAAGTAAAGCTTACAGACCTGGTGTTATTCTGAAGGAATATTAGCTGTTTAGCTTAAGGAAACCAACAGGGATTTTTACCATGGAAAGAACTGTCATGTATATTGTATAACCTATTCCAAATGAATTGCTTTAAAACATTCTTAAATACACCATTCTTTCACGTTTTAATCTTTCTGGGAGAAAACTGTATAACCATATTCTTTGGATTAAACTCATCTAATGAAGAAGTTCAGGAGAGGGGATGTGAAAGATTTTCAAACAGTTTATGCTTCTTCAGATGGTATTGAGAGCTGTATAAATCAAATGTCCCATTTTACATGTTTGAACAGCACTGGAAGAAATAGTGCTGGGATGGAAGAGGGAGCCCGATTTCCCCTGTTCATTCTCTTTTTTGAATGGCTCTACACAGAGCGGGCAAGGATGGATTATGGGAATGCCTTCTGTCGAGAAGTTGGCCAAAACTGTGCCATCTCATCTTGGAGTAATTTATCCAATAAGATGATTTAGAAGACAGTTCAGTGGCACCATTTTTGGAAGGTAAAAGCAGAAGGGAAGGGATATAAATCAAAGGTGACTGGCAGGTAAAGGATATATGCAGCAATCAGCCAAACCATGTGCACACTGGCACAAATTCAACAAGATCATTTATAAAAATTTTAAGTCAGGAGTACACAAAAGGGGGTCTGGTGCTAACTAAATCCACAGATAGATTACACGCCACTGAAATAAACACTTCCAGATGCTGGCATACAAAAACCTTTTACAGAAAGAAATGTTTTCTTTCATAAATCTGAAAGGAGGAACCTTGGGATGGGGGTTGGGAGAGAAGGGAACAAGATTTCCAAACTGTGATTTGACTTCCTACTGGTTTTATAGAATAATAACTCATCTTTTTCAAACACACAGTGTTAACACTGTAGAATAACAAATAACTACAGACAACAGCTTGAAGTACAGACAAAGACATCAAAGTATGTAAGTGCTTAATGAAATAGAATGCCTTTTTTACTTTCAAAATGAGAAGAAAGAATAAAAATGTCAATTTGATTTCTCCTCTAACAGAAACTGAATGTGTAACTGAAGGAAAAGTTTTCAAATGCCTTTTGACATAAATACATACATTTCATTTTTGAGAACCGATTAAGAATGAAATGCCGACTTCTTCAAAATCAGTATCAATTGATTTTGAATATCAATATGGGCAGTATAAATTATACAGGACCCTAAATATCAGAGATTTTTAAATTTGATTTCCATGTACCTAATTTCTTTTGGAAACAGCATTAAAATTTGTTATTATTCAAGTGCTCTAGGAAAATTTAGCTGTAATGTATCTACATTGAGTCTATTGAAGCAATTATTGAAGATTATATTCCAGAACTTCTTCTCACTACTATTTTGGGCTGAAAAATGCAAAAACAAATTTCTTTCAGTTAAGACTAAGTTGCAGACCAAATCCGCTCAGAGACAACTCCAGGTTGTGGAGTCTTCTCCTCTGGAGATATTCAAAAGCTGTCTGGACACAACCGTGTGCCATGTGCTCTAGGATGGCCCTGCCTGAGCAGGGAGCTTGGACCAGATGACCTCCAGTGGTCCCTTTCAGCCTTATATACTCTGTGATTCTGTGAAATGTGAAGACAAATTTTTCCTGAAGTTTAAGGCACCTAACCCAAACCTTCTTTTCAAGGTGTCCTGTTCTGCTTATCTCCACAAATATACTGCCACACTATCCTTTGTATTTTAAAAGTTTCCCTCTCTTCTCTCTACTCCCTGAATCACGGAATATGCAGAGTTGGAATGGACCCATCAGGATCATCGAGTCCAACTCCGGGCCCCACACAGGACCGTCCCCAAGAGTCACACCACGTGTCTCATGGTGTTGAAGTCAGACAGGGTTGGTGCTGTGGCCACTTCCATGGGGAGCCTGTTCCAGTGCTCAACCATTCTCTGGGTGAAAATTTTTTTCTTGAATCGGCTGGTTTAGTCTCTCACAAGCTCAGCTTTCCCAGGTCTTCAGCTACTATTCCACAGATTTTGTTCTCTAGGGGAAATCAGAGTCAATATAATCTTTACTATATTGAAGTCACTAAAGGTATGGGATGAACTTCAGCGTTTATCACCTCACAAATTGATCTAAGCATTTGCATAAAAGCTGAGCTCAATAAGAATCAATAATGAACACTTTAAAAAACATCAGAAGAGAAAAATCCTAAGTATATAATTTGATTGTGAAATTATGATTTACATGTACACGTAACATACTGAAGTGTACACAGGATACTTGCATTAATTATTTAAGGAGCTCCAAGAGTATAAGGAGGGCCAAATAATATAGACCCAAATAATACAAGTCTCTGCCAAATCACATTCTCTGGTGTTACATGTTCTTTGTGCAGGGAATGTCACAACAGTATCATAAACACTGGTTTGTAAATATTAATTGTTTTATGCTGCATAGGCAATTTTATGAGACTGAAATATTTAACAAGAGGAGGTTTAGACTAGCAAGCCCTTTCATACTGAAATGCCTTGGAGGCTGAAGGAGTATTCCCCCCAAAACATAAATATCCAAAGAAATGTTGGTTATACCTCATTCAATCCGCTCCATTTACACACACACACACACACACACACACACGCACTGCTGAATAATGGCCACTGTCTGCAGCCCGGGCAGGGTTACAATCTACATCGGTGAACTCAGCTTCTCTTAACTAAACATCTGAAGCATTTTGTTTCACAACTCGCATAAACTAAAGACAAAGAATCTGCTTTGGAAAGATTTTCCTTTTGCCTGTGGTCTTCCACTGTTGTAGTGACCACTTTTTAATTTCAGAGAAGAGGATCCCAGCTGCACCTTTTACTAGAGCTGTTCTTGTGGTCACAAGTACTGCTTCCAAACTGTTCATGTACCCCTTTCAACTGCTCATGTCAAGATTTCAGGTAAGCACTGTATATTGCTCACAGAATAAATACTCTTAAAGAATTATCTGTTTGTTACCCCAACCGTTTGAAATACAATCAATTCAAATAACTTAAAATAATTTCTCTAGAGACATTATGCTTTCATTATGCTTGTATTCCTGGCAAGAAATACTCATATTTCCATATATCTGTATTTTTGTGAACACCTCAGCACAATAAATACTATTATTTTGAATATTATTTGAATGAATACTAGGATTATTCCTACAGGCCCAGTCAAGACTGCGTATCAATTTTCACAATATATTTTTGTAACTTGAATGCACTTAATAGACACAGACCCAGCACATGGAATTGCATTACCCCACAAGATGGAGAGTTCCATACTTCCCATTCTTGTCTTGCAAAATTATATGTCACTATTTTTTAACATTTCTCTGCTTCTTGCAAGTCTAGACCATGCTTTAGAGTAGAGGATCACCCAATATTATTAATAGAAAATATATGGATATAATGTATGTCTAAACTACTTCGGTCATGATACAATGCAGAAGAATCTAGAGTACACTTGCTTCTTTTCATTGTGGCTTGCACTTGGAGACAAAACCTAAATGCTCTAATTATGTTAGTCATTTTGACATAGCCATTAAGGTCAAAATAAATGCAAAAGGATCATTTTCACTAGTTTAATGTTAGTTCTCATTTACCATATGATTATAAAACTTTCAAGTGTTCTTTTTGTCCAAACCAACATCCATCAAATGCTGCTAAAGAATAAATTACCCAGCTCAACTCTTCTTCCAAAACTGCCCCATTAGGAACACTCCTGACCAAATCAGATGGAAGAGAGGGACGATCATGATTAAACAGCAGAACAGGGAAAGATGTGAAAGAATGTGTTGTATCTTAGGTCTGTGACACTGGGATATGGGACAAGGGAAAGGGAAGAGAAGAAACAAAGCCAAATTTCTTTGAATATGCATCCCAGGACGCTTGCTGACTGTGAGAGACCCTTGCCATACAGAATTCCTCATGGAACATGCAGCTCGTGGGCTTTTTCTTTCAGAGAAAATTGTCAAAGAGAGGAAGTCACATATTACCCCATGAATATCAAAAGGACGTTTCAATGAACATTACCAGCAAAAAGTTTGAAGTTTGAGATGTCCACAAGAAAGGTGTTATAAATTGTTATGCCAGATATTATTGCTCCTAGTGCTGTTCACCTCTGTAACTGGTTTAATGCCTGAAAATACTCAGCATCTCCGTTTCTGTGAAAAATGTCCCTCTAACATAACTAATGGTTACCTCACAGTACTGAAATACTCATTAATTCACTTAGAACAATTTATATTAATTTTCAGATAGTGACATAAGTGGTTTTGGGCTAAACAGTCACCAGCCCACCATGCATTTAGGAGACACACCTTGATTCTTCTGGGAAACCTCTTCACACATAGAAGCAAAGCACATTACTAACCCAGTAAACCACTGGATGCTGAGCACAAATGACTCTTGGTGTATTCAGGAATAGCACCTTCCTGAAGTACTGAAAAACCATTACTATTCCCAGTCAAGTGGATTTTATCCATAATTGCTTATTATTTTGCATTGGCCAAACTGCCACAATGGCCCTTCGTTTCTCTCCCCCTCAGAGTCTGAAAAAAATGAGAAAAGATGGGCAAAATGGAAAATACACAACCAAAATATCTTAGAGTCACAGCAAATCATACCTACAAATCCATTACACAAAAATAACCTCTCCTTCTTCAAGCACTTAGGTCCATGCAAATCCACACAGTGCATGACTCCACTGACAGAATTCTCTATCCAGACATACCAGCACATGAAGCCTTTTCATTCCTCAAGTCTAGGGTTTTTTTATAAAAAAGTGTCTTTCCCTAAGTACTGTTGGGATGCAACTGGTGCCTGTCTGTCCACATGACCCATCTTTTTGTAGGATAACACCTGACTGTTAGAGTTCATTCTTCTAGTTAGAAAACCTGTCCCCTACTGGTTTGGGTTGAGATATGAACTTTCTGAATACAGCAGGCCCTTGCTGACAGTTGACTGTCTGTTGGGTATTACCTTGATCCATAAAAATATCCATTGTAGTGGCTTCAAAGAGATCAGGGAAGGGTTCAGATCCTTCTGATACAGTTCTTCCCTCAGAGACTCAAGCTTCTAATACTATGTCAAGGTTTTGCAGTACCTACACAGACTGTGTCACGTAGCTCCTGTCTGAGATGTGAGGAAATGGCCTTGTCTGATTATATAAAAACCTGTGGCAGGACTATTCATCTCACTCCTCATGTTTGGTTAGACACATGCCATTAGACCTCTCCATCGTTGAAGTCTATCTGTGGTGGAAGTTTTTTAATGTAGTCTGCAGAGGCTACTCAGTGCTCCATCTACATTTCTGCCACATTAAGACACAAAGGTCATGGTTATTGCAGGGACAAGTGTGACAGCAAAGTTATCCCCAAAGCTGCCAAAGAGGGCGCTGAGAGAAGTGGGTAGATGGACAGACCTAAATCCATACTCTGTAGTACCTCTCAAAGTGATTTTCCTGAGCTTTCTCACTAAAAGCAGAGTCATATTACAGCCCTACGACCTCTGAATGCATCCAGGAGCTGACCCAAGATTCCCTCTCATTCTTGGCTTGTTGAGAGGGAACAAGATCTGCTCATCTCATCAACCACGTTGACAGTAAGTAATGTTAACAAATTAAATTGTTCAGTTAGCTGCACTGTTTTGGGAAGTTCATAAGATTGGAGGACATAAAAAAACCCCAACCCAAACCAGAGGATTTTATTATAACTTGTGGTTGCAGAAAAAGTGAAACTTTGGTTAATAATTGACCAAACCACTTTTAGTGAGGGTCAGGGAAGGAAGACTCACCTTTCTGCAACTGTTTATTTGAGCTCTTTACTTCTTTATAATAAAGTTAAGTACATTCTCTGCTTTCAGAAGCTATTGCCATGTTCTTAGCTACATCTCTGAGCAAACTTCTGCTAAAGACATTTTTCTGTTTTGGACTAGAAATTCTATCCTATGCTTTACATGATATTAATCTGTCATTTGTGAGAGGTAAAATTATGTAAAGACAAATCACTGAAATGTGTATTCACCATCATTAATAAACCAAACATTCACTGTCATTTATAAAAGCATTGATCAGTTTTGACATAAGGAAAATTATTACTTCACATACTCATTGTCTTTATTTTTTTTTTTTTTTAATTCCTCACTTCTGAGGTCAAGGGCCACTATTTCCTTGATATTTACAGTCTTCATCCACTTCTGTATCATTTTTATATAGATGAACTACCTCCAAATTCAGAATAATTTTCTTTTCCTAAAATCTCTTAAAAATTGGACAATTTTTTCCTGATTTTTAAAAGCTCAGATATAGTTTGGTGGGGGTTTTTGTTGGTTTTGTTTTGTTTTTCCTATAATGATTTCTTTGACATTTATTGCTTCCTAAATGTAGATATTCTGAGGTAAGCAGGATTTATGTCACTTAGAAGAGCACATGAGAAGAAAATAACCCCGATTTATGACACTGGAGATGGACTGCTTTCACATTTTCATCAGCTGAGAAAATTAAATAAAGAATTCTTTTGGCTGCTCTGAACAATGGATTTGCAATTTGCATAGAAAAAATGATGGCAAAACCTCAGAACCCATCAGTGTTTTACCACAAGCTCAGTTCTATTACATTTCAGTGGAGGTTCAAAGTTGTCTAAAGAAACCATTCTCTTCTTCCTCCAATTGTAAATGTGACACTTGAGAGTTCAGCTTCCAATAGGAGCAGTATCTGACACACAACTAATTTTAGAATATAAAGTGCTCTTCACCATATTGCAATACATATAATTTAAAATAACTGTAAACCTAAACTTTGGAAAAACAGAAGATTCAAGCACTAACAAAAAAGCATAATTTGTAATTGAAAGAAAATAATATTTAAAAGGAAAAAAAGAAACTTTTTTGTCCTTCCAAAAACAGACAGAAATTACTAAGTTTTATTTCCCGAGAGAATTATGCCACTTTTATAAAGAAAATTACAGTCACCACAAATTGCTCTCAACAATTCCAAAGCTTCTTCATTCGACCACTTGAAAATCAAAGTTCTTTAAGATTATAAATATAACTTTTTATAACTCTGTTATTACGTACTGTGAATGGGGAAAGGGGGCCAATCTTGTGGCCGTAGCGTCGAATGGCCTCTCTGATGTGGCTGGGCTGGATGGCATCACTTTGAGCCTCTATACCACAGGCTGCAGTGCTCTGCAACAGAAAAACACATAAATTGTTACTAAATCAAAAACACACAACAGACCTACAGTGCATAAGGCATGAAAATAAACCTTTAAGAAATGGAGCAATTTTATTTTTTTTTTTTCCTGAGGATACACATCACTGCTGCCACACACTGCACTAGAGAGAAAAAGCTATTAACAAATTAAAGGGGACTTCTACATGAACTTTGCTTAAGAGACCCAGAGAACACCGTATTTGTCCCCTTAAATCTTTCACCTAGTGCTGCTGTGTGCTGCTATTGAAAAGAGCAGAAAATGTTCAAACTAAAATGAGAGGGTCATATAAGTCACACTGCAATAACCACAGAAACTATTTTTAAAACATTTCAGGCTCTCATTATGATGTCAAGGGGTGGGGAAAATATTGAACAAGCACCCTAAGTGGAAAGCAATTTGACACCAAAATCAGCATTGCGTAACATCAGACCGAAATTTGAAGCTGAAACATGTGACATAACGGTGTTAGAAGGATGAAAAAAAAATTAATTACCTCAAATTGGAATGTTTTCAAATTTCAAATGACTTTTTGGATTATGGACCCTAAATAGATAAAAAGAAGAATTCACTGGTAGTGGAGCACTGATTGTACAAAAATTTCCTCAGGATTTCAAAAGAAAAAGTTTATCTTTTCTCCTTGTTAGTCAATCTGAAACACTGATTTGGGCTCCACCTAAACGGCCAGAATTCAGGTGACTTACCAAATGATGGCTTCTTGGCAATAAACTCATGAAAATTATATTAGTGAATGCACAGAGAATGACAAAAACTGAAGTTATACACTGAAGTTTAATGAACACACATAGACAGTCCCCTCATACATTCACATGATATACTAATGCTCTGAGATTGGGGATATTTTTTGTGAAATGTTTTATTTTCCAGAGTGCTGAGTCCACTGGAGCCTGTGTGTACACATGGAATTATTCATAACACGATGGCAGATTCTTCCCTTGCTGATTGACATTCATAAAGGGAATATGAAACTCAAATATGTTTTGCTGGACTGGGCTTTCGTAGCCTAAAAATAACATTCTTCACCAAGTTAACTTGTTTGTCTCAATGCCTCAGTTATATCCCGTAGATACCTAACCAAACTGGATAAGTCAGGAGAACTTTTCATTAAAACTGTGCACTTTTTGGGATACAATTGTTTTAAAAGACATTAAGCAAAATACAAAGAATTTAAAATAAACTCATAACACCAGCAAAATATAATGTAACAAAAACTACATTGCCAGCTAAATTCCTGTCCCTAGGAATTATAATGGAAATCAGCCACAGAAACAAAACATAATCAAATATAATATAAAAAAGGAAGAGGAAAAACAAAAGTTTTCTGAAAGGTTTTTAGGATTCACTAATAGCCTTCTAACTGGAGTATAAGGACAGGCATAAAGTTGAACATATTAGGAGAAAGAAGGAGAAAATACATCTTTTTCTATCTATCACTATAAAAATCATTGGGTTTACTTTGAAAAATGAGTATTTTTTAATAATAAAACACATGATAGAATCCCAAGTCACTCCAGTGCTTTGAGGCAAAATGAGCACTGACATCACGTTTTTATCAAAACAGCCCCAAGTGACTAAGACAGGGCTTCCTATTCACTTTATTTAATCAAATCTATTTCCCTTGTGGTTTTAAGGTACATGTATTCCTCTCAGACAGAACACCAAGAGTCTACAACAGCAGACAAGACTTGCAACATTTACATTTCACACTCTGCACACAAGACATCTGTATTTTATGCAAAGTAAACAAACATTTAGCTTGAATGCAACAAATTGGGACAAAAATAAAGCAAGTCAGGCAGAGCTGTTACAGGCTGCTGGGAGTAGCAAAATCACAAGCACCTCTTTTTCTTCTTTGCATATGTTTTGACCCTTAAAACCTATGCTCGCTGTCCCTGCCGGAGAAGGGGACGGTCATTTGGGGTGGTGACTCCTGCTGTGGCTCTAGAAGAGCAGGTTATCTGAGCAGCAGCAATTGTTACCTTAACAAAACTCAGTTTGCAGGCGTTACTGGGAAGCTTTAGCCTAGTTCTGATGGAAAAAACACCAAACCACACATTGGGCTCTACAATAACAATGATTGTTAATATGTGATTACAGGTTAAAATTAATACTTAAAATGAGACCCATTATTTACCATGAGAGTGGGGAGGCCCTGGCACAGCTTGTCAAGGCAAGGTTCTGGATGACCCACCCCTGGAAGTGTTCCAGGCCAGGTTGGATGGGGCTCTGAACAACCCGGTCAAGTGGAATGTGTCCCTGGCCCATGGCAGGACAGCTGGGATGAGATGGTCTTTAAGGTCCCTTCCAACCTAAACCATTATTTGATTCTGTACTGATTTCCTGAAGATGTTTTGGTTTCTTTTTCTTTCTCTTTTTTTAAGCCCAGGTTTGTGCACCAAATACCTTTTTTCTTTTCCTTTGTTTGGATTTGGTAGAGTCCTGTCCAATTCCACCATTCCCCAAGGCTCCTGATGGGGTTTTCCCAAGGTGCTGCTGTCCTGCTGATGCTGGGGGAGTGGGTGTAGGAGGCGGTGTGTTTTCAGGAGAGTCAAGACTGGTCTTCACACTTGTAGATTGCCCTAAGAGATGTGGCTATAAAAGCAAGATGTCAAACGGCCATTATATAATCAAATTAAAAAAACCCCACCCCAATTATTGCCTTCTTAGATTTCCTCTTGGAAGAGACGTAATACCAAATTTGGGTTGCTCATTCCAGAAGTTACTAGAATATCTGTATTACAGCAATGCAATACAGCACTTGGCGCACTTGACAATTTTGATAACTTCAGTCTCCAAATATGCAATAGAGAGAGCCTTAAATGCTGAGAGAAGGAATTTCTGCTCAAGAAAAGAGGATTTGCATTTAATTATAAAGATGTTGCTAAGAATTTAAGATTCAGAACTATAACTTAATGTCTTTCCAACTAAATCCATAACTTTAAAGTTCATAAACTCCACAACAGAAGTTTGTATCAATATCAAATCAATTACGTCTATTTTGGAAGAAAATGTGTGTGAAAGTAAAACATAAAAAGCATTAATATGTGAAAAAGCAAGTTTTACCTCAGTAGCGTTGTGGTACTGTATGAAGGTGGCAGATATGGCATGACTGAATGGGTCACCAGCTTTGGGAGCCATGTCCTGTTTGACCAAAAGGGCCAAGTCCACCAGCTGGAGAGGCAAAACAGGGGGGGTTACAAATGTCATTGTAACCATGAGAGAGTGAGGGGTTGTGGGTTGAGGCAGAATATTCCTAGTGTTTCTCGGGTGAAAAACAAAATTATTCAGAGATATTTCAGCCTAAGGAACCTTTCTTTTCCACTTCTGTAAATATATGGAGCAATCTATCTACCCAAGAGGGCTCGGCTTGGCACTAAGGTAACATTTTGTTTTCCAGGAAATCCTTCTTTATAATCCAGTTGTGCAATGGGGTTGAATGAGCCTCAGCACACTGCCAAAGGTCACATAGCAAAGTATGTGGTTTCAGTTTGGACTTGAATAAAGTTCGTGCTGGACTCCACTCTCCCCTGTAGCCATTACAAAACATTTCTATTTGTGTATCAGAGGGATGACACAGTATAGTCCACATCTGTCATCCAGCACAGACAGGATTTCTGAGCTGGTCTAATGGAAGGTGTCCCTGCCCACGGCAGAGGGTTGGAGCTAGATGAGCTTTAAGGTTCCTTCCAACCCAAACCATTCTATGATTCCATGAATCCAGTTAGCTTGGTTAGTTGGAGTAGTGACTGCACTTCTGAAGGGGCTCACAACCCTGACACTGAGGCTGAAGTACATCCAAGAGTAATTCATTCATTTTAATTAGAGTTCAGGCAGCAGAGTCTCTTACCTGGGCCACAGTCTCGTATGCTAAATATGCCAAAATCTCCATTGCAACTGCATTTGGCTTTATTTCCATACTGCTACAGTCCAACCAGTCACGGAATTTGGATGCTTTCTTTGCTGTCATTTAAAACCATAGGCAGAAAAGGAAAAGTTAACAACAGGTAGGCCAAAATAATCAATTTTTTTGGTAGCAGAAATACTGAAAATGTGGAACAAATAGTGTGAGTGTGATTTGACTGATCAAGGAAGGAATTACCGAAGTGGAACCTGTGGGGATAGACTGTTATTGCATACACAACATTCTGGAAACCCATAAGCACATGGAGTAAAGAGGAAAAAAACACAAGACAATCAATCATACAGAAGATTAAAACAATGAAGGGTCAACCTCAGAGGAGTGTAGACAGGAAGAACCTGATTTGGAATGTATTGCAATATTGTAAAAGAAATAACGATGAATTAGAGAAAGCACTGAAAGAAATCAATACAAATATGAGCCCAGAAAAAATTGATATAATTTTATTAACAATAGCAAAGACAGATGGAGAAGGACAGAAGAATTCTGTCCTAGTGTTAACCATACAGGGGTTTTGATAAGGGAGCCAAAATGATTTGTGGATGAGTGTTTTTTTTAAATGTGCTTTGGATAAAAAGAAATAAGGGTAGATGTAGATCTGCAAATGATCAGCGTCCATACAAGAACTTCACACTGGTAATGGATGAGATCACTTTGGAGAAAGGGCAGAGAAAAATATGGAAGAGAAACACTGTATTTGCTTAGAGAGTAAAAGGAGAAAAAAAAAGGATGATCTTACTTAGGTGAGTGGTGGACAAGATGATCACATAAATGTGGGAACAGAAAGACCTGTTAAGACAGAGGTCTTAATGAGGGCTATTTGTGAGACAGGACAACAAAGATGAAGTGAATGCAAGGTAAAGAATCATCTGAAACAGCTCTTTCAAAGAGTGCTTTCAACTAGGACTGAAAAGCTACAGACAAGTCAGGAGTTAAACAGAAAATAGGTGTAAATAATGGTTATTTTTATTTAGGAGGGAATAAGAAGGCTACAGGGGGTCACTAAGGAAAGGAAAAAAATAAAAAGAAAGAAAGAAAGAAATATGAGAAGTGTGAAGGTGACAGAAGAACCACAAAACGCTCTCTACAATTAAAATTTGTAATCCTGTAGTACTTGATGGACCTTTTCTTTTGCCTGTCTTTAAAAGCGCACAGAAGTATCTGGAGCTGTGTTTATTAATATATATTTTTAGAACAGGTTTCTTAAAGTCCCTTCCGGGTTTATTCTCTTATGACACAGGTTTTATGGGTTCATATTACAGTAAAAAGGGTTTTCTTCTTTAAACATAGTAACACATTCAATTTTTACTAAAATATAAGAAAAGAAGTTAAAAAGTAGCCTTTATGTTAGTTTTGTACAAATGTTCTGCGTGGCACTTACTATGTTCTATCTAATTGAGCTCATGCTATGTGCCCGAATCTTTCTTGCTTTTATTTTCTAACCACTGTAATTCTCATATTCTTTAATGACATTAAATGTCAGTGAAAAAGAACCTTATAGATATGGTCATCTAAAAACATTGTGAAAATAGCACTGAGATATTTTTATAGATCACAATTCCCTGGTCAGCAACATCCAATTTTATTTCTCAAATGTAGGATTTCTATTTGCTCTGTGTCCAGATGGCAATTTTTGGGTTTTCAAAGTGACTTTATCACAAACCTCTCATTTCCTGAAGTCACCCTAATCTGAAGTATCATTTATCTAATGGCTCACAGATGTGTGATGCCAAATTATAACTAAACATAAAAAACCATATTGAATTAAGAAAAGAAATGCTTGCAAAACATGTTTTCCTACGTTTGCTGACATTTGCTGATGCAGAACAGTATCTCAAATGTGTCATTTTTTTGCCATAAATGAGTCACTCTTTCTCTGAATTTAAAAGGAAGAACACGATAAGGTCTCTCCTTTAAAGACACCATTGTGTTCAAGTCTGTGTTGTAGGATCATGTGCTGTTTTGTCATGGTTTTTACTGGCTCCTTCGCCTCCCTTTCTCTGACATTTGACCTAAAACCTTAGTCATCACTTAACCGCTTCTGTAATGATGTTTTGCTACATGATCAAGCCCATTAATTTACAGCTCATTATAGTCACGGCCCACAAGTACTTCTAGTAAGTTGGTTTTCAGTGCTAGAAAAGCCCTAATTCTGTCATCATGTTATTAGTGTTGGAATGGCGTACACTGATGAACTTGGCTAATGTTGAACAAATTCCACAGCAGGAGCTTACAGCTTAAAATAGAAAAGTCTCTTTAGTAAGTTCTTTGTGTCTCTGCAGATCGGGAAATAAAAGCAAAACTTGCTGCTCTTCTCTAATTTTAGATGCATTCCAAAAAACCTGCAACCATGAAACTTCAAAACATGCCGATTTTGACACCACCATGACAACTTGAGGCGAGTGGTGGTTTTAATCCATTAACTCCTTACCAGTTATGTGGTCCTCACCAGCACAGTAGTCGAGCACATGGAAAGCTTGGTAAATATTCAGATAAAATACTCTGCCCAACACAGCCTGAAACTGCTAAATTAACTGTTCCCAGGAGTTATGCGAAGAAAGAATTTAAAGTTTTATTATTGAGGATGAAACAAAAGTGCTTTCAAAAAACACGAGGTTCTGGTGTGCTCTCTATTACATGAAATAATAATCAAACATCTCCATACAGTGCAGCCATTATAATACTTACAAAAACTCAATTGCCGACTTTCACAGAATTCTGCGTACTGGACTGAGTCCATGGCTCGTGTTTGTCTTTCTGCTCTCTGACAATAGAGTAAAAGTACATGATGTACCTTATTCCAACAAGAACTGCATTCCACAACAGAAATTATAGCGCCAAAGCGCCCTCGCCACAACCTTGAAGCAACCCTCCCAAATTAAACATGCATTGAACAAGTCAAGATGAAGAAATATAAACCACACATGGGTTATTAGTCTTGTGAGTTAAATTTCCCAGAGGAGGGTGTCAATTCCTATTTTACAAACCTGCCTGCACACGGCTCACCCTCAGGGACGAGGGCTGAGGCGGGAGAGGTGCTGAGCAGCCTGCCCTGACTGAGGGGCACGTTTAAACTGAAGCACATGAGCCCTCTGCCCACGTGTTTACAGGTGACCAGACAAATACAGCGCTCTCCTGGACCGAGGCCAACACGTTCTGCACTCCGCAGAACTGAAGCCATGTGCATTTAAATCGTGAAATGAATAAATTCCATCACATTGAGGATGTGCCAGATGGAGAAGAGCATTGAAGTGCCCATTCCCACTCTGAATACACAGTAATAAACAAGTGGTAAATGTATTTGTTTCTATTTTTTTGACTGTTAATCAATGCTTGAATTTTTATACTTGTGAACACCTCAGGAAAAGGAAGGAAAATAGACTGAATTACAACTTGTACAAGAAAAACACCTTAAAATGTTCACTATTGCATTTAAGAATGTATTTCACAAGGAGTCCAATGACAACCAAAAGAGTGCATCTCAAAAGAGATAAGTTTTAAAACTGTAAACATTACACACACCCTCCCCTCCACATATACATGATGCCATAATTGAATCATGGTGGAAGCAGCACTGAAGTTTGTGGTCAGGTTTGAACAGGTGCTTGAGCTCTCTTTACCTCCACAGAGCAGGGCTGATTTTCCCAAGATAAGCATCTCGTCTCCACTAGTGATTAAATCCCTCCCGTTTTCAGAGGCAGGAGGCAGTAGTCAGATGAAGAGGAATGATTATCCTTGTCAGAAGAAGACAACTTACTCCAATCTCTCAATCAAGTAGATTGTTTTAAACAACAAGGAAACGAATGTAACTGTCTTTGAAACTGTAACCCAATAACTAAATCATCACACCTGGTAAGAACAGAGCTATCACTGTGGGGACCCGGAGTGGCCGATGGCACCGACACTGTACTTGTACAGCTCAAGAAACCATCCACAGAGTAGGTAAAGCACAGGTGTGTTCACACCAAGGACAGGAAACAATAGGGAAAATCCACATGCACACAACAACAGAAATTTTGCTCTGACTCCCTGTGCACTTTCACATTTGATGAAATCGAAATTGCAGAGTTCTTTAGTCTGATTTAATGCAAAACCAAAGGGACACTGGTAAAGTCGATTTGGAGACATGTTGTCTATTTAAGGTGCATTTGGCCTAAGCAATTCTCTAAAAGAAAATAAAATTGGTACTTCAAATACACAGTTTCTTCCTCTGTTTTCTGCCTTTTAGGTCACTCTTCTATGACAGTCCTAAGCAATTCTCAAAAACATCTTCAAATAATTAAAAAAGCTAATTTTTTATGCAATATGGTTTAAATTCTGTAATCGTTTGTCTCTTTAGCAGTCAGAAATTACTATTTGGGTGCTACCAGATAATAAGGAAATAAATTAACCTGAGCTGGCTCATCAAACAGACTGAGCTTCTCTATGACAACCCTCCCTCTCGAAGTCTCTGGTCCAGCCTCCCAGCTTAAATGAGGACTCTTGCCCAAAGCACTGGAATTCAGCTATGGCTTTCTCTAGCAAAGTCTCTAACATCACCGAGGACAGAGATTTTATGGCATCCACCATGTACTGATGCATGGGGTTACCCTGTCCCAGGTGCAGAAACTCAGCAAGGTTCTGTTGGTTCAGCTCTCAGAGTTTTCAGGATCTATGTGGCCTGAAGCTCCATCCAGCAGTGTGCCAGCTGCTCTTAAATCAGCACCATCAACAGATCTACAGAATGTGCATTCTGCCTTTTTGGCCTCATTTTGGTCCACACTGTTGATGAAGATATTGAACACTATGGGCCCCAGGATCAATACTGGTATATCCCTTATTTTTTCTGGTGCCACCTATAGGTCAAGCAGTCCCAGGTATTTAAAAGCCCTTGTAGAACCAAGGAAGGCATGGAAAAACAAAATGACATGACAAACAAAAAAGGCATGTAGAAATTTGACAAGGATACTTTAACTTTTACTGACATTCCATAAGGTAATATGGGAACTGCAAAACCAGATTCATCCCAAGAACAATTATGTTTAAATTAAATGATTTAGCAATGGCTACTCTCAGCAAATAGACTGTAAAGCTCTGAAAATGCATGCTACAAGTTTCATTAAAAGTATTACAAGCTTCTTTATAAGTGAAAAACCTCAAAATTTTATTAAAAGAAAGGTGCTGCGGAGAGATTTTTCCAATAAAGGCTAAATTTCTCATTACAAATTGCCTACAGTAGTTGTCTAAACACTGGACTTAATGTTGTTCTTAATAAATACTTACAATTACTGTCTCTCTGTATGAATATTTTTTATTTAGTAAAATTACCTACACATATGTGAAATAAAACTGTTTTCTGCCTTCAATTCTTTCTTTAAAGTAATTCTTTCTTAAAGGTGGATTCTCATGCGATGCTCTAAACCACCACCGAAGAAAATAGTGGTTGTCATAAATAACCAGACCTTGTTTTCTTCCTAAGGCACTTTAACAAAAAAAAAAAAAAACAAACCACCACATCCTGGTATGGAACTTCACTCTTCAAGGGATAAGGAGAGCCATTCCATCAGTCCTACCAGCTAATGTAGGAGAAATGAAGAGAGGGATAGCACAATTGTATCATCTTTAAGGAAACACCAGAGCAGAAGAGAACAGCAGATCACGTTTCCTCTTCACGTCTCAGGATCACAAACAGTACTTCTTTCCTCTTACACCATCCCTGCTTCGAAAAAATGTAATGTTCCCTTACCTTTGCGTTTCTAAGGGATACTTTATAAACTCAAAATTAATCAATAACATGAAATAAAAAGGGAGAAGAAAGAGGAAGAGTGAGCACATTACTGTGAACACAGAATGACTCCAGGCCAAAGGATTCTAAAGAAAATGGCATTCAGGGTTGGGGTAGACACAGAAACTTTAAGTTAAAATAACTTTATCTGTAAGTAATACTTTCTTTTAAGTCTAAAGAATACTCATTCTTTTTTCACACTTTGTTTTTTTTAACTATTTTTTCTTGAAAACAAGAAATGATACAGGATGTTCTAACTGAGAAACAACTTCAATTTCATGCAAGTGAAATTTTCCAAATTCTGTTGTTGGAAGGAGTAGGGAGTCACTCCAACAGGACTGAAGTCCTCTTTCCTCAGTATAAAAGCCAGTTTGCTGGGAATCTTTCCTACATGAAGAAACAGTGAAACCTCCAACGAAACACCACCTTGAAGCAACCTCAGATGGAAAGCAGACACAATAAGTGACAGCAATGACACTGCTCAGCTGCTTTATTGAAAGAATTAAAAATAGATAGTTTTTACTCCCTCTCTAGTAGTACCAGTCACTCTAAGCAGTTAAGAAGCTGACTTATGTGGTGTACAGCAGAGTTAAAATACTTTGCCTGCTTTCCTTGGAACATGCTGAAGGATGCAGTAGATAGGACCTGGCACAGTAAACGTCTGCTTAGTCTTCCAAAAATGTGTTGCATTATATCTTTCTTTCAGCATAAAAAAAATAAAAACGGAAAGGAAAGGTAAAGAGTTGCATGTTGTCACCTCCCAACCAGGATGAAAAATAATCTTATTTTTTATTCCATTTTAAAGCTTTCACACTTGACATACAAAGCTCTTTGTGTGGGGGGAAGGCAAGAGGCCAAACGTTAACTTGCTTACCGACTACTCCGTGTTTGGAGGAAATGTGCCGAGGAGCTGCTAAGCTGGAACATTTGAGAAACGTTGGAGGCATGGCTGGACACCCCTGTGTTTGGCAACAATGTCAAGGATGAAGGCTCTGGCTTCCCAAACCACTCACATATTCATCTTGTGGCGTGATTTCCTGATTCCCTTTGCTCAAGACCTCTCATTGTGTGCCTATCACGGCTTCCAAGGAGCCAGGTGGCTACTTCAGGGAAAAGCAAAGCTGCCCTGCAATGGCTGATATTACCAAAATAGTATGTTAAATAATTTATTTTTTATTTAGACTAGAGAATAACAGGGCACTGTGTGCTGTACCTGACAACTCTGGGGTTGGAGCACAAGAACAGCAGGGTGATGGAGGCCCAAACTGTAGGGTGGTTGTAGGGCCACGGAGGTGCTCCAAGGGCTGGAGCCCCTCTGCTCTGGAGACAGGCTGGGAGAGCTAGGGGTGTTGGGCCTGGAGAAGAGAAGGATCCAGAGAGACCTTAAAGCCCCTTCAAGTGCCTAAACAGGCTCCAAGAGAGCTGGAGAGGGACTTGGGACAAGACCCTGGAGTCACAGGACAAGAGGGAATGGCTTCAAACTGACAGAGGGCAGGGTTAGGTTGGATATGAGGAAGAACTTTCTTCCTGTGAGGGTGGTGAGACCTGGCACAGGTTGTCCAGAGAGAGAAGCCGTGGATGTTCCATCCCTGGAAGTGTTCAAGGCCAGGTTGGATGGGGCCTGGAGCAACCTGGTCTAGTGGAAGGTGTCCTGGCCCATGGCAGGGGGTCGGAAAGAGATGATCTTTTAAGGTTCCTTCCAAAACAAACCACCCTGTGATTCTGTGAAAAATTACCTAGATTAAAAAAAAACAGTCTGAGAAATAAAGCAAAAGGTAGCTCCTCAGTACTGAAGTGTTTACAAAATATGCTGAAAATACACTTTTAGTCTTCCGTATCTTGACATTATCTGAGATTATCACTATCTGAAGACTTTTGTTACATAAAGGAAAAAGGTATTTACTCTTCTGAGAATCACTTGCATTGGTAAGCAAAGTAAAAAAAAAGGAGTTTAAGCATTTTCAAAGTTCTAGCTTACTCAAGAGTTTTATACAGAAAATAAAAATGTCACCTGGGGAAAGATCAATAGATTTTGCAATGTAATACTTGATTTGCCTATAAAGTACACACATACAGGGAATTTTTTTACCCACCTCTTACAGAACATACTATACATTCTGTAGAAACCAGTAAGCTGAACAAGTCTGCAGAGCAAACTTGAGGCTTTTGGTTTTGAGTGCTCATGTGTTTAGTGCAAAGTTCCCAATTTTAGAAGAAAAGATGAGGCCTTTTCCTGGCAGATCAAGGTGATCTCAATTTTAACATATGTTCACAGTAAAAATGGTTTCGATTTTTTCTTCACAATGTTCCCTTAAGAACCTTAAAAATCTGAATTTTTACAGAGATTTTAAGGAGATGCAACTGTAAATGACAAGGAAAAAACCTGTGTATGATTACAAATACTAAATATTAGTTAAAATATAATTTTAAAATAAAATTATAATTCTTCATTATAGAAAATTGGTGATTTTCTGCCCAGGGACAAAAGATGGGATTCACTTGAAGAACTGAAGACATCTGCAGTATCCTAATTAGTCATCCAAAGTTGAGTTATAGTAAAAAACATATTACACACTTTTAGTGAGCAGCTTCATCCTAAACTCATTGTTTAAAATGTCAGATGAACGACATCTGTGAACTTGTCTGAAGTTCACCAACTGTGGACATCACCAGTGGGACACCGGCTTAGGTCTGCAAGTCCATGGCACAGACATCCTCACAAAAGCAGGATGAACCCTACTCTGGTGAGCGAGGAGTGAAGAACAACATCACCAAGAGGGCAACTTCCATTTCAGGGCCAAGCAAAAGCCAAGACTAAAGGATGACTCAGTAAATTCGGCTCCTGCTCTGAGCTCAAAGCAGTGCAAGTCTAAACAAAGGCGGCTTTGTACCCAGCTGTGCGTTAACTCCATTCATCTCCCTCAAACTATGAAACATGTAATCTAACAAAGTATGTGCAGATAAGGAGGGGGAAGGGAGCTGGCAAGACTATTTAAGATTATGTAAAAATTTCAAGGGAATTATGAAGAAAGAAAGCAAATGAAATTGCACAGACAATAACAAAATGAATGGATTAATTCCCAGCAGTCATGATCTCATTGCTTAAGGAATAAATAAAACTGACCTCCTGATAGGGACTTGTTGCCCCTGTAACACTTTGCCCTTGAACATATGCAAAATCTACACATACTGTATTTATTTGAATCAGTTCCATATCATAGCCAAATTCCTTGTCCAAATTTATTACTGCTAGTCTGAAATGTGGAGCTGGAACCTGGAAACGAAACATTTCCATTTCATGGAATACCTTTGATTTCTACAGGAAAATATTTTTTTCTTCTATAATAAGTATCATACTGCATTTTGTAAAACTACGTGTTAAATTTATAGCTATCTTCTACCAGTGCTTTCCAAAAAACATAAAATAATTTTGGATAAACTATGCTACTAAATAAAAAAAGTTATGCGGGATATATTGATATATTAATAAATCAAGACTACTGACTTCCCTCACTTTTCTGGTTGAGGGCATTGTAGCACTTTACTGTGGTTTCCATCTGGCTGTACATCAAAAACTTGACATACCACATTAATATAGGATACCTTTATATCTTCTGGATAGCATTCCTCTGAAAATTTATCCTGACTCTGTATCCATTCATAAATGAGGTTTATATAAACAGCTTTAGCATCTCACCAGTAATGCTTCCAGTCACCAAAACACTCATCACTGTAAGGTCTGGGAGATACAGACAGCAAAGCAGCCCCATTTGCATAATTAATTTTAATTTTTTTTTTTCTTAGTGGCAGTCAAAATCAGCCATTGCACTCTATTTTTTAAATGTTTCTTTTAGCTGACATGGTCTTTGAACTCTCATCCAGAAATTTGTGGAGTGGCTTTTGCTCCAAGGCTTCCTCACCGTCCTGGGTGTGGAACAGGGTTGGACGACCCAGTCCTGCTCCTACTGATCCAAATGGAATGGCATGAGGTGAAGGAGGTTGTTTCCACTCAAAGTTAACCAGGCAGTCAATCCTAGACTTAACCAGCTTCAGTGAAACTCAATTCCCAGATATATTCTATCTATTCACCCAGCTATAATATGTCCAGAAATGCTCACTTAATAGCCACAACTTTTTAAGAGACAGACCCAGTAAAGTTTGTTAAATTGAGCTACAGGTAAGTTTGGGAACAGCTGGAGACCAGCCCCCTCATTCACTGGCTTTAACTGATAAATGCAAGCAAGAGAATAAACCTAATTTAGAAAAATATTGCATGGCAAAACTCTGCTCCCTTAATAGCCACCATCAATACATGGTTGCAAAATGACACTTGAGAGTTTGGCTAATGTTAAACGAGAAATGAAGGAGGAGGAAGTCCTCAAAAGAATTGTTCTTACAGGCTTTATGTTGAAAAGGAAGGTGAACCCGAGGTACACGCTAGTAAGCAATGACTGTGATGAAATTCATTCTATCACAGTACAACTCTGTGAACCAGGCATGCTGACTGACACTGAAATGCCCTCCTGAAGATTCGCTATAAAAGGAGGATCATAAGAATTTTAAGGAAAACTTTGACTGACAGAAACATAAGTTTCAGATTATATGAACAATATATATTCATTTGAATCCTGTTATCTTATTTTTAATCATTGTAATTGTCTTTTCCCTTCCCCTTAATAAAACAGACTTGTCTTATATTCATTCCCAGTAGAATAGCCAATTCTCACAGTATCTGCCATTCTTTGGGATATCACCATCCTTCTCGAGAAATTACCACTCTGTGCAGGAGATTCACAAGCAATACAATCCTACAGGCATATCCATGCAGGCATCCTTGGCAAGTGATGCTTTTTATGTTATTTTAATCATAGCAGAATGAAAAGAGTTTATAATTAAAAATGGGGGTGGTTTTTTTCAGTTATGCTGTTTCTTGATTTTATTTCTCTTTAAAAAATAACTCTCAAAATAATGGCAGAGCATATATGCACAAACAAAAAATTCAAGAAGCAAAATTTTTGCTTTATGTACAAGTAATTTAGTGCGCATTTAGATTAATCCAGTTCATAAGTCTAAATTTGGTCTTACAAATAATAGATGAAATCGGTTTTAGAGTCTCCCCAGCAGAGCTTCCATTAACATAACAGCTGTAGGATTGCACCCTGTGAACACTCCTAACTTTAGGTTACACCTCGAAGACATGGTTATCATTCCCTTTTCAAAGGAAAGCAGAAAAATGGGCTCTCAAAATGGGACACAGATGCTCTATGGGATGCACCCAGCACAAGACACTACTCTGTTTTTTAAAAGAAAGGCCATTCATTAATTCACATGATTTATCTATTACAAAAATGAGTAAAACATTTTAGCTCAGTCATTTTCCATAACAAATCCAAATCTGGCAACTTTTACGATGAATTTGTGTAAGTGTATTCATGAATGTCTTAAATGAAAACCTAAAAAATAATTACTTAAAATAAAAATACATGCTATTAAGTGTACACAGATGTTCTCTCCTGGCATGTGACTCGAGAGTGCACAGTCAGACAAATTTGTCTGTTAGGAGTCCACTGTAACCAGAGAACAATGCAGAGTGGTATTCAAAAATGTATTGCTTCCTTAACACCAGAAGCATATAGATGTTTCTCTACTTGTGGTATTTACACCACTGAATCTAATTCTGTGGTTAGGGCTTTAGTCTTTTGGAAAAGCCTTCCTAATTTGATAATTGCAAGACATGGAACTCCAGATAAAAATCACATCATGAAATTCAGGGAATAAGTGAGTCATACACTGAGTTAAAGAGGAAATGCTTCCCTTAGAGAAACAGTGACCCGTATGAATTGCATATAATCTGCATGTTCCCAGTCTCAGAAGGATGTGGATCTGTTGGAGCAGTTCCAGAGGAGGCCATGAAGATGCTCAGAGATGGCTGGAGCATCTCTGCTCTGGAGACAGACTGGGAGAACTGGGGGTGTTCAGCCTGGAGAAGAGAAGACTCCAAGGATACCTTAGAGCTCCTTCCAGTTCTGTAGGGGCTCCAAGGATATCTTAGAGCACCTTCCAGTTCTATAGGGGCTCCAAGAGAACTGGAGAGGGACGTTGGACAAGGGCCAGGAGTAACAGGACAAGGGAGGAATGGCTCTAAACTGACAGAGCGCAGGGTCAGATGGGATATTAGGAAAAAATTCTTTACTGTGGGGGTGATGAGGCACTGAAACAGGTTGTCCAGAGAAGCTGTGGATGTCTCATCCCTGAAAGTGTTCAAGGCCAGGTTGGATGGGGCTTGAAACAAGTGGAAGGTGTCCCTGCCCATGGCAGGGACGGGTGGAACTCAAAGATCTTTAAGATCCCTCCAACTCAAACTATTCTGTGATTCTATGATTGCTCCAATCAATTAATAGGAGAGATGTGCCTCAACTCCACAAACTGAAATTGGCTGCCTTTGGAACAGTCCAGACTTCCTTATCCTCTCAATGTGCCAGGTATGAAAAGTAAGGAAAGGAGACCCTAAAAATCGCTGTCTGAATCGAAAGGCTTTGAACAAAAGCATTAGGCTATTTTTGATTTTAATTGGGACTTCATTCATGACATTGACAACAGAACTTGGCCTAGTGTGAATATTTCCTTTGTCAAAAGTTAATGATCATGTTTAATATTGTTATTTATTTAACTATGCAAACATTTCTATGCTGCTATTCATTATTGTTTCTTAATTTCTTTAAATACAAGCAAACTTGTCTTCACAGTAGCCTTGTGAGCATTATCTCCACTATATACATGAGAAATATAACCATAAAAAGATCATTTTCCCAAAGGCAGTTTGTTTAATTGGCAAATGCTTCTTTCCCACCCCCACCTCCCAGCCCCCACTTTCTCTTTTCTCTTTCTAATGCTAGACAGGAAAAGGAAAACATGAAGATTCTGGGGTTTGGAATTAAGCTAATTTAAACCATCAGCTAATTTGACTAATTTGGAACAATCTATTTAGTTACTCCCTTACACCATGCCCATTGATAAATATACCACAAAATTATTAAGTGTTTACATAAAACCAAAGAAACATATGCTGTCATTAATTTAAAACAATCCTCACCATCCAAAGCCACCACAGGAGTTCTGCTAATAAACATCCCCATTCCCTTCTCTCTCAAAAGTTAAGGGAAAACTGAAAAAAAAAATTTTTGAAATGCATAATACTTTCACAGCAATATTTAAACCAGTTACATTTCGTTTTGCATCAGAAGTATAACTAAAACTTTTACATGACATGTTACTGATGTATCACTTAAAAGCAGAAGAGTCAGAAGTTTAATTTGTGAACACAGATTTTGTTATTTTGGTTATGATCGGAGGAATTCTTTGAGACTTTCAAGGCTCAAAGTGAAACTCACTGACTTACGAAAAACTACACAAGCAAACGCTGATGTTCTGTTCTAGTAAAACCACAGTTGGTTCACAGTGAACTTCCAATGAATTATCTCTTAAATTGCATCTCTTACACGAATTATCTCACCCATTTCACAGCAAAAACAACGACAGAGTTGTTTTGGGAAGCCTTGTTGAGCCATCAGAGGTTACCTTTAACACAAGTCACTGTCCTCCATGTCCCGCTCTCCTCCCCCAAAACTCCTTCCTACTACAGACCCTTCATGCATTCACAAAAAAATGAGGTACCATGACAGTAGTTTTGATGAGAATTTCTTTTTTTTTTTTTTTTTTAATTGCTGAGGGGAAGGAGAGCAAAGAGCATCTACTGTACATGGCTTCATTACCGTGAGCTTTACTGATAGTTTATCCTGTTTCCTAAAGAAAGCAAAAAACCTCCGCCGTGTCTCTATTAAAAAGCCATCAGATTTGGTATCCTGGTGACACTTTAAAGAGCACATTATGTGGGAAAACAAAATAAACATTTATCCTGGCAAATGAAAGTGAATTTGGGTTTTGACATACTTGGCAGGAAGGTAGAATTATATTCATGTCAAGTATGCAGAAAAACTAATATAATATTTAAATATTTGCTTAAGTAATATAGAATTTAAAACAACACATTAGAAGTAACATTTTTGTGAAATATTTTAAAGTTTTTTAGTATAGGACACGCCACAAAAGTAGTATTTTCAGCTGAAATTTCAGCTTTCTACAGCCTTTGTTACGAGCTCCCTTCACTTGTAAAGTGGTAAAGAACCCTCATCTTCCACTGAGAAATCTTTATTTATTTTTGTGAGACAAAGGCAGTTCCTATCCCGAGGGTTTAAACTGATAAGGAATATATGCAGCTTTCCAAAGAAGCAACCCTTGAGATCTGAAATCTTACAAATACTGACATAATAAAGCAATGTTAGCACTGTCTCAGCCAAATCCTACAGCCCTATTCTCCTGATATACAGGAGAAATTATTTTCAAAGTCCATCAGTTTGCAACAAGACTTGATTCGGTAAAGGTAGACTTTTATATCTCTCAGAAAGTACCTGAATGTATGCCAAAGACCTCCAAAGTTCTCAATTATACACAATAATGTAGCATTAATTAATAAATTGACCTGGATACTGCATGCGACTTTTAGGTCCAAAAGTAAGGATTCTGATGTGCTGTCAAAACACACAGATATTGGACTTCCTTTTTGTAAATCCAAATTCATATTAGCTGCACATACCCACAAAAATCACATTTACCAGAGTACCAGAATTATAAATTATTAGGAAATTTCAGGTACGATATTCTGATTTACTAAGAGTATTTAAAAACATTTATCTACGATTCTACAATTTATTCTATTATTCTATTTATTTATTCTATCTAAGATTCTATGATTTAAGAAAAAGCTTTGCCTAATTTTACCTCATTTGGAGTGGTATGCATAATTAGAAAATATCTTGAAACATTTTTAAATTACCATAATAACTCACAGCAACAACACCAGACTTCAATGTAACCGTACATTGTAGAAATACGTAGATTTAAAATCTCTTGAAAATAATTCACTTCAATGTAACCTGATTTGTAAACCTAATTATGAACTATTAAATTAACTGTTGGGATTTTCAGTTTTCCTAAATCAGCAGAGCTCTTCAGAGGCCCATCATAAGAGAGGAACTACTGTTTATTTCAAATCAGTAATTAAAAGGGGTACAAAGAGCATTGAGACTGGAAGATATCAACAAAAGGGGACAGTTCGGGGAATTTTACTTTCACTCTTCCTAATTTGCGCTGCCTGACACACATATTTTTATGCTGCATTAATAATGGCTTTTGAACATAACATTCATCCAGTCTGCTACAGAAATAAATTTAACCGGACACTATTTCTTGTGCACATTCTTAAAATTGCTTACAGTGAAAAGAATCCCTTCCAAAGGAGTCAGCACCATTCAATCCGACATGCAAAATATTCATTCACTTCCAAAAGGGGAAAACAGTAACATATAGAAAGAATTCTCTTTTTTTTTTGTTCTACTTCTATTCTACAGTTGATTTTTAAAAGGTAGAAAGCCTTGAATTCAAGAACTTTGCATGAGTTTCTTCTGAAAAGGAAGCCATGCTCTCTAATTCCTGCTCAAAATTAGTTATAAAAACATGAAATATATGCCACAGTTAAGATTGATATTCTTATTGCTGGCCACTGAAAGCTTTATAAATTTAATCTGAAAATGAAAATTACTTAATTTTGGAATTTGGAAATGTCAAAACCTGTTCATGTCTCTAAGGGTTTCTCCAGATTTTCCTGGAGGTTCAGGCTGAAATGGAGGGTTAGGGGGTTTTAGGGAAGTGCAAGGGTACCAAGGCGACTCAAAGATCTATGAGAAAAAAAGAAAAACTTAAAAAATCGCATATCCATACTCACAGAAAAAGGGAAAAAGGTCAAAATACTATACCTAAGAATTTAACATCATTGAGATGAAAAGAACAATGTCTTTAACAACAGGATTTTGAAGCACAGCTTTGAAGGTTAAGTGTATTTGGAATTAAAGGTGCTCATAGAGCAGGAACACTGACAGTCACAGTCTGGCATCAATTACTTGACTGCACTGTTAGAGGCTGCTGTAGATTCTCATGCCATCACACATCCTGGAGAAAAATTACCCTTCACTGGTGGCATCTTGGATTCCTCAGGATTTCTGAATTTTTCTGACACTTTTATAGTCAAACCTAGCATTTCTCAAAGATGCCAACGTCTCTTCAGCACTTTTTGTCTCTTTCTTTAGAACACAATTCAGGGTACCAAGGCTGGAGATACAGCAGCCACCTCACTAATCCACTTCTCTAAATACTGGAACCAGGAATCAGATCTCCAGCCCTGGGGCACACCAAGAGTTAACTCTCACTTTGAGAAGGGTGTGATTAGTAGCTGGAAATCTGTCTGACTTTAGTACATCTGAGGCTGCTATTACAGTTTTCAGATATAAAATAATTAGCTGATGATATGAGCTGACAGCTAATACATCTACAATAAACATAAAAAAAGTGATTTCCAAGCGGATGTAGGGAACGTGTTCCGTTTCCAAGCTGTTTGATATGGTCTGTGTACGGAGCGAGGACTCGGTACCAGATGCCGTATGTTCTACAAGCTTTTTCTGCAGATGTCTGCAGCCTGAGAAAATCAACAGTGCTTTGAATAACACTCCTAATAAAAGCATCTTCTTGTCAGAGTCGCTGTATGATATAGGATATGGATCCCACACAAGTGGATGAACTGATTTTAAATAATACCATCTGACAATGGGAGAAAAAACTCTCAGTGGGTCTGACAAAGTCCTGGAAATGGCTGTTAGCCTTGGGAAATAAAATCCAGCCCTCTGACAGAGCCTACTCGTCCTTCTTTCGTTTGATCAGATGGAAAACCAAATTTAATGACTGTTTCCGAAGTTCCGGAGGCAAAGTTTCAAGAGCACTTAACGCTCCTACCAAGGAGTGTCTTTGCCCCTCACATGTGCCACTCAAAAGAAGAGTCTGGAAAAGATGTTACAGAATTATGTGAGAATAAAATATATGCATCAGTGTATTTTTTTGCATGACCACTTCGCATTGCTTTCTTACCATTGCCTTTAAAGAAATCTCTTTCAGCACACCAACAGCACAGACACCACTATGGCACAGAAATTCTAAAAGCCACTACCTCCTTAAAAGTTTAAAAGAGCTACCTCTGAAGTCATAACCAAAACATTCAACTGAAAATAATTTATTTTTTTTTTCTCCTCAAAATGAATCCCATGGCTCCCTACTTGATAAAGATCTTCACGTAAACTATTTTCTAAATTTATTCTCTGTGCGAAATCACTATTTTTGCTAGTGACAGTATTATGGTCTTGTTTTCCTCGAAAATTTAGGTCTAGTTGTGGATTCACTTCTTCAAGCCAAAGCGGCAGCAATGCCTAGTTTTTCTCATGTTTTAAAGTTAGTTTAATGCAAATCCCAGATTATTAATAGAGTCAAATGCTGATCCCACGAGTATCTGTAAGAATAAACTCTACGTGTGCACTCCATGAAGACTTTACGTAAGGTAACTATCTGAAAATGAGAACTGTAACTGTTTTTCCTGATTATCCAAATTAAAACAACCTTTTCCGATTAATTTAATGAAAGTGTGTACCTGTCTAGGTATCCTCAATTTTAAACAAAAGATGGTAGAGCAAAATGAAGGAATAGAGGAGACAAAGTTTAAAGCTTGAGAGGCTAAACATCCAAATGGAAAGATGTTCCTTGTGCAGAGGGAATAAACTATGCCAGCACACCACCTGTGCTGCTCTGTTAGGAACATTGTGGGTCCTTTTTCCAGTGGATTGGGTATGGATTCACCTCCCTTTTTGTATCATGTAAAGCTTAATTGTATTACTTCACCATTTCAACAGACACTTGAGATGCTTAAATCTTAGTGCTCCTGATCCCATCGCTGTGGCACATGTGTGAAGCTCTCACCCGGTGCAATTTTGCACAGCAGCCAGATAATATTCTTACGGAAGAATACAGCAAGCAACATCACAGATAAAATAAACCACAACGGCTGAGACAAAATGAAAGACAGAAAACCCTGTTCCTTATATACATAAAAGGTCTATTCCAGGAAATACCAGCAGTTACAGATTACAGAAAGTGCAGAAGCTGAAAAGTCCAATTATACGCTACCTACATTTTTGAAGTTTTTAGAAATTCGAGATCGTTTCTCATCTATGTGTTTTATCAAAGCTCTTCTACTTCCACCCCACCTGCCATTTTAACATCTGAAATGGGAAACTTCGGTGCAGAATCATAGGATAGTACAATAATTTACACCAGAAAAGGTTTGGGACCTTTCCAGAGATCTCTGGTTTGCTCAAAAAAGGGTCCAGTTAGATGAAGTGGTTTAGCACCCTGACCAGTCAAGTTTGGAGTATCTCCAGAGGTGGAGATTTCCTCTGACCAACCAGTTGGACTCTCTGACCAACCAGTTTCAATCTTTGATCAGTACTGTTCTCCTATTATATATCAGTTCAAACTCTTTCCTTCACCATGGACTTTGAAGCAGGGTCTGGCTCCATCTCCTCCATACCATTTCATCAGTTAGTTGTAAACAGCAACAAATGTTCCCTTTTGCCTCCTCTTTTTCAGGCTGAACAAGCCCTTGCCTCCCAGTCTTTCCTCATTTGTCAAGTACCCCCTAAATTTCTTGGTGACCCTATGGCAGACTTGCTTCAGTATTTCAAAGTCCTTCTTGTATTTGGGTGCACAAAACTGGGCACAGATGCCAGATGTGGTCTCAAGAGGTGCCAAATAATGGGGAAGCATTGTTTCCCTTGAGCTGCTGGCAGGGGATGCTGACCTCTTGCTGACACAGCCCAGTGCATGGCTGGCCCACAAGCTGTACTGGTGCACGGGGTTACAGCATCCCACATTTACTGTTGCTGACCTTCATGTCAGCCCATTTCTCCAGTCTATCAACAAGGTCCCTGTGAATGGCAGGCCTGCTTTCCACAGACTGGACTGCTCTGGATCATGAGTCAGTGTTTATTTGCCATGCAATGAATTACTCCTATTTAGTTTATAAGATCCAACAGCTAATCATGTCTGAGTTTAATGCATAAGGAGAATCACAGATTCGCAGAATGGTCTGGGTTGGAAGGGACCTTAAAGACCATCTTGTTCCAACCCCCTGCCATGTTTATGCTTCAAGGAAATGCAGTACAAGGGGAAGCAACTACTGTGGTTATGAGATGTCCTGTACTCACTTTAATTCCTTCCATGTTAATTTATATGGGAAGCTGATAAAGTCAAATCACATTAACACCCATACTTTGTATTTGTCATTGTACTTGTGTCCCTATTCTTACTCCCAGTATTAAAATGACATCCCCCATAAAAACCTGCCAAAGGGTTCTATTTTAGGGATAGTCTCTCAGGTTACAAGTGTAGTCCTATCAGAAAGAGCTTTAAAACTAAAAATGCTGGCATTTCTCACATTCAATAGGAAGCAATGTGCTTAGTATCGGATTATCCTTATGACCTTCCCCTTAGGCGACAGATCCTTTGGCTTTCCTTGTGACATCTGAACTCAAGTGTGAATGTAGGTGGGAAGGTTTGGCCCCTGGTGGCTTTGCAAATGAGAACATAAAATGACAACACTTGACCTGAGTAACTGCGAAATAGGTAATCAAATCTCGTGGCATGCTCGCTTTTAGACTGGAATTTACTCAAAGAAAGATGACGATACAGAGATAGTGAATATTGAGTGAATCAAGGGATTCTCCATTTTTTGCTTAAGTGCCTGTGACACAGGATCACAAAATCCTATCTGAATTCAATCACATATGACAGGCAATATAGCCCAGGAGCCAGCAAACTGACCTCTTTACTTCTGAGCAGAAAAACTGCACTAGTCTGACTAATCCTGTGGTCAGAAGGAAAAAGGAAAAACAAAATGCCAAACTAAGAACAAAAGGAGAAAAGCAAAGATCAAATATAGACAAGGAGGGACAGAACAAATCTCCAACTAGCCCAGGTTCCAACAGCAGAGGGTGATGATTAGAGTAATTTCAAGACAAGCTTACAATAATTATTTTCCTGAATATGCAGCACCCAGTGATCTGCAGCTTGAGCACTTCTTTAACCAAATGCAATGTCTTTGTATTCAGTAACCTTCAATAGATTCTTTTCCCCATTAAATTGTGCAATTCAATAGATCTGAGCTCATTTTGGCTATATTTAGCTGGAGTGCAGCCTGAAAACTACTTCCAGTGCTCCTCTCTATTGTCTGTATGCTGCAGACTGGATGGAGAGGTTTGATGACACACAGCTTGCTCAGTCTGCTATTAGAGGGTAAATGCCAATGTGAAAGAAAGGGATTCTTAGTGATTTTGTAGAAGGTATTTACAGGGCTAACCCATGGGCTTGATTCAAACTAGGGTGTAATTCACAGCTGGAGTCTAATATTGAGAAGAGCAGTGTTGTTCCCTCAGTGGATATACAGAGTAAGGACTGGAAAATGAGGCTTCTCTACTACAACTTTCATGTCTAGAAATAGCAGATAAATGAGCTTGACACTGCCTTAGGTTGAGGGCATGCATCACCCCCTATGGATGAAGTAGGAAAAAATCCTTTCCTTAATATTGGTTTGTGACTGTTCTCACCTATCTGTTAAATCCATGAACTTGCCTGTTACATCTCAGACCCCTCTTTTCTGCAGCAGCTGAAACGGAACTCCATCAAATCCCCTTCTAATTTCATGCCATAGGGAACCTTCCTCTACTGTCTTCATGTGTTACAAGATATTATTTGCTTCCACAAAAAACTTTTTGTGATATGAATCCTTAAATGGAAGGAAAGAGAAATTCAGGAGCGCACACTGGAACTTGGTCAAACAGTGGCTGATGACCCAAGGTGCTCCTGCCCCACGGAGCTCTGCAGGTGGGAGTGAGAGAAGGGGGTGGCTGTGAAGATTTACGGCAAAAAAAGGGTCTCTGTAGTGAGGTTTCAGTCTTGTTCTTAACAATAGCGAAGACAGAAAATCTCTTCCTTGCAAGATGAGAACTGGGAATGCCACAGAGTAATTCATTCATTCATCTTACAAGCCCATGGATTTTCCTTTTGAATTTTGTGAATCCTGTGCAAAGCAGTCTTGAAACAGCAGTTTTATTCAAGTGATGAATTCTTTCTGGAAAGCTTGAGATTACAGAACTGTTCTCAGTGTAGACCTGGTTAACATCTTACCCTAAGAAATAAACAGTTGTCATTTTTTCTTCATTCAGAAAGGACTTAACTATTGGGCTTATTCGAGCTTCAAAGATTAGCCATTTGCTACATAAAGGTTTAAAGACCTGAAAAAATAACTTCCTCCCAAAGCACCAGAATTACATCCTGTCTTGTAAAAAATTTGCATTACTGCATCTCTACACAAGCTCAGAAAGTCAAATCTTTATCAGCATCAATTTGTTTAATTACTTTAAAGTATGACAGCAATTAAAATAACCTTCTACCAATGGATCTTTGTCAGACTTTACCATTGATCCTTGTTCCCAATTCTCCAAAGTTTACATAAACAATAACTGTATTTTGAGTACCAATACATGGTGATTAATATATCTAAGCAACAAACATGTTACACACAGGATCACAAATAAACACAGTATTAAATACACTTGGAAGGAGAATGTTTTGTTAGTCTTATATTTGGCTCCTAATCAAATGCTCCATGGAAATACTGTTTATATGTATGTCTACATTTAATCAGAGATATAAATAAAATATGTATATAAAGTTTCCTTCCAAAAGCTAAGTTAAAACACAGTCATTTGGGTGTCAAAAATACAAAATACAACGGCCCAGAATCTTCCTATTCCTTGGAGAAAGTAAACAGTGGCAAAAAAATACTCAAAGAACTAAAAGATAGAAAAGCAAATAACACCTTGGCCTCCCAGCAAAACTGCCTAAACTCGCACTGTGAGCAACATTCACTGAAATGCTCTAAAAACAACAATATTTTACCAGGACTGAAGACCCAAACAAATAGGTCACTTTATGTAACCATAGCAAGCAACCCCAAAGTGAGAAAAAACCCCAATAACCTAAGATTTGTAGCAGTGAAAAAAGTCTATGGATACTGGCTGTAACAGGAAATTTTTCCACTCAGGAGCTTCTTCCCATTCCAACAAGAACGACACAACATTTACAGGCATATAGATAATAAGAAAAAAAACTATTTCTGTTTATTTTCTGCTTACTTTTAACCAATTCAACCATTACCCAAGAGAAACAGTGTTTTCCCACTATCCCAAACATTCCCAAGCAATGTGTAATCAGAGAAACCATTAATACCAGCAGGCTTATTTTTATACCCAGTCATGCTTACAAATACTTTGATGCCCAGACAGAAAATTTAGAGTTGAGACACTACGTGCTGTGCTCTCTTTGCACTCATCTGGAAACACTGAATGGACTGATGCAGTGAAATTAATTCCTTCTATATTTTGCAATATTGAGAAAAAAAAAAACCAAAACATTCATTCCCTAGAGAAAAAAGGTTTTTTGTCTTGATTGATGTTTCATCTCCATTCTTTTTAACCTTGGCATCTATGTATATCAGAAGCAGTAGATAGTAAATAGGGAGGTGGTGTGACCTTAAAGTCTATTATAGATCATCATTACATTTTTTTATTGCATCACCAAGGCCCCAGTGCATACACAGAGCCTGAGTCTCTAAAGAGAATCACCCCTGAGGCACCACAAGTACTATTCCCAACATCTGATGAACTACACTTAAATGTGACTTAGATGTTTCTGGGAATGGGGAAAAAAAAAAAAAAGGAAAAGACATTTTTTTCTCTTATCTAGGAAATTAACTTCTCTCTCATTTCTGAGTACAGAAGACAGTCTAAGTTACTGAGATGTTTAAACTTTTAGGTAGGTACAGTTAAGTGAAATTTAGCCCAACTTGTAGTGACGCATTGAGCTCTCAAAGCAGCTTAAGGGGGTGGGCAAATGAGATCTTGGAGTTTTTTAATCCATGTCCTAAGAGTGTAGTGTCCTTGCGAGGAACTTTCCCACTCCTCTTTGAGTACATTACCTAGCCACTATAAATCTCTTTTCAAATTTGAGACAATCTCCTCCTATTTTGATAGGACTCATGGGTGAGTATGATATTGATTTACATTGAGAGCTGCAATTATTTAATCCATAAATACTGTACAAGACATAAAGTTTTAATGGTACGGTTTGTCCTTCTGCGTCCTATCACTTTGCCTATATTTGACAATATTTGGTAAAGAATAAGGAACCTTACTTTTTACTTTCTTTGTTGGCAAAACCTAATGTCTTAGAGTTTAAGGCCATAACTAAGAATCTTAGAATGGTTAGGGTTGGAAGGGACCTTGAAGATCATCTCCTTCCAAGCTCCTGCCATGGGCAGGAACACCTTCACTAGACCAGGCTGCTCAAAGCCCCATCCAACCTGACCTTAAACAGTTCCAGGGATGGGGCAGAACCAGCTCCTCTGGGTAACCTGTGCCAGTGCCTCATCACACTCACAGTAAAGAATTTCTCCCTAGTACTTAATCTAAACCTGTCCTCTATCAGTTTAAAGAAATTTGAGTTTAAAGCCAACTTGAGTTGCTGGTGTAAATGATGTAACACTAGAACGCTGCAATCCTGAACGTGGAGCAGCACAAGACAAACAGATGGCAGATTTGTGAGAGTATGTTTTGAAGAGAGCACAAAAAACTCCAGGGATTATACTCCTACTCTCAAGTGAATCTGAGCAACCTCACATACCTGCAGGCATACATACTCCATCCCTCTTTTAGTTCCTCAAAACTCAACCCTTTTCTACTGCTGATAATTTTTATCTGAGTCTTTCAGCCTCCACTGCCCATGCAGGGCCAGGATAGGAGCAGAATGGTCACTGACAACGCAGAGGAATTCCCTGCAAGACAAATATATCCAGGGGATGGCACAGAACTGTGTGGCTCACTGTAAAGAATATACAAACATCTAATCAGCTGAATAAATCTCCAAACTCCACTATTTGTACTGCTGGGGTCTCCAGCAGTGACAGCGGTAGACTTCCGCTCACATGCAAAAGCACAAAACAAATGTTAACATCTTCATCTGTAGTCAGATCTTACCCCAAGATACATTCTTTCATAGGGTGTAGCTCTTAAAATAAAAAAAAAGGTTTAGGACTTATAAACTGTGACTCTAAAAATTAATAAATTATGAGACTAGGGCACCATATTGTGAGATCAGAAGACATCGCTGAACAAAATGCAAAGATTCTCTCCCAAAATAAAGATTTTGTCGACAAGAATCTTAAATCAGCAAGGAAGTAAAAAAATAATTATTTCAGAAGAAAAATAAGTTTAGCATCAAAATTAGATGGCAAAAAAGATGTGCTCTGAGAATCAATGCTTAGTAAAAGAAAATATCTTAGTTTATCTTCCAGCATGCAGTTCCTATTAAGTTTGTGTTGTCTGTACTTCCCATATGGGCTTTTAAATCAAGTTCCAGTTTGTTATTGATACACCCTGCAGGAACAGATACTCCCTAAAGAGTAATGATCCCACACAGCACTTACACTGGCATAATTTTTGCCAGTCAAATGAGCATAGTAGTACTGAAAGGCCTCAGAGCTCTTCCTAAATCATTTCCTGCTTATTTTCTTTGTACATCTTTTCCAAATTAGTACAATGAATTTGAGTACTTCAACACCATCTTTCAGATCCACCCCGAACAGGAGAGTTCGCAGCCGTTTATTTCTGAATTATGCCCTCAAATTTTTGCTCTCTCAATTAAAAGACCCAAAGTCCATGCCCTCAGTCTGAGGGCAGTCACCACAGAGCAACCTGTGCCCATGCTAATGCTCTCCAGGAATCCCAGAGAGAGCGGCCACATCCAAACTGTGTGGCTGAGAGAGGTCCTGGCTCTGCTGGCTCCCAGCAGTTCATGGGGTGATAGAATGTTTTGGGCTGGAAGGGACCTTTAAAGGCCATCTAGTGCATCCTCCCTGCAATGAGCAGGAATATCTTCAACTAGATCAGGCTGATGTCCAACCTTACCTTGAATGTTTCCAGAGGTGGGGCATCTACCACCTCTCTGGAAAACCTGTGCCAGTGCCTCACCACCCTCATTGTAAAAAATTTCATCTTTACAGCTAATCTAAATTGACCCTCCATCAGTCTGAAGCCATTCCCCCTTGTCCCATCACTCCAGGCCCTTGTCCAAAGTCCCTCTCCAGCTCTCCTGGAGGCCCTTTTAGGCACTGGAAAGTGCTCTAAGGTCTCCCTGCATCCTTCTCCTCTCCGGCTGAACACCCCCAATTCTCTCAGCCCATCTTCATAGTAGAGGTGCTCCAGCTTTCATCTTCGTGGCCTCCTCTGGAACTGCTCCAACAAGTCCATGTCTTTCCTGCGTTGAGGGCCCCAGAGGTGCACACTGTTTGGGACAACATAACCTGGCACAAGTCACAGCGTGATCAGTAAAAGCAGATGATGGTACTCCAGCAGGAAGGTCTACTCCTGATCACTGCCTAATTTACTACTACTTCCACCATACTTCTATAACTAAACCAGAGTGAACTTCCAGAGAACAATTCCTCGTATCCCAAGGTGCAGTCAGGTGTGTTTAGGTGTCTTGTCAGGACACAAATTAAGTCTACAATTTAACGCAATCTACTGTATTTTGCACAGAGCTTACTGCATTTTGTACAGATATCCCACGAAGAGAAGATATGTGAGCAGCACTGGAAAAATCACACCCATAATGAACTTCCTAAAATAAAAATATGCATCCGTAGTTTTTAAATATCTAATGTAATTCACAGGACAATACACAAATCACAGAATCATAGAATCACAGGATAGTTTGGGCTGCAAAGGACCGTAAAGATCATCTAGTTCCAATCCCCCACAAAAGAACCACAAAGTAGGGATAATTTAGTTTTACCGTTTTGCTGGCTTCCAGCCTGCTTTCAAGGTAGTCTATTCTTGTAGGGAAGTTATTTTCCCTCCACTGTTTATTCAAACTTGCAATGTACTATGAAAGCATTATGGTAGCTACTGCAACTGAATTATTGCCATTTAACATGAGTGTTGGAAATATATCCCTAAACTAGCAGTCAGAGTGACAGATGAATGGTGTTTCTCCTAATCCCATGGGAACAAAAGTGAAACAGAGCATTCACAGCATGATGCTCTATGCATTCCTTCGTGTCAGTCCAGATTTCTGATGGCAAGACTTTTTCTTCCTGGGGGAGGTACTGGAGCTATAAAACAAACGATTAAAAAATGGGTCTTTACAGTATTAGTGAGAATTGACTGAAGTTTTAGAACAGCTACACTTGATTTTAGCAGCATGAAATGCAGAATTTCATAGTGGTTCTAACAGAAAAAAATAGGAGAACTGGAGCTACAATTCACAGAATAACAGCCAAACCTGCAATTGGTTTAACAATGGACAGGAACTCAAGAGGTTCAGAGGAGCAACATAAGGACACCCAAAATTGTCTCTCTGCCCGAACTCCAAATAAGAAAAAGTCCAAAGATTTAAAATGAACATATGCCTTCTTCCCACACCCATTCAGCCATATCCCACAGGAACATAACTCTCCTCTCTAAAGAGACAGAGGACAGCCAAATTGCAATCCACTTGCAAGGTTTTGTTTATTGTGGATTCTGTCACACAACAGGCAAAGGAAGGGAATTCCCGAGCACCATCAGCTCTGGCTATTCCACAGCCCAACCTGCACAGTAAAAGAGGAATGTGGGTACATTGCCATTCATGTGTTATTCTCAACTGTCACCCACTATAAAAACAATTTCTATGATCCATCTCTCCTTCATGTGCACAGTTCAATTACAGCTGTGACTGAGAATTGTTTATTCCATCTATAATTGTTCTTAACTCTGAGAAGCACTTCACTAGTGCTTTACTGCTACCTCAGGAGGGCAAAATAGTAACTGTTATGGATTGAGACAGAGGTGCTATTCCAGTTTTGATTCTGGTTTGATTTCACCAGTACAGTTGGTCGGTTTGCCACCATTTAGTGCTATTATTTTTATAGTAAGTCATCTAATTGCAATGTATTGATAACATAATCATGTGCTATGACAAGTAACATGAATTTTGTTCTTAAATTCTGTCCTGTATCTTAAGAGTAGTCCATGTTCCTTTGCACACTGTTGGTATTACTGTTTCAGAGACAGTCCCTTTCCTTCAAATTAAAATCACAGGATATACCATTAAGTTCTATATACAATCCTAGAAGAGCGCCCTTTATTACTAATATGACAGCATTGGTGTGTGTGTTTTAGTCAAAGAAGTACAGAATTATTAGTTCTCCTTCAGTAATGTTTTCAGCAAAGCTTTGCCTACTTCTCTGTGGTACAAATACGGACTAGACCTCACAGCACTGCAAGCAATCACATGAAGGCTTAGCTCTACTTTTATGAAATGTCTTAAAAGAAATTAGCATAAACAATATTTGCATTTTGTATCATAACTGAAACCATACTGCTAAACAATCATATCCTGTTTAGCCCATAATGACATCAGAAATACATGTTTATCATCTGCTCTGGACAACTTAGCATGATTTTGGCCTAAGGCAAAGTGGAACTGAAATCATTTACAGTTGTCCAAACCAAGATAACCACACATTTCTGAGGTAATTGATACCTAAAAGGAACACTGCCTTTAGATTGCAGTTCATGATTTAAGTACAACAAATTCCTCAAAGAACACTGTTAAAGTGTTCACTGGATTTCCTTCAAAACTTAGCATGGATTAAACAATCTACTGCACAAAGCAAATGGGATTCAGGAGATTAGCTCATCCACTAACAACTCTTCCTTTAGGAATGGATCACATTTCCCACTATCTTTGATTCCTTTCCACCCACCTCAAAGTGGCAACAAAATTCCAAATGAAACAAAGCCAAAAATACATTAAACATTTTGAGTAGGATGTTTCAAACAGTCTTTCATGTTTTGTCATTAGTTTTAGAGGCTAATAAGAAACAAAATACATAGTACTGGCTTTATACCTCTATATAATTCATTAATCTATTCTAAAATATTTTTCTTTTGGGTTTTTTTCCTTCTTTTTTTAACATGGAAACATCAACAGTTCACAAAATGTAAAAACGTCAAGCAATAGGGAGAAGAATTACTTGAGATATATATATCTATGTGTGTGTATATATATATGTACACACACACATACTGCAGTTAATGGATTACAGTCTAGTGATAAAAAACAAAACATGTAGTCAGATGAAAGACAAATACCTGATTACAGACACACATTCCTTGACAGACAAACACAGAATCACATTTGCCCTTGCCTAGAACAGGGATCTTCATACTTTTATCAAATTCTGTAGTTTTTTAGACCGGAAAAATATTATACCAGAATGATAGAAGTGAATGTACAGCCAAGCACATAACCCATTCATTCAGAAGAATGCTGTACAAGCTCAAAGGATTTGCCTGCCTTTTGCCTTCATGTGAAACATAACATTTTGCATAAATAAATAAGTAAGAAATTAAAGAAAAGAAACCATCGGTTTCCAAAACACAAACAGTGGTTGGGAACAACTGTTTGACGACACTAATTCTCAGCTGGGGGGAAATGGCACTCGTTCCTTGCCAAATTCTTAGAGCGAAGGAGTTCTTCGCTAGGTTTTGATTTCTTCCCATTAGAGGGGAGAAAGAAGAGGAAACGAGATTGGAAAAGTTCTGAAACGAGGCCCCATTAAGAAGAAAAAACGTGGAATTACAACTTGAGCAGGATAAAAACCTGCTCCATGAAACCCTGAAAATGAAATGAGGCCCTAATAGTCAAATATTAAACACACAAATACTCCCAAACACATGAGCCACCTCAGCACAGAAAAGCAAATCAACCAATGCACCCATTGAAAGGGTATAAAAAGCACTCTACAAATAATGAATTTCCAACAGCCATATATACTATACTGCTGTCTAAAAATGGATGGAAATTGGCTTAAAGGTTAGTCTGGAACTGCACAGTTTTGCCCTTGGCATCTAGTTGCTCACAGAAGACATGAGAAGGAATTGAGCAATTAAACACGAATCAGGGTGATGGACAAAACTACCAAAAAGACAGGGCAGTCCTGTTCATCTACAGAAAATTTAACCAAAACCACAGACTTTCGTGCTACCACAGCTATGCTGCTTCTTGATTCCACTGAGCTTTATGAGAGTGATGTGGGGCTGCATTCTGTAATGTAGACAAAACTTTTCATAACTACATAGATGAGAAAATAGGACTTGAAAGAAGTACAGAGAGTAGAGCTTATACTGAAGTATGTTTGCACAGAATATTATCATTTCAGCTGTGATATGTGAAAAGAGTCCTCAAATGCTATTGAACAATTTTCTAATGAGAGGAATAATGCAAAAGAAAAAAAAATATTGTGAAAAATGTGTGTGAAATGTTTATAAATAGAATCTGCTTTCTACAGGAAGGAAATACAAATACATGGCAGACATAAAGATCCATAACTACCCTTTCGTAATCTTCCTTCACAGCATGTGTGCTTAGATATCAGGAAACATTTGAAGGAATAGGAAAAATATGGAAATAGGATTCCTTTACACCATCTGGGCAAAAGGAAAAAAAAATGTACCAATGATTTAATATGCAGCATGAAAAAAGCATCAGACCAGCATGATGTATGAAGTATTTCACAGTTTTCTCTGCTGGAGCTGGGTACTAGTGAAAGAAAAGAATTACCTCCATTCGCTCTTGCTTGACATCATCAATCTCATCATCTTCAAAAATGGCTAAGAGCTCTCCAGTCTGGTCAATGGAGTTGAGAAAGTCTTGAGCAAGCTTCTGCCTTTTGTTGGTGTTATTACTGTTGAATTTGTCTTCACAAAGACAAGAAAAGAATAACAAACTTATTTGGCTTCTCCAAACATCAACTGATGTTTTAGAATCAGCACAAAGCAGAAAAGGGCCTGTTCTTATTGACCCCTCAAGCAAGCCATGCTACCTGACCAAGGTCACTACTCTGCAGTGATAGTAAAAAATTACTTTTAGTGTTTTCTGGTATAACCTAGCTTTTTCATAATCTAGAGAAGCCTGCTGCTCATACATCGTTACTTCTCACCGAAGAATCCACAGTGGATACAGCTGTAAAAGAAACTCCCCCTCTTTGGCTGCACAAAAGAACTTCACTCACAGAGCAGAATATATAGAGGAAATGCTCTTCCCTGAACACACGCAGAACATCCTCATTACCCACAGCTTAAAGCGAACCCCAACACACACGTTAGGACACAGTTCCAGAGGTGATGGACCATTGCTCTGCAGTAAAACCTGGAGAACCCTGGCAGGGTGATCTCTGTGATCTCTGTTGTTATAAACAGAAGAGCGGCTACAAAAGCATTAAATTCACAAAACAAAATTAATGGCTTCAATTACCAAAGCCTGACAGAAAACACAACTTTAATTCCAGGATAAACTGTGTTTAGGAAGCATTTCGTGAGCATCTAAATAACTTGGGAAAATTGTTTATTTGTTTTAAGTAGTGCCACAAGCTCAAGTATTAAAACCCAAAGCTGCCAGGTAAGAGATGATACTGGCAAATTACTTGCATGAAACAATACCTTTTCATGTGTGGTGAAAATAAAATGCCACAGGCAAATTAAATCTCAAATGACTTGATAAAAATTTATCCACAGCTTGATTAACTCAAAGCAAGAAGTACAATGTTTATCTAACATCAGTGTGGATGCTCAGAGGAACCAAATACAAGGAATTCATTGTGAGGGTAAAAATAATAAAAGTCTTTGAGAAAGGAAATAAATTAAATACAAAAAATTGTGTATGGACATTGTTAGATGTTGTAACAGTATGGCAAGGTTTAGATTTGCTATGATAAGTTTTAACTTGACTTTTTGCAACGGAAATGTTAACTCTAACGCCAATATAAATCAACAAAACCTTATACCAGCAAATTATATGGCATAAATTAATATATTTTTAATTCAAAGAGCTTTTTCTTTAAATGCATTGGTTATAAAATCGGTGACTTGCTCATGGAATGGGGAAACTAAAATGTTTCCCATTCTTTACATTACAGATTCAAAGTATAAAATGTTAAACCACGGCAAAAAAAAAAAGACCCAGGTCATATATTAGTATTCAATGACTTCCGATTACAGGATGTTTTTTTAAATATGCCAAAACCTTTTGACAATAATTTAACAAATGTCCATTCAATTGCAGGTGGTAGATGCCCACTTTAGAAGCATTTCAAATGGAAAAGCAGAGATTTTCAAACAAATTCCTCTAAAGGCACTACTTTTGTGTCTCTAACTACTAAGCAAGTTAGCAGTACTTTGTATTGAGCTATTCAGCACATTTATAAAACGTCATGCATCTCCCAAATTAAGTAATTTCTTTTTTCTACCTTCGAGGAGGTCATCTTCTTCTATTCCTTTGACAATTTTGGATTTGTAGTCTCGAAAAAACATGTATTTAAGCAGCCTTCTAAGCTTCTTCTGAAAGAAAAAATACATTTACATTAATTAGTATATTTTTTATTTAAACTAACTGTAATGTGCAATACATTAGTCAGTAAATACAATTGTTAAAACGTTCATAATTTTTGATTCTGCAGAAAATCCATATATAGAAAGTACCTGAAGGTAAATAGCAATTAAACATTAAATATTATTTATTTGAACTCCTTGGTGCTTTGCTGTGAGACAGAAATGGGTTTGACTTTCAGAAAGGAGAAATTCAGCGATAAGGTTTCTTTAGGGCACTCCAAAATCTTTACTCAAGTTTGGAAATTTAGGCCTAGAAATGCACATTTCCATAAACTTTGATATCCATATTAACTGCTCTTTTCAGTACAGCTTTATGGCTCATATCAGATAAAGAAACTGCAATTGGTTTTCACGCGTTAGTGGTTTTTAGTTTTGAAATCGTTTTGGTCATCAGGATTCACCTATCAAATGAGGAAAGAAAAACAGAGAAAAAAGGATGAGGGAAAGTGAGCAACTAAGGAAGAAAAGGAGATATAGGAAAAACAAATAATGTAGATAAAAATAGCTGACAGTAATTTTTTAAGAATTTTGAAATTTGAGGAATGAAAACTATTTTTTTTTTAAATGACCTATTACTTACTATTCAGAGAAAGCAAGACCATCCCTAGATTTGGAGATTTTAGAGGGATATAGTACAGGAAAAAGTATTATAAAAGAAAATAAAGATAATTTACAGTCTAAATGACAAAACTCTAATGGTCACATTGTCAATTGTCACAGCTACACCTTGCATATCCAGGGGGAAATTAGAATTATTGATTTTTAATAAAAGGAATATAAAGGTCCTGGATCAATATTTTTACCTAATTAAGAAATTGTTTTGAGCTCTAACGTGCACTACCCACCCTAGAGCTTTGGGAAAAAAAAATCTATTGATAATTGAAGTTACAGGAGAAGACAAGAATTAATGAAAATATTATAGAATGATTGCACTGTGCACAATAAGATTCAATTCTAGAGGAGCTATACTTTTAAATAAAGCTATTCATGATGATGGGACCCTTTTGCATAGGTTAAGCAAACACTTGAAACCAAAATAAGCAGCTAATTATGTAAATAGAAACTTCTGTCTTGTTACAGTACCTTATCTTTGCGCATTAAGAACAGAAGATCTTCAGCAGAGATGACTCGAGCTCCTCTCATCTGAGAAACTTCAGCTGCCTGCTGCAACTAAAATACACGAATAAATTAGGATGGCCTTTTCAGTGTTCAAAACTTTATTCACTAGGGTTTGTTTTAAATAAATTCAGATAATATTTTGCACGGTCCTGAATAGCAAAATACAGGCTGTGCACTAAAACACAAGCTGGGACTCTCGAAGGTGTCACTCACTCGGTTCTTGTTCGCCAAGAAGTGAAAAACAATTTCATGAAAAGCCTGAAAGACTTTTGACAAATCTCAAGCAAAAGCTTTTTTGTTTATATTTAAAATGATTGCTTTTAAAAAGCACTGCAGCCCTTTTTTTTTTTTCTTAGCGCAGAAAATGAACATGTAATTCTCTCAGGCAATGTAAAAATGCCAAAATCTTGCCATAGCACTTTATCTGCAACTGTGGAAGGGTGGCTGATCCCTCTCCCAATTTTTTAGAATAACAAATATTAATTTTAAACAGCTTACCTAAGTATTTTTTGAAAGAAACTCTACTCCTACTTGACTTAGCATTAGTACAAACCAGACTCACATGAAGACCTTTTTTAGGCATGCTCTTATTTCATCTGGGAGAAAGAAAATGAATTGATAGGAAAAAACAACTCTATTAATGAAGGAATTGAAAAACCTTATTGAGCAGACCAGGCCCTTCAGCTATGAAAGAGATAACAACAGGATTGAGCAAGGAATGCCACAAAAATTGGTAAGAGGTGGCCAAAGCAGCGGGAAGCAATGGACTGTCCTCAAATCCATTGCCTCTTAAGGCCCTAAACACCTCAAATTATGCTGGAAAGAGCAGAAATCTCTTTCTAAGGGACTAATCCCAGTACTAGGTGCAGGAAATCAGGCTGTTTTGTACACAAATGGATCATATCAAAACTAGTACAGGGTCAGAAACCTCGTAGCCGTGGTTGGAAATTTGTGCAACCTGATGTTTATCAAACTGCTGGGCTGAGGAGGTTCAACCCAAATGCACAAAAAAAGTCAATGGGTTTTGTTCCCATTTTGTTCCCAAGATGATCATGGAACTATACAATGGTTTGGGTTGGAAGGAATCTTTAAAGTTCCTCTAGTTCAACCCCCCCTGTAATGAGCCTTCAACTAGATCAGGTTGCTCAGAGTCTGTCCAGTCTGAACCTTGCATGTTTCCAGGGATGGGGCATCCACCAACCTTTCTGGACAACCTGTTTAAGTGTAAATCATGATGCTGTAGATACGGTGGGATGGAAAGGATGCTTCCTGGCATGAGATATACTTTATCCTCAAAATTAAAAAACATTGTCCAAAAAGCAAAATTTAATCATAGAGTTGTTTTCTCTCATCCTTTACGCTGTGATGGAAAACTGACCACAAGCACAGTACAAAAGTTATCAAAAGGAGAGACACCTTTAAAAATGCATGATATTAAAATTCACACACCAGTAACATGATCAATAAACAGCAATTTAATTTATGTTCAAATATCTTGTATATTCTTCTTTAGAAATGCATTAATGCACCTGAAAATAATTTAAAGAAATCCTATCCTTCATGCTCACACTAGCAATGGTTTCACTCAGTATCACTGGCTGAATAAGTATATTATTAATCTGAGCTCCCATGCTGCTATGACTTGAAATAGGCCTATTCAGAAGTTAAAAAGATCAACAAAAACAGTAGCTGTTTCTAATATCCAAAGAAGGAGGGGGTGGGGGTGGGGCAAGATTTTCATTTTGGCAAGTGTTCAGTGGGCAAAAGATTCAGTCCATAAATCATAATACTGGACTGCATTAATTTTTTTCCACACTAATCACACGCACACAAAACGTTAACTGTATCTCATACTCACAACACAAAACATACTGCGTGAAGAGGTTCAGAGTTTCCCCTTGAAACTCCCTCTTGGCCCTTGCAGTCACCAAGACTAGAGAGATCTCAGGAATTCAGAAGTCACAGTAACACAATCTTACTTGAAAAATGTAAGAATGTGAAAAACGATAGTTCTATTTTTTGGCATAAGCAAAACTGTTTCTTATTCTGATTAGTTTGAGGGCATGCAAGCTACTTATATTTCTAACATAAAATATAAAGAGCTGGATAAAAAAAAAAAAATTACGAAGTACGAGCCAATATTCCTCTCTGGTGTAAATCTATCGCAGTTTATGGATTTATGCCAGGGCTGACTTTGGCCCCACTGAGCTTAAAAGTGTTAGAACACCTGACCTTAGCATGGTGATAACACAACACAGCTTTTCCAAGTATCACATAAAACAATGGCAGAAACATCAGATGTGAAAGTTTGCTCTAGTTCCCTAAAATGTACAGGACCATAATGATGATCTCTTGGTCCCTTCAAACCGAAACCATTCTGTGACTCTCTAAGGCGTTAAATTTCTTGCCATAAAATTCAGATATGTTAATTTCTGTAGCTGAAATATGTTATTTTTCCAAATGATAAACACATGACAAGAACATTTATAGCACAGATTGTGTGTGAGCTGCTTACAGGAGCCTCACGATGAAGGAAGGGAGAGTAGGGAGCAGAGGCCAAATTCACGTCCCATTTGCATCTAAGTAAATCCTGAATAACACTGTTTACTTTAATGGAGTTATTCTGGGCTAAACACAAGATCAAAATCTGGAATAATATTCTCAGTTTCTACCAAAACAATGAAAACTTTATTCTCGTATTGCCCCAACTTTTGCATCTATTTTATTTTAAGGAATGGACACACAGCATTTAATTTCTTTGGCTTAAAGAAAGCAAAATACGAAAATAATTACTTCCTGTACAGTTATAAAATATGAATTATTTATCCAAACAGACCATAATGAGTTCTGCATTGGTACACATATTTACCTGGGAAACCGGGATATGCTCAGGTAAATATGTATCCAAGAAATTAAATAAAAATTACGTCCCACGCAGCCGAGCTTGGGGAGAAGATGTATTTATAGTTTAACACACATATAATTGACTCACTCAAACCACAACACGAGTGCTTTGCTATAATTAGCATTATAACAAACTGTCTTATTTGACTGTCCCAGAGTTGCCATTAATATGCAATAAGCCCCGATTCCGGAGCAGAAGGCCTCGTTGAGTCATTACCGCATTCTGGGATGAAGGGGGATTTCAGGAAGTGGTACCAAAGGAACGATCTATCCCGGAGCACCCAGGCGTTTGTCATTCCAGAAAAGCTGCTCTCAGCTCTGCAGTCCTGAAGTCAGGAGGTCCCTCACCCTTCGCTGCAGTCTCTGTGAGCAGCACAGCCCGTGACTCCAGATGAGGGCTGGGATATAAAAGCTGCAATAACTTTTCCCAGATGAGGTTCCTATATGGCAACGGGGGAGATATGGCAAGAATTTCCCATCACCTGCTTTCTCCAAGCCTCAGGGATACTCAGTGCCAGTCGCAGAATCTGGGGCAGCAGCAGTTCCAACATACTCACTTGTCTTCTCCTATTTTTTTTTAATTATTAAACTATTAAGCGCACATCACAAAATATTTTGTTTGGGATGATATTGAAGAACAGCAAACAATTCAAATTATTCAGCTTTTTAAAGAAAAACAGGCTAAATTTCCTAGCACTAGCAAACAATATTTGAGATCTCAGAGTCTGAATATATTTTTTATTACAGCCGAATTATGAACCTCTAAAAGTGAAGTTTAAATAACGGAAGTGTTGAAATGATTTTAACTATAGGAGCGCAAATAGCTCTGTTAATAATTAGGAGTTTATGAAAAATAAGTGTATTTTACAATTTTTCACATTACAAAGAAAGTAGTATATACAGCAACTATATTTTAAAGTCTAAGAAGAAATGGCTGGGGAATAATATTTTAAAATGTAATCACAGGTTTAATGACTTTATGAAGTTAACTTTCTTGGCAGGATGAACTGAAGTATGTTAACAGTCACCTTACGGCTATTTTCTTTTTGCAACTTCTGCAAATTATAGATTTGTTGAAAGGAGTATTCATTCTCCTGTGACAGAAGCACAGTTACTTCAATGGGACTGTCTGCTGCTTTTTCTTTCCATAATTATTTTTTCTTCCACTACCTCCAAAGTCAACAATCACCGATACTACTTCTACAAAACTGTCTTGATGGACAAACAGACAAAAAGCTGGAAAACAAACATACTGTGTTGTGACATAATCCTTCCAGTTAAACTGCAGGACAGAGTTGGAGTGGTAATTTTTGCATGCCTTGGAACTGCTGGGAGCCAAGAATAATGCTGCAGGAGCTACGATTTTGTTTTCATTATACAAGAAAATTAGATCATAGTTCACCTGGGTGAATTTTTTTTTCTGAGGCAGGAAGGCTGTTTTGTTATTAAATATGCATTAAAATGTCCTATTTTTTCATCTTTTCTAGATAAAAACTATGCAACTATAAAATTACCAGAGAATATTCTGACTTTGGATATAGTCCTGTAAATATATTCCAAACAGAGCATCACAATACTTTTTCATAGGTAACTAAATAAAAGAAATAAATACAGGCTCACACTTGAGTATTTCAGTGTAATATCTCACATGCTATTAATGTTAACACCTGAGCTTCTCATTCTAACACACACAAAGAGGAAAAACACAGAATTTGTTCCCATAAGTCAGCATAGGATGTGCTTTATGCAGTTAGCACATCCTGGGCAGGTAATTACATTAAGGAGCCCATCAGAGCACTCTAATAGGTAATGATTTAGGATCACTGCACAAGGGTTAAACAGCATGACTGAATCATCACAAGCTGTCTAAACCACAAAATGTCCGTCTGCACACTAAAAGACAATCAATTTTCTCCTTATTAGGTGTCTGGTTTCAAATCTAAGCATTTTTTACTGAGGACCATTTAATGTAACACCAGGGGATTATGTGTGACCTCAAGAAGATGAAGCTCTATGTCCCATTTTGAGGCTTTAGAGAATCATGGAATCATTTAGGTTGGACAGTACCCTTAAGATCATGCAGTCCAACCATTAACCCAGCACTGCCACGTCGACCACTCAACCATGTCCCCAGGTGCCACACCCACAGGTCTTTTAAATCCCTCCACAGGGATGGTGATTCCACCACTTCTCTGGGTAGCCTGTTCCACCACTTCTATGGGCAGCCTGACAACATTTCCTGTGAAGAAAAATGTCCTAATATCCCACCTAAACCTACCCTGGATCAACTGAAGGCCATTTCTTCTTGTCTTATTGCTTGTTAATTGGGAGAAGAGACCAACCCCCTACATGGCTACAACCTCCTTTCACGGAGTTGAGGAGAGTGATAAGAGCTCTTATCTTATGCTTGACATACAGGGAATTTCAGTCCACACAGATCATGAGAATAAGGAAACACAAGTTCATACCCCTGTGTCTCTGGCATTTACTGAGAACTCATTTTCAAGGACACAACTTGTTGTATTTGTCCCTTCATAAAAACCTTACTCCTGAGTCCCTGCAGCACAACCAACTGCTTCTCCTCTCCTTCTAGCAGGTGGTAACAGCTCTTGATTTCCACATTTCAGGCAAGCCCAGACAGCGGGGCCTGGATACAGCGAGTTTGCAGCCAGTTCCTAGAAGCTGGAGAAGAATTACCCCAAAAGCATCTCTGACAGTAAGCAGGTTACACAAGGACTCCTTCCCACCGAAGGCACAAAGAGCACGTCTGTAGGTCCAGTACTCAATGGATTCAACATCAGAGGTGACAAGCAGTTGATATAGTTAATGTCAGGATGTTCCAGCCCTGTCCTCAACTGCCTTCAGACTGAAATTGTGTGAACGTCAGTCCTACAAACCCCCGTACACAGCCCTACACCTCAATCTGCACATTTTTAACCGTACCACCACTATCCGAGAGCCCTACAGATCAATATGATGAAGAGAAGATACTGTCTTACTATTCCCATCTGTTTAAATTGAACATTTAATATAATTTTGGACATCATCATCCCTCCTCACTCTACTGACAACTCACATACTTCTTTTGATTATAGAAAAGGTCAGAATTTTTTTTTGGTTTTGTTTTTTTATGTTTTTAGCAACACATTCAGTACAATCAGAGTAAAAAAATGCAACAACAGAAGGTACACACTCTTAGGGAGTGAAAATAGCAAGAGCAGAACACCCCCTGCTTGCTTGAGCTGATGATCTTCACATTACAAACAAGATCTTTCTAAAAATACAAAAGATAAAGAAAAAAAAAATCAGGAAAATGTACAGAGCCTTTAGAAAACTACACAGAGTCAGTCTGTGTAATGGAATAGGCCAACAGGAAAATGCATCATGTTCCTAAGCTCAGTTACTTAGAGTGAAAGTTTGCACGTACTGAAGACAGAATGATTCTTTTAAAATTATACTAAATAGATTACTAAGTAAAATAAATTCCCAAGTAAATAATGAAATTAATATTGCTATTTTGCAAAAGATTAGCTTATATCAGTCTTTTTTTAAAAAAATCTCTTCTTTATAAATAATTTAAGCTCAGCTTCTTGAATTAGAGCTTGTTTTTCCATTTTCTGTCACACAGGGAAAAGAATTTAATGCACTTATGAACAATAACTACATTTCAACTTAAGCTTCAGGCATGACTTTTTCCTATTTTTCCTTCTTTCAATTCGAATTCCAAAAAAAACATTTTGGGGCAACATTTTATAACTGTAATTCTTCTACTCTCCAGGAAACAAAAGAAACCCTATTGCACACCTGACATTTATAGCAGGCAATATCGACCAAACTAAGTGAAATTATACCAACAGCATTAAAACCATAAAGTCTCCGGGTACAGAAAAGTATTCAGACTCACTGAACTCAGTTTTCATGTGGTCAAATTATTCAGGGGCTACACAGGCGTTAATTCAAGACTTGGTGTGTCACTGGGGATGGCCACTGCTGATGCTCTCTCCCACTGCTGGTGATAACAGCAGGCAAGAAAACAAACTTGGAAACTGCTGCTCCAGCTCTTATTATTACAAGGGAGGAAAAATAAGCTTGAAAAATATCATCCAAGTGGAAAGGATGGAGTAGTGTTCTCTAGAACGAGCACGAGACTGTGAAAAAAGCTTTGTGAAGTGTGAACTCCACGGTTATGAAAGATTCATGAGCCAACGAGAAACTGAAAAATTCTCATGGCCCAAAGAACTCCAACCTCTGCAAACAGACCTCTCTATTTCTAAGGAAAAGGAGTGTAGGTGTCCTCTGTTGTGGACTGTCCACGTTCTAGGATTGTCAGGATATTCTGGATGCTGAGGTAAAAGATTCCATCCCACTGCAAATCACTGCAGCAAATTTCCCGGTATCTAAACTAAATAACTGCTAATGTTTTGCAGGAAATTATTGTAGAATCATAGAATTGTTTGGGTTGGAAGGGACCTTTAAAGGTCATCTAGTCCAAATTATAATAAAACTAACTACCCAAACTTTCCCAATGAGCTGTTCCATTTTCACAGCAGTATCTTTATAGCTATTCCAACTTGTGAATCTCAAATATAACCATTACTTTCACCGAAGTTACATCTTTTAATGCCTTTATGACACTAAAAGTTACTGTGAAAAAACAAGAATGTGCAAACTTTTCATCAATAAATGTGGTCACCTTTCCTTTAATAAAAGAAACAAAAAAGGCAACTGGAATTTACCCTTTTTGAGAACTGAAAATAATATTATTTTTGAATATTTAGTCTATTAACTCAGATTCATTTCCTATCCATCAATTAGTTCTATTTCTTTTCTCTCTCTAATATTACTATGGCATGCAAACCAGCAGAGGTTTACGTTATACCCCAGCTTCCTGTCCTTTGGTTTCAAATCCCAGAAGAAACCACCTCTCAGGATTATTATTCCACAGTTTCCAAGGCTGCAAGGAGAAAAAAACCTGCTCTCTGTTGATTGAGACACCATCTAATATAAACAGGCTCCTTTCTCCCATTGCTGTAGAGAGCACCATTTGTATAAATCATGGATCCTTACATTGCTCACAAAGGAAAATAATCACTGCTTTATATTAGTTTCACCAGAACACTAAATAAATACTCTTCCTTTCCATATGACAGCAAATTGGAATCAGGCATCACTTCCGGACACAGGGAGAATAAGACATGTATTTAGCTCCTCTAAGCACAGAGATAAAGTGTTTTTAGAGGAAGCCTCAGGATAACGAAAGAACTGCACACAAGTATTGCTATGAAGAGCACGCAACCATCAGTGCGCTGAGTACAGAGGACCTGGACAGGTTGGAGAGATGGGCAGAGAGCTGTCTGAAGTTCAACAAAGGCAAATGCAGAGTCCTGCACCTGGGGAGGAACAACCCCAGGCATCAGCACAGGCTGGGGGTGACATGCTGGAGAGCAGCTCTGAGGAGAAGGACCTGGGGGTCCTGCTGGACACAAGCTGTCCATGAAACATCAGTGTGCCCTGTGGCCATGGCCAATGGATGCATTAGTGAGAGTGCTCAGCAGGTCAGGGAGGGGATCCTGCCCTGCTGCTCAGCCCTGGTGAGGCACATCTGGAGTCCTGTGCCCACATCTGGGCTTCTCAGCACAAGAGAGATATGGAGCTCCTGGAGCACGTCCAAAGGAGGGTGACAAAGATGATGAAGGGGTTGGAGCATCTCTGACGAGGAAAGGCTGAGGGGGCTGGGGCTGTTCAGCCTCGAGAAGAGACACTGAGAGGGGACCTCAGCCCTGTCTGTCAGTGTCTGCAGGGAGGGGGCAGAGGATGGACCAGGCTCTGCTTGGGGGGTGCCCAGCAACAGGGCAAGAAACCACAGGCAGAAACTGAGGCCCATAAGTTCCATCTGAACACCAGGAAGAACTTCTTTCCTGTGCAGTGACTGAGCACTGGAACAGACTGTCCAGAGAGGGTGTGGAGTCTCCTTCACTGGAGATATTCCAGAACCATCTGGATGCAATCCCATGCCAAGTGTGCTGGATGGCCCTTGAGCAGGGAGGTTGGACCAGATAACTCACTGTGGTCCCCTCCAACTTTACCTACTCTGTGTTTCTGTGGTTCTGTGAAGACAGGAACCCTGATCCTCTGGCTGAAGTGATCTCAAAGTAATACAAAAATTTTCTTCAAACACTTCAAATTGAAGGATAAAAAAACTAAATCTCAAAACATAAGTAAGACATTGCTTTGAAATTTGATGTCTTTTGAAAACTTATATTAGGAGGCAGAAGGAGAAAAAAAAGGACTCGGGTTCAACCAAAGATACAAAATAGCAACATTTTCCATTAGAAAGCTCTAAAACTATTCACAGCCTTGGAGAGATATGCCATCATGTTCATACCTGGAAATACTGATGGAAGACTTTGTAAGTTAAATGATTTTACCTGAAATGATTCACATTGCTCTTTCTTCACACTTTTTTATTCTCATCTGCTCAAGTGCATGTTCCAACCAAGTGAGAGCTTCTGGTGACTACAGGTAAATGCTACAGGATCTCTCAGATTAAACACATAAAAGATGGAAATGACTATGGGTTTAAAGGTTTTTGGATGCTAGAGAGGCCATACAAGGTGTCTTGGCTTAAGGTTCATAATATTGCCTGCAGAACTTTGACAGTCAGGCAAGTGTCATCTTGCAAGATGTATCAAAATTATCAATAGGAAAAAAAAATCAAAATCATTTAGTTTATAATACCTTTTCAACCACAAGATATGCATGGAGTGTACATTATGACACTAGAGAAAATCTCATCCTGTTCCGTAATCTTTAATGGCGATGATCATAAGGTATAACCAGAATGGGTCACAACATAGACAGTTCTATGAATTTATTCTCTTTTATCAAGAAATGTCTCTCCAAGACATTTCATAATGGTTTCAAAATCCTAAATCTATGACTACTTTCTTCCAAGAATCTTCTACTCCAAGATAAAGAAAAAAACAGCGGGAAATTTAAGAAAACAATAGTCCCAGTCCAAGGTAGACTCATCTGCACGTAAAAATGAGGAAAGGAAGTCCAAATTTTTGTGTGTATGTGTTGGTTTGCTGTATTTTCTTATTTATATGAATTAAAGTTTTCAAAGCTTCATAAACCACAAGGTAAATTGCATGATGGTAATAACATGGACATGACAGGTTTTTGTCTTGGAAAGATGAAAGAAACAAAAAAGGAGGGAGCTCTCACTCAAGAGAGAGAAAAGAAAGCACCACAAAGGAACATAAATGTAAAATCTGAACAACAGATACTTGTGTCTGAAAAAAGGCCCTGATTTCCTAACTCCTATTTAATGTTCATTCTTTAATTAACATTCATTTCCCAAGGACATAAGTTTGAAAAGGCTGTTTCACATTACTTTAGCACGAAGAGAAAGAATCACTTTTAAGCCATGAAAAGGCTTAAGAAAAAAAATAAACATGCCTTCTGAACATAATTTTCTCTTTATTGCTACTGCAAAGTTATGAAATGAAATCTATTATTTAATTACATTGGATCAAGCAACAGGAAGGGAAGGGAGTGTTTGAGTCACAACATCCCTGCAAGGATAAATTACTACACTTCCTCTTGCTAAAAGACATATTTAATGAAACTGTGCAAATGGTTAAAATCAAACTACTGGGAGGTAGGAATATCTTCTTGCTAAAGTAAAAAAAAAAAACAACCAAAAAACAAAACAACAAATGTATTCTGAAATTCTGAACAGAAGTATTGGTAACAAAAGGGGGGGAAAGCAGCAACATTTCTGCCAGAACATCAATAGTTTGAAAATTATTACATTTGTTCAGATTCTTTACAGATTCTGAAGATAGTTTAAAAACCATACAATAGCTTCTCGGTCTGCTTTGTTTAATGCTTTGCATTGGAGATGTTTAGATAATCTATTATGAAAACTTAAATTTATCTCCTATTACTACCAAAACTTTATTAGCCACATGGGATTTCCCATAGCTGTGTTTCATAATGTTTACTAGATCCTTCAAATTGAATGCAACTGTTGAAAAAGTTAAAGTATTTAATTTCTTAAGTATGTTCTTGCCATACAAAACTGGGAGGGCTTTAAATTCCAATGAACAGATAGACTGAATTCTAAAATGTTGGAATAGATATCCTTGCAACTGGTGAAGATCCCACAACTGGGATACAAATGTGCAAATGCTGTGACCTCATATATAATTTAAATACACTTTGACTAGGGTGGAGATGTTCTGAAATTACCTTTCATGGAAATACTATCTTCTTTCAAAATTAAAATACACTAAAATATGAGGGAATTTCACAAATAATTTGGAGAACAATGGAAAATATCTTTGAAGTTGTTCAGCAAAGCTCCTCCTAAGCCTCAGGGTGGTATAGGAGACAGCATTTCTTTGAAAAAGCACTCCTGGAGGCAGCAGAGACTGATTTCCTGGGCCCATCAGAGGCTGGACTGCAGGATGGATGACATGGAAGGGGTGAGTACAAGGCATGATGTTTCTTGCAGAAAGACCCAGAAAGGTTTTGAGAGGGATAGAGGAAACAAGACAGAAAATTCTGTCTGCAAAAATTTTTCAGATCGAAGAATTTTAGTGTTCTCCTAGTATTGGGTCCATGGGCTACTTCCAAACTTCTAACAGTCTACAGAAGTGGTCATAAAAAATACTTCTTTTAGTCATGTGGAGTCTCACAGAACCCTGCGATTCTTGTGCTTTTTAAAAAAGTCCAACCTGCAATGGAAAATTTAAGAGGTTACTTGTTGCTAATGGGTAGAAGTCACCATATTTAGAGAACCTAGACTTTACCTGTTGAATGTAGGAAAACATAAAAATAGGCCATGAACTTCATCATACATTGTGTAGTTCTTATTCTTCTCTTGAAACTCAAGTTATTGGCCACTGTCAGACTTGAACTGGCTACAGAGACATGTGGTTGGACTCAGTGAATTTCTGAATGTTTTACCTACCAGTGACATTTAAACCAAAAAACTGGCACATTCTCAAACTGGGTATGAACTGGAAAGGCTTTGGCAGACAATCAGTCCAGTCAATACAAACCACCCTCAGCTGACTGAGCAAGACGACTGACAAAATAGAGGAAACAAGAGACTGGCCTTTTGTAAAAATCTCTGGAAACTGGCTGTGGACCTATATACATCCCTCAGGAGAAGATAAATAACTTCCCCTGCCCTGAGGAGATCTGTGCTTTGGGAATCCAACTGTACAATCTTATAATTAAATGCAGCTCCACTGAAACTGCTCACGTGTTAAGTCACTAAGGCTGAGCACAAATTCAGGATATCCATTACCGGTGCCAGGGGAGTCAGAAGATAATGTCAATGATGCCAGTAGGGAGGAGGAAAATTAGTGTTTCCAGCATTTATCTTGATCCTTTGGGAGCCACAAAGAAAAGTGTCAGCACTAGAGGTCTAAGTTCAAGAGACACAGAAAAATCACAGAAGTCTTCAAGAAAAGAGGAGGCTCTCAGGGCAAAAAAAGCAAGGATGGGATGAAAAATCTTGATTCTGTGATTCTGACCACAGTAAAGGCTGGGCCCTAAAAAATCACCAGGATTCTGGTCGTTTAGATCCTAAAATAATCATAGCACAGATTTCTACAAGAAGAGATCTTTATATTTCTACATGGGCACACAGTCGAAAAGAGGTGAAAAAATGGACAATTTTCTCTAATTACCAGAGATGTTCTCTGCAGTGTTTATGAAAATGTGGTAGACTATAAGTAAAGTGCAATTGCTGAAGTGCAGACGACGAATTTCTAACAAATAAAAAACCCCCACCAAAACACATGGAAACAACTGGAAAAGTACCTTCATTCCTGAAAAACAATGGAACAGTTCCATTTCTCTCACGCATTTATAAGAAAGTGAACTCCAATATCAGTCACAAACTGTTAACTATGTTTACCAAAAGAGAGTGAAAAGGACCGTGAGGAAAATCAATACAGGTGCCACAAAGATGGAAAGGAATCTCTGTTCTCACGATGACAGAGCAGATGATGCTTCTCTAAAGGCCATGAGTGAAATGTAGAGTGTAGATCAAGATGTAAAGTAGAAAAGATCAAGGCTGAGTAAGATTTTAGAAGGAACACTGATTATTGAGGGGATTTAACAGGTCAGGAAAGAAGGGGATAAGATTTCTCACAATAATAGACAAAATTCTCCATTAATACAGTTGGCTCTCTTTTTCGGTTGCTTTCAAGGGTGATTTTGTTAATGTGGGAAAGCTACGTTACCTACACGAATTTTACACGGTCACATGACAGGGATTTCTGTTCTACATCCATTTTACAAATAGGCCGAAGGAGTCACAGAACAACGCTCTACACACGGGCAAAGAGATTGGTCTCCATTTGCCTCCCTCCCCAGCCAATTACCAGCACTCCTTCACTGTTAACAATTCTCCTCTAATGCAATAGGAAAAGCTGCAGAATAATGCACAAATCCATAAAAAATCCCAATCAAACTTCTTCTGAGCTTTAACTGAAGAGTTTGTTGTATCTAAACTCACACACACTCCTAAGGAAAAACTATAAATATTTCCCAGAGCCTAAAGCTGTGAAATGCAGAGGTGATTTAGCAGACACACAAACCATAAAAACTGTGCCAGATAACATTTCTCTTCTAATTTAGAGTAAGTGGGCCAGTCTTATATCATATAGAATCATAATTCTCAGTGACATTTAAACCAAAAACTAACTAAACATTTAAACTAAAAACCTGTAAACCTCCATAAAGCTTTACAAATAGTATCAGTCATGTTAATATAAAGCTAAGAGACAGAATAAACAATGTCAACACAGTCACCGGTTTGCAGTTCAGAACCTAGACCTTCTACTATCAAAGTAAATTCTTATATCTACAAGAAATCACTTTTCAGTCAGTGACTTTTTGAGGAGGAATAGGATCAGCCAGACCACTAGAAGTCAAGAAGTATAGAAAAAAAGAACTGCCAAAAGGAAGGCTTAATTAGGTTTGCAAGTCAAATTCAGAAGCAAAGCAAAGGAGGCTTCAGATATGAAACAGTAGGAAGAAAGATGTGCTGAATGAAATAAAGATGGAAAATCTAAACATGGTTCCAAAGGAGGAGAATAATTTTCACTGAACATTGAGAAGAACTGAGATTTTGAGCATGGGAACAAAAGTAGGACAACTCATGGAAGAGATCTACTGAAAGAAATTATTTCTAATGAACTGAAGTAAAACTCAAAGATTTTAATGCACTCCAGTCATCAGCATGGGATATCTCAGATGTGAATGAACTGTAAACATAACAATGTCTGCTGGCATTAATATTCAAATAAATCAGCTAAGTTTGGGGAAGCTAAGGGGATCAAATAATTATAGGCTGCTGCCTACAAATAATTGAAGAGCAATTAGAAAGATGACGGAACCAAATTCTTCTTGTTAGTGTCAGATGATATAATGAGGGATGACAGCCAGAAATTGCAATTTGGAAGGACTGACTAGAATGTTAGGAAAACCTTTCTCATGGGAGGACAGAGCAGCTCTGCAGCAGTTAACACGAGAGGTTCCGAGAAAATTCGTCAGTGGAGCTTCCAAAGCCAGGGCTGGACAAAGTCATGGCTGAGCAGATCTAGTACTGGTGACAGTCCTGCTCTGAGTGGGTTTGACTAGACATCTCCAGGGCTTTGACTGTTTCCTGTATTTTGTGTATTTTTACAGAGTTTTTGAGTAAAGGAAATGGTTTAGTTCTGTTTGTACAGGTTCCAGAACAAGTCACCTTCCCTTCCATCTGGAATAGGATCCTCTATCTACTGCTACACCAAAATTAAAATCATTACCACAAACAGAGTGTCAAAAAAGTGGAAGTGCAGAAAGTCAGGGTCTGAGGGCTCTGCAAGAGGCAGAGAAGACAGGTGGAGGTGAGAGAAACCTCACCACATCTTTGAGCTGCTGCTACAGCCATCAATATCCCCAGTATCTATCATGAGGAAAAGTCTCATGGAGTTAATATGGAGTAAAAGAAATAAGGTCTGCTTCTTCACACCAGCTGTCCCATTGTGCACTGAACAAGATGTAGGACAAGATCAAATTTGGTGACTCCTTCAGTAAGATCGACTAAATACATAAAAATAACGGGTTCAGTCACAGCAAGTCATCAGGATGACGAATGGCAGTAGTGTGTAAAACGAGTTGAGCAAGGTTATTGGGGTTTCTTTTGATACAACTTGAATGAAAATCAGCTTCTATGATGGCGTAAGTATTCCCAGAGTAGATTCTTAATTATTTGCAGCCTCGGTTCATTCAGATAAATAACTGTGCTAATATGTGTCTGAGCTTCACTTAGGAAAAAAAGGTTATTTGTTACAGATGTGAGTATCTCTGTGCTGTGTACTCAGCCACATGCTGCAACTAGTAATAAAATGCAGAGTGGTTGAGCTCATACCTCACAGTTAACTTTATAATTTCATCTACTTAAGATCTGCCGTCTTAAAAACCCATAAGCTAAATCCTGAAGACCTAACACAAGTTTTTACAGAATAGGTCCAGAATTGAGGCCTTTTTAATGGGTTCATGTAAACAGTGATTTATAGTTGAGTTAATATTGTTAATAAACTTAAGGCTGTTGGAGTTCTTAGATTCTCTTTAGATAAATTTCCCTTTATAATTTACAGATGTAATAAACTGCAATGTATCAGCAAACAAATGAAAGGCAAGATTTGTCTCATGAGATGGCCGCATCACAGGGAGTGTTTCTGCTTTTTAGAGATGCTTGCAGTGAAATTGGTGGCAAGGACAATGGAACTGAGACAGAGGTCCCCATGACAGGACAAATTTCGGGTTGTAAATAAACAGACACCACCACAGAAAGTGTGTATCACAGTACCCTTTTCTAATTGTGTTTAAGTACTTTACAAGGAAACTCAGTAACATCATTCCTATTTATCTAATTTAATACCTGAGGCACAGAAATAAAAATCAATCCATCTATGGTCACTTTAAAGTTTTACTGATTCTAGGTCATCACTTCACTACCTGACCCTGTCTTGAGTATGACCCAGTGGGGAATCCTTATAACTTTTATCTACAGTTTGTCTTTGGAGTAAAAATTGTATTTCGGATGTTTCCCTCCAATCATCTGCAATCTAATCAGAAGGAAGGCAATCCATGCAAATAATACTTTAAAGCATCTGCTGCTGTCATATCCAGCTTTTTTTTGTCCTACGGTAAGTTCAGTGATATCCAGTGTATAGCCATTTGATGAGTACTGAATGTTTTGTTAAATTATATTTAGAGCCAGAAACTAGACAGAAAAAGATAATTTGATATGCTGATTCCCCAGAACTATCTCACGATGCACAGAAACATGAAGTGGGTGCTTTCCACGTCTTTAGTCTTCAGCCAGTTGAGGAGGTTCAGGCTTCCACTGTGAACAAAGAGGGACTCACAGAATCACAGAATATGCTGAGTTGGAAGGGAATCCACAAGGGTCATCAAGAACTCACATGTCCTGTGTCTCCAGAAAATGCATCATCCATCGTGACACTGGTATAAGATGTACATCAGCTTGATTAGTGAATCTGCATTTATTCTCTTGAAGACGATATTAAACAAAATCAAAGCAAGGGTAAAGGATCTTTTGATGGATGACATTTGGCCAACAAAAAGTTGAGTCTTGTGGTAGTAATGGAAAATTCTTTTGAAATACATTATATCCAGATATAGGATGAATAGTCCCTAGGAAAAAAAAATCCCTTTTTTCTTTTGAAAATCTAGCTTAATTTCAGTGGATTTGTATCTATAAAAGATCAATGTACTTTTGTTAATACCTTCTTATAATGAAAGGGTTTTTTAATTACGCAGAAATAGTATTGTATTTATCAACTACAGCCTGATTGTATTAGTAATATTATCTTGGATGTAAAATGAAAAATTCCTCATCTAAATATTAATAAGCAGCTTCTATGATAATATGTGTTATCCATTGAGTGCATACAAGGGCATTTCTGCCTACATGTGTGTGAGTCCTAGAAATTAAATGTATTAATTCTCAAAATTTCCTTTTACTCCTACTTCCAGTCTGTGAATGCCAAGTAGTAAAGTCAATCTAGAAATATTACTTTCAATTTCAGGCCTTACAGTCCGGTCAGAAAGAACTTCCTGCAAACCAGCAACACACTGAACTCACACTGCATAAGCAGAAAGTGAATGCCCCTGGTCTTGGCAGAGCTAAAGACTGAAATGACTTCTTGTCCTGCATTATTTTATGGAGGTGTTATTCCTGAAAGATTAGTGCAAGTTCACTTTTTGTAATAATGGTGTAGCCACTGGTGTGCTGGAATAGCTATTTTATAATTATATGTCATAATTTCAGGTGTGTCACTCCTTCCACCCATCTAAACCAGACTAATAATGCGCCACAGTTTACCTCTCTGTCAAGAAAAATAATCCAGTGTTCACTCCCATGGGGCAACAGGGAATCACAGAGCTCCCCTTCCTAAGTATTTTTATCTATCCTCTTTTCCGTCTGTGTTCCCACATCCCACATCAGTAGCTGTTTCGATAATGAGCAAGATTCGGGGAAAACTGAGCATTGCACTTCCCCTTCACCACAGGGACCACAATTCAAAGCTGATCTAAGTACCAAATTAAATCAGCACCCGATCTTTAGCTGCCAACCACTTCACAAAACACCCTGTCCATAGCTTGTGGACACCAGTGGCAGTCTGGGCTCAGGAGCAGACGAGCACAGTACAAATTCTCACTCGAGCCTAAGCCAGGGTTGAGGTCATTGGGAAGGACGCGTGGGCATTTGCATCTCATCTCTTCCTCCACACGTTTCTAGAACAGTTTTCTTACAACACAGATATTAATTTTCAAAATGTCACTTGTGTTTTATGATATTCTTAAAATTTTCTACAATTTCCTCCACACATCTTTTCCAGTAGCACCAATGCTGCCCAGTAAAACATGATCTCTACTCAAAATCATTTCATACTCCTGCTTTTTAGAGAAAAACAGTGATGTGTGCCTGGATGTGTGACAGCTGAATTTGAATATCAAGTTTGAGGGTTTTTTCAACATTCTAAAACTCTTTACCTTTCAAATACTTTTCAAAATGTACTGCTATGTTTTTCAAAGCAAATTTTGCTGTAAATCCCTTTCTCACTCTTTTTTGCCTGTAATTAGCTTTTACTTTATTGTGTTCTATGCCCCATTTCAGTTAAGAAAAACGTTCTGGCTTCATTATGTGAGAAAAATATATTTGGCCATTTTCAAGTTAGCCAAGACAAAAACAAATTTCTTACTTCAAAAGGCATAAGCCTGGGGTATTTAGACCTCAAATAGTATGACTTTTGAAAAAAGTAAATCTGCAGTGAAGAATCATCGAAAATATCTACTAAATGTTCAATGAAGTTAGAAATAGGCAAGATAAGTAATTATTCCAATTTAAAAAGGGTTGTTCTACTAGAAGTTTAGTTCTACTAAACTTCCAGTTTAAAAAGGGTTGTTCACTTTTTCCTGTTTTGCTGGTTTTGTTAAAAGGTTAGAAAATAGATGCAGAGTAAATGTTAAGTGCTGTTGAGCTGAAAGCAGCACGTTTGATTTTGTTCACAGCACTAATATTCTCCTTGACCTACAAAATGGTCAAATCCTATTCTAAAAATATAAAGAGGAATGACTCCTATCATATTGCACATGGAAGCAGTTCTGGCAATATGGATATGAACCATCCCTGCAGGTTCTTAAGATGAGACTGGATGTGGCACTTAGTGCCATGGTCTGGTAACCACGGCGGTGTTGGATCAAGGGTTGGACTTGATGATCTCAGAGGTCTTTTCCAACCCAGTTGGTTCTATGATTCTGTGAAGACTAACTACGTAAAATATTATGCTGAATAACGTAAAATTTATATTACTGATAACACACTATGTTTATCAACATAAAGTATGATGTTGAAAAACAGAGAGAAGTGGTGGAATCACCATTTCTGGAAGTGTTCAAAATACATGTGGATGTGGCACTCGGGGACTAGTTTAGTGCCAAACTTGGCAGTACTGGGTTAACAGTTGGACTTGATCTTAGCGGACTTTTCCAACCTTAATGATTCTGTGACCCTAAAAATCAGCAAGATTTAGGTATGGCCCAGAATGAACACACAGGGGAAAAAAAAGAGCAGAAGGCCCTGGGGAACATTATAGCTTTAAGCAACTCTCAGAGATAAAGGGAGAAAAGATATGGAGCTTGGTTTTGTCCTTCTTGAATTTCAGTGGATTAAAATTTACTTCTAGGGAAGCATGCCAGAATGCAGTATTGAGTAAGCACAGATGAGTCTTGAGCGGAGAGAGAAATATTCAAAACACCAGTGTTAAGATGATATTGAATCCTTGAAAGCAGATGAAGCTCAAAAACCCACTGATGAAAAGGAAGCAGGGTAAGAACAGAAATTTGTGGCATGCCCAAAGAAAGTAAGAAAATTCTGTTGAAAGATACATTGAATTACATAGTAGTGGGAGAGGAAGATTAGAAGAATATGGTGTTTCTCCTTGGGTTGAAGAATACCCTCCACTTTAAAGTAAGATTTAAAAATGATGTAACTACTGTGAGAAGAATCGCTTCATAGTTAGAGGACTGAAGATCAAAAGAGCCTCAAAAATAGCTCTTCCATCCAAGCACAAGAAGTGCCATATTTTCCATTTCCAATTCTATCTGTCACAGACTTGATGCACATCATGATTAGTTCTCCTTTCTCTTCAACAGTTCATGGGGTAAAAAAAAAAAGACAGACCATTCATTAGAACGTGTATTTCTGATGGAAACCACCAGCCCAGTCCTCTTCTTAGAACATTACACCTGCCAAAGAGTTACACTGAACATAAAGTTCCATGTTACTTTTATCTTCTGTTCGAGTGGTACAAAGGCAAACTGTTTTGCACCTGCAGCTTTCATAAGGCTGGAGTGGGATTTTAAAGGAACTGCTGAAGTGGATGAATGCTTTATGTGTGAGACTCAGCCTGTTCTCTACATACTTACATTTGCTTAAAAAATCATTATCAGCCAAATTAAATTGAAGTGTGAAATATGGCACTCTGGAAAAATGACATTATATCATTTTTGCCCAGTGGTGGAAAGAATAAGGCAAGAAAACAGGGAAAGCTCTCATGCCATCCATTGGATTTTGAGCTTTAAAGGATGAGTCAGAGAGATGCATACAAGAAAATTGGGTCTACTAAAACAGCAGTATTTCTTCACTAAAATAACTTTTAATTACACAGCTGTTGAGATCAAGCACTTCCATCTCTAATCCATTCAGGAGGACTAGACATTTTCCTAAAGCTTTAGCATGACCAATTGTCTTCTCAACCACCTTCGTGGCCTCACCCTCAGTCCCGTGTGCAGTTCTGGGCATCATAACATAAGGAAGATACGAAGCCATTAAAGAGCATCCAAAGGAGGGTTTTACAGAGATGGTGAAGGGTCTGGAGAAGAAGCCATAAGAGGAGCGGCTGAGGGCATTTGCTCTGTTCAGCCTGGAGGAGATTGAGGGGAGACCTCACTGCAGTTACAACTTCCTTGTGAGGGGAAGAGGAGGGGCAGGCACTGAGCTCTTCACTCTCGTGAGCATTGACAGAACTCAAGGAAATGTCTAGAGCTGAGTCAGGGAAGGTTTAGGCTGGATATTAGGAAAAGGTTCCCACAGAGAGGATGGTTAGGCACTGAACAGGCTCCCCAGGGCAGTGGTCACAGCACCAAGCCTGACAAGAGCTCAAGAAGTGTTTGGATGATACTCTCAGGCACACGGTCAGATTGTTGGGGTGTCCTGTGCAGGGCCAGGAGTTGGACTCAGTGATCCTGATGGGTCCCTTCCAACTCAGGATATTCTTTTGATTCTATGCTCTTCAATTCAGAATTAGCTACTACAAAGAGAGATCTCTCTCCAGGGCATGTCAATAAGAAGGAATGTAAAGCAAAACACAAGGCTTTGATGGATTCATAAAGAATGGAGGAGCACTGCTGGTAAGGGTGTGTATCATACCAGGAACTGTTTACAGCTGGGCTCATGATATTCTGGAAATCTGCAACAATCAAGAGCTCTGCCATGAGAATGCACAACTGCCAAGAGGGACCAGAAAGGCAACATGAAGCGTAAGTTGAATTTGCTAATAATTTTCTGACAGGATGCATTTTGTTTTTGAAAATATGCATTCTCCAAAACTATTTTAGAGGAAACACACATACCATCCCTCAATACCGAATGCCAAAACCTGACTGTGAAGCATGAGCAGTCTTTTTCACTCTCTCTTTAAAGGATTCCTCTTTGTATCAATACTTCCTTATTTCATTTTTTCAGGAAAAAAACTCTTTTGTTGGTTTTTTTTTGTTTGTTTGTTTTTTTAAAGCACATCATACAAGATTAGCCAATAGAAATTTATTTAAATCTTCACAAAAAAGTGAAATGGCTCACACAGGGAAAAAAAAATAACAAAAGAGAATCAGGCTTTTATGGATCTCATCTAGGAGAGAGAAAGCTTAAATTCCCTTGACTGAACAGGACAGAAACTTGATATCAACCCCCTGTGTATGCCAGGCAGCTACACAAACCACTAAACCCTGGTGTAGAGGAGGTTTTCTTCTGTATTTCAAAGAAAACTTAAAAATATTTTAAACTCTTTTAAATACAGGAAAAAAACTCTTTTCAAACCTTTTAATAATTATTGTTCTGGAAACCTCATAACATAAGCCTCAGGCTTGACGATCACTAAGTTCCAGTGGAAACACAGATTAATTCATTTCTCTTAGGTTAATCACAGAAAAGAAATAATTTACACACAGCTTTTTTAAGCAAAAATGAACATTGCCATAGTTCATGACAGTGCAGATACTACAGGTAACGCAGTATTTTGTCTGGTGAGATTCCTAACTCAGGCCATAAGTTTTCACTGCTAAAGCAATGCCATATATAAGCAATGTACAGGCATTCGGTCGCATCTGAAGTTTTTTCTCCAATGTCTTTTCCCACCACGAGTCATCAAATGCACATTCAGCAAATCTGGTACTCAGAAATAAATGACACCCCTAGACACACGTCCTGAATCCCTCCATTAACCAACATGGCTTGGAAAGTTCTCAAAACCTTCCTTGGGTTCTTGGAAATTACTGCCACCTTCAATTTAATTTCCTTTAAGATCTTCACCACCTCTAGTCACAGAGATGTGAATGATGAATCATTGAATTGACAGTCCAGAAAGGATTATCTGTCATCTGTTAAAATTACAGGCTACAGAGCTAATGGTGTCTGCAGTAAAGCACAGCTCTGATCTGCTTTCTACAATTTTGTTTCCCTTAAAACACTTGAGATAAAGTGCAGCAGAAATAGCTCAGTACTTTCCTAGCATTGTTCGAGGGAAAAAAAAAATATTTTTGGTAAACATTAAAAACGTACGTATTCATTTCTTAAGAATTACAAACATCTTTATTCTGCTGAATAAAATGTTGCACTCATAAAACGGGTTTTGCAATACCTGAGAAAAATCAGCCACCAGATGTGGTTGATTGGCCTTATGAAAAAAACTGTATTTGTACATGCCAGTGGATAATTGTTTGGAATTCAGAAGCAAAATCTACAAAGTTTCCATCTGCAGCAGCCAGAGGGCTGGAAGTTGAACAGAATTTCCCCTACAATTTCTTCTCCTAAAAGCTCTCCCTGTCTATGTGCTATGTAGCACTGGGAGTATGAAATGAAAAGGGAATGAGTTGTTTTTCTGACGTTCTCAATGCCTGTCCTTCTGCCCACCCTGAGCAGCCACCTGAGTGGCTCATACCACAAGACTGCTGGGAGAAACCTATTAGGTGTCTCCTCCTGCATGGATGCTTAACAACTTGCACTTATCTAAATTTTATTTATGGTTTAAAGACACAGAAATATTCCTCTCTACAGACAGCAAAACGCAGCTCAGAGGCATTTGCACTTACACAATCGATAAATAACAAATTTCAGTGCAAGCCTCAGGAAATTGGTTCTATTTCCACAAGTAGCAGACACAGCACCTTCCCATCAGCAGAGGAACAAAAATCAGAACATCTTTTCTTGTGATTGATCATCCTATCCCAAGTATCCTGAGGGATATCAGAGCAGGCAGTGGAAGGCCAAGGATGAATTTTTCAAGATTTCAGCTAATTAATGGAAGGAAAAAAGATGGTCAGTTGACAAGGGAAAAGAACCAGCTATTGTTCTGATGATGAAAGATGCACTTCAATAGGCAGGCGAGCTGCCTCCACCCTCCATTATAGCTCAAACAGTTTTGTTGGCGGCTCTTTTGTAAGAATTCAATTGTTCCAAAGATATGTAACTTCCAAGAGCAAATAAAGCAATAGCATCCTAAATCAAGAATTTTAAATCTGAGAATTGTAAGCATTTTAAGATAAAAACAATGTCTTTTCATCAGCTGACACTCAGTCAAGCACCTTGAGAGATCAGACTGCCAAACAAACCCGAAATAACAAACCGGGATAATGGGAAGGAGGGAGAACACAACGGGAACATTCGTGACAGAGGAAAAAAAAAGTACAAAAAAATAATTTACAGTGGGGATGAAGCATGGCATATGTGTGATATCATTACTCTGCTGGGGCCTGCACAGATTTTATTTTTAATTAAAAGCATGATTCATTTTAATTAGCACTCATCATTTGTAAGTGATGCTTTCTTTTAAGAACAGTCAGAGCAATGACACTGGACTATCCCATCTGATTTATCTGTGATATGGCTGGCACACAGGTCAGGAACAAAGAGATAAAAATGCCCTGTGAATAAAGAAATAAAGCAACCCTTCCAGAGTGAACGCATTATATGAAAGTCATGTACACAAAAAAGACAGTAATATTTTAATACAATTTTCAGCTTGACAATGTCATTTTCAAATCATCATAGACATAATCCAGTTCAGTTCTAAAAGACGTGATAAACAAAATCTGGTCTTACATTAAATCAGTCTTAACACGTTTGTAACCATGGCATTTTTAAAGAAAAAAAAAAAGGCATCCATTGACCCATGCTGTTAAATTCAGGGTTCTAATCCAAAATCAATTGTACCTCAGCCAGCTTTCTATCAGTTGAGTCTTTAGTTTGGCAAAGACTCAACTCAAAATGAAGGGAATGCATTGGGGTGATAATTTGCTGCATGAGCACCTATAGGGTTGTTAAAATAAAGGTGCTGTGCCCATATGCAGGTGTTCCAACATTCTTAAACAGTTCCTCCAGTATCCCCAATGCATTGCAATTACAAAGTAAGCAAACTAAGGAACAGCAATTCTTCATCTGGCATTTGGTTTGGAGCCCCGTCTGGCAAACGCCTCCAATCCCCGCTTTAAAGCACATCCCTCCTGCTCCAACGGCGATGATGGACTGCAAGGAGCTGCATTAAGGTCTCAGACAAGTAAATTACTCTGGCTTCAAACTGTCAAGTAAACTTTGCAGCTTTGTACTTCATGTAGTACCGTTGGTGATAAAGACACAGGAGCCCCAGGCTGCTGGGTTTGGCCATAAAAGTGCCGATTGAAGTGATCATTCAGTACAACATGTGACGGGGAATATCATTTACACAGCAGAGACACATACTTGGGGAACTGATACAGGTCCAAACCTACTGAAAATCACTTTTCCTCACCTACCCTCCTAATACTTCCTTCAGAACCTTCACAGGACAGGAATTTCAGACAATTTCAGTCCTAAGATGCAATAACTATCTGATGACAACTTCACCAACTGTATTTTTAAAACTATCACTAACTCCTGTTAGTGCTTCAGTAATCTTCCAAAATTACGAGACTGTGTAAGCCAAGCTGCTTTGGGGATCTGCAGATTAATCAGAGAATCACAGAATGGTTTGGGTTCGAAGGGACCTTAAAGACCTTCTCATTCCAAGCCCCCTGCCATGGCCAGGGACACCATATGTGAATATCAATTTCTACATGTATATAAAGACGTACATATTTACACATATTCCCAGGGGGAATCCACACTCAGCCTTGGGCCAGGCTTGACCTGGGGATGCGCAGCTGCAGCAGTTTCACTTCTCTCAGGCTACAAGATCAGCCAACTCCAAACACCTTGTGCAATAAGACAGGCAAAAGCATTAAGCTTTCACTGAGGAAAAGAAATAATCACAAGACGTTTTGTCCTAAGATATGATTAAAAAAGAGCATTATTTGTTCTCAAGTCATTTAATGAGCCACATTATCAGTGCTGAAACATACATTCCCAAGCGGGATAGTGAGATAAACTCCGTAAATCTCACTACCATGGGACAGCATGTCTTTTTATTTTTAAAATGATAAAACACCTCACTGCCTTTTCAGCACACAGATAAGATACCAGACACTTCTCAGTACGGATAAGGTCACTAACTGATGAAATGGAAACTGTCCACATTACGCTGTTCTAAAAAATGTTTTTGTGCTGATCCAGTCTCCTTGAACAAAAATAACTCCATATACAAACCATACTGTTTGCTCCACTTGCAGTTTTTATGAACTTTGGTAAAAACATCATAAAAACAAGTACTCAGACTGGATGAAACTGCTTCGGGTAGGAGTCTGCGTGTCAGAGATGAGAGCTGCCCTTGGCCATTCAGCCTGCATGGTATTTATGAGCAACACTTCATTCTCACAATCTTAGAACACTTACAATAAACAATAATGATAATAACTTTCAAAACACTTTCTGAGTTTCAAAATATTTTCCCCAAGAATAATGTTTGCCTCTCTGTTTTGATACCTGCGTCAGAGTCTGTCTGCTGAAGGGAGCTGTGGAAAGGTAAGAATTTTCTGCTTATGATACTGAACAGCAAATCTTGAGCCTTAGCCTCTTAGATCTTTAAGTAGTATTTACTATTGTAATACACATGGTTTTATAAGCCATTTTAGAAAGTAATTTAGAATATGAAGAAAGTATATAACCTTTTTCAGCTCACCTCTGAAATTACAATTGCATTCTCACTCTAACTACATAAATAACACCTTTCTCTGTCAGTTCTGGGATGCACAAATCCTTCCTCTCCATAAAATTTACCAACCTAATAAATACTGACCCAGAATCAGCAATTTTGGTATTTACTAGGGACTCTAACCGAATTCATAAATCAACATAATACCTAAGTGGGCAGTGCTACAATCATTTAATATATTCTATATAACTATTCCACATAATATATTTAATGGTCAGAAACATTACACATTTAGCTGGCAAGTCTCTACTTTAGCATTAATAAATGCCACACTTTCACATATGAAATTGTATTTCAATCTAATGTTTATATTTTGACTGCACCTAAAATGTACTTATTGTAGCATACTGCATCAATAAATGAACAATTATTTCTCAGTGGCATGTAAAATACATAGTGATGTCAGCAGCATTAAATTCTAGTGCCAAGTAGGGAAACAGTTAAATGCAGTTTAACTATAAAATTAATATTATACTAATTTTAATAAAAGCAAAAGATTTACCTTATTATTTTTAGTTCAGACATGCAGTCATGTGCAAGGTAATTCAATACCCACTGTATAAAATCTGAACTATGGAAATGTTTTACAGATGTTTTTAATCAGCTTCCTTTGTTTAACATTAGACTCTAACCTCCAGAAGATACAGACAAGCTGCACATCCTACAGGTAATGTTATCCAGATGGGATGTTTTCCCTGAACATCATGCTTAGTAACGTAAGGAATAAGGAATAACATAAGGGATATGCTGTGAAGAAAAAGCACCTTGGCAAAACGTTTCTAATGTCATTTTGGATTCAGTGCCATGACACATCTTTTCCAGCTTGCCTACAGTACTTCTTGTGGAAAACTCCCAAAATATACAGCATAAAAATGTCTTGGATTCGGACAGCTTTATGTTGACTGCTCAGCTCTAGCAAATACTAAATACAGTAGTGATAGCATCTTAATTCTTAACTTCTTCCTTTGGTTAAACTGTACAACTTTCCAGCTGTTGGATCCCTACGATATTCCTGCAGCCCTATCCCACACTGACTTTTCTCTGTCTACACCAATTTCACCAGGAAGATACTGTTGCAATGAATGCAGCAAGTACATCTCTATTGGCAACAAGGAATGAGCTCTCCTTGCCTGGATGCTGGCTTGCAGGGAGGAATAAAACACCAAGCTTCTTAAAGTCATTATTTGCTCATGAGTAAACAGGAGCAGTGATTCAGAGGGGAGGTACCAGCTGAGGCATCGCAGTTAAGTGGCAAGTTCATTTCTTGTATGTTACACCACTGATCCATCTGCTGAACATCATTACCTGAATGCCTCATTCAGGTATTATCTACTTAGAAATGGAAAAGCCCTTAAATTCCCAAAGAACTCCAGGGATGCCTGCAGCAGTGCACTCTGCAGCCCTTCACTGTGATGACTTGGAGCAAAGGCAGGAAACAAAATCCTCCTTTAACCCTCCAGAGACATAACTCAGGCAGAGACCATCATCTGTCCAGTGTAAGGACTGAGCCCATATCCATAAACATCTCACTGGTCCCCAGGTAGAACAGGGAGGGAAGTGAGGCACCCATATGCATACCCTTTCCTGTCAACTAGGACACAGAGTATCTAATTCCAAATACATTTCCAACAGCCCATCCACCAAAAACAGGTTGTAACTCTCAGGCCAGGCTTGCAAAGCATGGGGAAAAAAAACAAAACACCAAATCTGGGGGCATAAGAAAAGCCTCTGACACAAATATATTTTCTAAGAACAACCAAGGATACAAGAAATTACATTTTCCACGAGGCAACTAGTTCTTCCCAGAAAGGGCCCTGGCACCGCTGTAAGGGTAAATGGGCTCAGAGTTACTGCAAAAAGGCATGGATATATACAATAAATACACTAAAGAATCACAGAATGGTTTGGGTTGGAAGGGACCTTGAAGATCATCTCATTCCAATCCCCTGCCATGGACAGGGACACCTTCCACTATCCCAGGTTGCTCTGAGCCCTGTCCAACCTGGCCTTGGACACTTCCACGGATGGGGCAGCCACAGTTTCTCTGGGTAACCTGTGCCAGGGCCTCACCACCCGCAGAGGGAAGAATTTCTTCCTAACATCCAATCTAAAACTAACCGCTGTCAGTTTGAGACCATTCCCCTGTGTCCTGTCACTACAAGTCCTCGTAAAAGGTTTCTCTCCATCTTTCTTGTAGGTTCCCTTCAGCTACTGGAAGACCACAATTAGGTCATCTCAAAGCTTTCTCTTCTATAGGCTGAACAAACCCAATTCTCTCAGCCTTTCCCCACAGCAGAGGTTCTCCATCCCTCTAATCAACTTGGTGCCTCCTCTGGACTTGCTCCAACGGGTCCATGTCCTTCCTGTGTCAGGGACCCCACGGCTGGAGGCAGCTCTGCAGGTGGGTCTCACCAGAGCAGAGCAGAGGGGCAGAATCCCCTCCCTTGACCTGCTGCTCACGTTGTTTTGGATGCAGCCCCAAACCCCCTTTTTTATAATTCCTGGTGTACAGTCAGCAGAACAGACACGAGATCCACAATCCAGTGCTCCTGAGTAGACTCCAGCAAGCCTTGCAGGGTTCACATGCCTTGGCAGAGCCTGGTTGGGAGTTCCAGCACATTTAACTACTAAACACTAATAAACACTAATTAAAGTGTTTCCTGCACCTGAGAGGGGTAGCAGCTCTTGAGTAAGAGCACAGTCCTGTCTCCCACACTCATATTACTGAAGCATTTGGAACTTTAATAAAAATTTGGATCTGAAATGGGTTTTGACAGGTTAAGATTAACATCCTCCTACTGCAATTGCTCAGAAGTAGGGAAACTGGCAAGACACAGGCTATTTTTCAACCAGACGGGCATGTTTCTACTGACAGTGACAGAAACATTTCCACAAAATAGCCTCCTGCTGTCTCCAGCACTAATGAAACGCATGGCATACGGCGGCGGAACAGCACTACATTTCCCTCAGAATATGAAATGTAAGCTCTGCATTAACCATCCTCCAGAAATCCACCAGAGCTATAACTTCTGTGTAACATTAAGTCTTTGTTAGATTAATTGCAGAAAAGCCTAATGGCTTATAAAAAACCTGCCACTCCCCAAGAAACACCCCAGAAATGATGCGATAAAGAATGATTTGAGGTGGAAATCCAACTAGACGCACCTCTTACCCATCTTCTGTGTGGATGGGGTAAAAAGGGCTCCAGGAGCTGTAGCAGCAGATAAGAGCAAAATAACTAAACAAATCTATGAGCAAGGAATATTCCAGCCCTGCTCCCCAAAACAGGTGTTTGTACATTTTCATGACTGCCAGAATACACAAAATGCATAATGGTGAAACTCAAACCTTTCATTACCATGATTCTGAGCTGCTGTTTCAAGTACACACAGCCCTGCAAGACAGTCATAAGTAGCTCTGACTGCTTATAGTGGACCACAGTTACACCAAATATCCCAACAAGGGCCTAAGAGTCGTTTAAGCTCCTTACCTTAATTTGAAATTGTATTATCTTTAGAGATGTTAAAATAAGTCCCTTTTTCACCTAGTTATTAATTTTTGCTATGCATTTATTCAGTTGTTTATTATTTCCATTGCAGGAGCATACAGCAATATGCTACTGATATTGGTGGGTCATGGGATCAAAGTGTTGGCCACCACATAGTCAAATAAAAAGGAGGATGTTGTCACACCAAGGAGAGACAGTACACACAGATATAACATGCAAGGTGGATAACAATAACCTCAGAAAAATCAACTGGTATATACATTTTTGCAGATATTAAAACAGATGGGAGGTTTAGCAGGAATCTGGAATAAGATAGTATTTGCTTTTCAGAATTAAAGTGGCTTTTCTTCATAAGAATATATTGAAAAAAATTAACTTTACAATATTGACTTTATTCTAATGGAGAAGTTTGGCATAATTTTTTTAATGGAGGCCACCAACCCAAGATATAGAATATTGCAGAGACTTGTGACAGACTTCAAACATGCAAATCATTTCATGAATTTCTATTTTTAAAGAAAAAACATTCACTGGGATCTAAATTCACAGAATCACAGAATGGCTGGGGTTGGAAGGGACCTCTGGAGACCATCCAATCAAACTCCTCTGCTAAAGCTAGTTCACCTGGAGCAGGTTGAATTATTTGGATTGAGTTTTCCAAAAATTGACCTTTCCAAAAATTGTCCTAACGTGAAACTGTGGAGAACAAATGGAGTGGGAAGAAAACTCTCCTTAAGGAAGGAAATACGCTTCTTTATGTATAAGCAGTATCAGAGGGTTGTATATGCTAAGAAAAAAAAATCCCATCATAGATGAGACTACAGATCAATATACCTACCATCGAATCTGCTCAGACAACACTTTGCTGCATTTGGTATTGTACTATACCAATGCAGCACAGTTAAACCTGCAAAATAACTTTTTGTAAATAATGAAGTTCACCACTAATATGGTGAATTAACACAAAGCAGTCAAGCTTTTATGAGACCCTGCAGCTACAGTTGAAGCAAAAGATTAAGGTGAGTTTTTGAACTACAAATAAGCACTATTCAGGATTATTTTGGATTAAATTCACATGTGAAATGTATCATTAATTTAATCATGAGCACTGGTCGGTACCCTGAAATGAAATATATTTTATTGGAAAAATAATATCCCTTGAAATAATTTTGCATGTAGACATTGAGCAATATTTCAGTGATCATATAGAAAAATAATAACATCAAAAGATGTATTCAACAGTCTTATACTATGGCACTCACTCAGCATATGGGACACTCAGGTTCAAGTTTACGTTGTTCCAGCAAGTCTTTCCTCTCCTGGGCTACCAGCTAGACAAGATTCCTCTTCATTTCAATAGATTTGTACAACTTTCTAAAAAAAGCTTGTAGTTTTGTTCTGATGAAAGAGTAAAGCAAACGTCAAAACGTCTCAATTTTTCAGGAAATGGAATTCTTGTTTTCCAGCCAGACACCGTAATTACAGAGACCTCTGAGCTGGACATGAACCCTGCAACGCTTGAGCAAGAGCCTGAATTTTAGGCTTGCAGTATTTGAGTTGAAAATCAGGCATCATTTGAATCAAGTCTAACAGGAATATAAGAACGCCATCACCTCCTATTGTAACTGCTCCCATACATACAGATTTGAAGGAGTTTCAAATGTATGGATAAACACTGGAAAAGGACCAAAATGAACACAAAGGAAATTCAAGTCCTAAAAGTTATACTGAGGCAATCTGAAAGGCTTGCTTTAAACCTGTTAAAGGAAGGAAATTCAGAGTTAAGACTGAAAATCCTGGCTGGAGCTCCAGCCTTCAAGCACATATACTGCCTTGCAGAAACAAAAAAAGGGTAGGCAAACCATACAAATCAAGACCACAGTGTCAGACTGTATTTCCAGTTTTAACTGTGATTTGTGACATATTAGAGAACACTTTATTTCATTCTGTTTCCATAAAGTTGTAGCTTTCAGATGGACAGGCCAAGAATAGTCAAACTAGTCAAGGGTTTATTAAGCAGCAAAATCACCACCCCACTTGAGCTAGTGAATGGATTTCTTGCTACAGGTCCATAAAAAATTAAATAAATAAATTAAAAAATTAAAAAAAAGGGGGGGGGAAGGAAAAAAAGAAAAATAAAAAAATAAGGAAGCAATACTTCTAGAAGGCACAGCACCAGATTTAACAGCATTGGTCTTCCTCATATAAATCTGATGTTCTTGTACCTCCTACAGCAACCCTAATCACGATATTCTGTGCAAGTACTTCAAAGAATTGCTGGTAGTTTACATTAAACTTTGATTAGGCATTTATCCATAATTCTTCCAGAGATGGGGCTTGATTCAAGAAACAATTGTATATATATACACATACACACACATACACACTCATTTATATGCATATATTTAAGAAATTTCCTCAACAAAGGCCAAAATTAGTTCAGGATCAGATATGGCTCAGATGACCTCTTGAGGCTCCTTCAAGCATAGTTCTTCTGCACAGTTCAAGATGGAAATTCCAGAGCAATCGGGGTAAAAAATGTGTCATTAACCAGAAGGAAATGCTCAATTTATAGCTGGTGTGCCACAAACTCAGCATGTGGAGAGGCCGAGGATCAGCCCGGGTAGTGGGACATGGCAAAGTCCAAGTACAGGTGTCAAAGCCATTACCCAATTTTAGGGACATCATCAAGCTCACTTTTTATGTGTGACCAGGAATGACACTGAAATTCAGGACCTGTGTGAGGATTAACCAGTTATTATTGGAAGGTGCTTTGAAGAAAACAGGTGCTGAGTAAAAACGCCGAGTATTAGTGGGATGACTAATAAAAGCAGTTAGTTACAAGGAGCAAGAATCTAAGGCAAGGGGGGTACCACAGAAATCCAAGACATCTGGGGAGGAGAATTGGTGTAACAAAATGAAAACAAACCAAACCCGTGTTATTTGGCAATCCCACATGCAAACCACTTGAACTCTACACTTCTGGAGCTTATGTCATCATTGAGCCTCCACCTTTACTCTGAGAAAGCTGAAGTTTAGAGAACTAGTATTTTAAAGTATACTATAAGGTGGTAATAGGGCAGCTATTCAAGAAACAACCCATCAGATTTAGTCAAGTCACTAACTGGAATACCCTTAAAGTCGTTTTACCCCAGAAATACACGTCCTCCAGCATTTATAAGAGGGGATGTAGAAAATCACAAATACTCCTCAAGTTTTCAAGAACCCCTGGTATATCTGGAGACTGCAAGCGTATTGTGTATTAAACAAAAAAATGACACACACTTTTAAAATATCATCCACAAATCCCCTAAACCCTCCCATTAACAGTTACCGTATGATTAATGTTTGTACTGGGCCATTTTAATTAGTGAAACAATTCAGAGTTCTACCTTTAAAAGCAGCTTTGTGAAACTGCAGTAGTTGCAGAATATTTCACTCCTGGGCTTGATAAAACACTAAACCAGAAACTGCTTTAAAATAACTGCCTGCCACAGCATTTTTAGCCAACTTTTGCACCTGGTGCCGAGAGAAAAAGCCAAGTGAACTTTCACTCACTTGTTGCATGTCAGCTTCAATGCGATGTCTTTCTTCTGTTGTGTTTGGGTTTCTAACTGGAAGAGACAAGAAAGCTAAACTAGCAGCCAATCAATCCCTAAATTCTGAGAATGCAATAAAATTTGATACCAATAAATCTTTTCTTTTAGCAGCCAGAAGAGATTAACAAAGGTATTTGAAATTTTATCCTCTTCTGTACTTTCAATAGGACGATTACCTGACAATCCTGTTGAATCAAACAGCAAAATTAAAAGAGACACAATTAAGCTTGTATACACAGGGAAAAGGATATGCATTTATGCATATCCCTAGTAGGTCCTCCATTATATATTAGCCTTGATGTATTTTTCTTCCTCTTACAATAAAAGTTATTACGTCTCTGGACTGTCAAATAAAAATCCAATTGGCTGAGACATACACCTTCAGTGTAAAATAGCTTTGCACAGCTTCTCTCTCAGCTACAACCAGTCCACTTTTTTTCAGCTCTACCATTAATTTGTTTCATGACTTCAGGAAAATCCATTTTGTCTTCTTTGTACTTTAATTTCTCATCAGTAAAGTGATCCAATTTTTTCCCTAATTTGGAATGATGACAGCATAAGACAAGGCAAAAATGGCAAACAATGTAAAAACATACTCAAGAATTAGAGATGATAAAAAATGCAGTTACTGAGTATTGTGAGAATGGTTGTTAGGAGCAATGTCTGCTGAGTACATTGAAGTTGATATGCTGGCATCAGGCTGTGTATCACTATATAAGCACGTATTTTTAATCTATATATATGAACACATATATATATGTGCAGACACCTGCACTCACACTTCCACACGTATGGCGCTGTCCACAGAAGAAGCACTTGTCACAAAACTTTTTATTTTACCATGAATTCTTCACTGAAATGTAGAATCTGTCTCTCCTGTTCTTCCTCATCCTGTGCTCCCCTTCACGGTGACGACAATGGCCACGGTCCACCTGTTTCATTGTTACCCACCTACTTTCTCTGGCCTCATCAGAGATTCAATTTGGAGCAACACATCTGCTGACTCTCACTCCATTCACTACTTCTTGATGACTTCCCTGTCATCAGCACTTAATGTCCTGTAAAGCTACTTCCCAAACTCATTCTCCAGACCAGACCTTCCGCAGGCTCCAAAGCACCAGCCACTGTTTCTCTTTCAAACTCCTCTGACTCTTATTTCAGTTATTCCCATTCTCTTGCTATTGAACATTTTGAGGAAGTGTCATGGGAACCTCTTCCAAACTCTTCCCACTACAAGGTTGGTTTTGTCTTCCTTTATTCCACTTATTTAAAACAACTCTTTGCTGAATCTAAGGCTTCCCCATTCCTTACTCACAGCCTGGGTTCCACTCCAAGCTCTGTAATTTTTCTGCTACAAGAGAGAAAATAAGCATTCCCATAAACCTGCACTTAGTTTTTGTTCCTGAACACCTTCTCCTGTCATAAATCGCTGGCCTTTTTCCCAACTCCGATCCACCTCAGTAGCTGCATCATATCCTGCCTACTTAGTTTTCCATTTTTCTTTGCTCTCTGGTACTTTCCCTCCCGGTGTACAGATGTCCTCCGTCTATTCTCTCTTTTAAAGAAACCGAATCTCAATCCAGCCTGTCTCTCCAAATCTTTTCCCATTTGTTTCTCCCTCTTCATCTATAAAAAAACACAGACCATGCAGTTCTCAGCTAATGCACAGACTTCCCCTCTTCTAACTCTGTCTTGGATCAGCTCCAAGCTGACTTTTCATATATCCCATCCCTTAAAACTGTTCATATACGGGACACTATGTGCCTCTTCCTGGCCAGAAACCTGAGCCTCCAGTATGTCTTTATTTTCTCTGACTTTTCAGCTGGTTTTGACACTGTTAGCATCTCCTTTTGCCATCAGAGAAATTCCTGTTTTCCTCTTTTATTTTTTGCATTGCTTCAAGACTTCTGCCATAGGGGGGTTATCGCTCAGGTGGGAGTTATCTGACTAAACACAGATATCTCCACCTAAGCTGGTCACCCACAGCATCATTTACAGTCACTAGACAAAAATCACCTCACCCTGAAAATAAATCCCAGAATCACAGAATTGTTTGACTTGGAAGGGCCCTTAAAAATCATCTCGTTCCAATCCCCTGCCATGGGCAGGGACACCTTCAGCTATTCCAGGTTGCTCCGAGCCCTGTCCAACCTGGCCTTGGACACTTCCAGGGATGGAGCAGCCACAGCTTCTCTGGGCAGCCTGTGCCAGGGGCTCACCACCCTCACAGCATGGAATTTCTTCCTAATATCTAAAATAAATGCCTGAAAGAAGTCAAATAAATTGTACCTTATAAGTAACATTTCTCTCTACTGTCTTACTTCTCCAAGAAGCAGGCTCTGGTTCACAGGAATATCAGCCACTGACAGGCAATAATCAGCATCTGATGCACACACACAGAAGTACAGTGCCTTTACCCGAGATATGAAAATGGGCACTCTGGGCATGTAGTGACAGGACAAGGGGGAATGGCTTTAAACTGACAGAGGGTGGGTTTAGATTAAGTATTGGGAAGAAATTCTTTACTTCCAGGGTGGTGAGACACTGGAAAGGTGGCTTTTTGGTGCATCTACAAGAAAAGTTCATGAAAAGAAAAAGGGAAGAATCATCAAATCAAGAATAAACTTAAAATGCATCTTCTATGCCTGAATATTTTTCACTTTTCTCTGAAACCCACCACTAAAACAGAAGAAAATCAGTGATAATTTTAGATACAATCACACAAAATTCTTAATATATCATCTTAAAAGATGAAATTTCTTCTGTTAACATACTTAAAATCACAGGTAAAGCAGAGAGCAAATCCTACTCTCAGTTACCATCTTTGTCAGGAACAGGTTACAGTCCATACTTGCTTTGCTCCATTTTTTTGCAAGTCTGAGACAAAACACTGTTTGTGCAAGTTTTTGTGCATAAGCTATTTTCTGTGCACTCAAGGACTGCACAGCCATCAACAGTCCTATCAGGTAGAACTCGTGGCTGGAAGATAAAAGAACACAAAAATAAAAAGCATCAACATCTCCCACAATCAAATAAATACTGATCTAAGGGTTTCTGCTGTTATCGCTGTTTTTGTTGGCCAGTGACACTTACAGACACAAAAGGGCTGTATTTGCCAGAACTAAAGCACTTAAATTTTAAGAAAACAGATCTTGCAGCGCTTCAAGAAGTAAAGTAGCTTCTGCCAAGTTTTCCAGTAGCTGTGCACTATTTGCATTTCCAAAATAGAATAGTTTTGAACGATGGCACCACCTTTGCCTTCAGTAATTGTTTTCTTTTGCAGAAGAACAGAAATGGAAGATGTCGACAAAGGTGGAGACCTTTGGTATGGACAGCTGTTCATTAATAACCAAGTGCAGTATTAGAAACTCAGGATCTCTGAACACTAGGTGTCAGTGTAAGAAATGGAAAAATATCAAAAACCTGTTGTTTCCAATCAGGTGGATTAGCTAAGAAACCAGAAGCAGCTGTGACCACATATCCTTGTAGCTGCATAACACTGTTAACAAGCCAATCACCCTAAAAAAAGTTACTCTGAAACTATCAGGTTTGCTTGAAATCAGATAAGGTGATTTAAAAACTACAATGAATTTGCTCTGTTAACCACTCTGAGATGACCTTTAAGGTTTATGAGTTACACTTAAAGACCATACAGAATTTTACACTATTCTTTTTTCATCAGAGATATTCATAAATCAATTTGTGTCTTTCACAACTTAAAGTTGCTGGTTTTTTGGTCAGAATCAATGAAAGACTAAATACATATTAAAAAAATACAGCTAGTGCCAGAAGCCATAGAGGCGAGATGTCTCACTTCACTTAAGAAGTCCAGATTTAAAATGCATGGCCAGAACATTAAATAACTACTTTGGGACGTGAAGAATCACACACTGGAAGTGCCCATTTATCTCTCGTGACACAACAGATGATCTGGCATCATTACTTCAGCTTTAGAAAAATATGTTTGCCTTTATGTTTGTTCAGGTGAATCCACTCAGGATCCCAGAGAAGCAGAAGGAATGTTAACCTGCCACCAGGCACTGCCAGTTCACATACACGGACACTTCTTTGAAACAGAGCAAGTAAGATGATAAAAATAATAATTAATACCCCCTGCCCCCCATTCTTTATTAGATTCTGGAGCTGATTTCAAAGACACACAGATGCCTTTGAAAGTTTACTTGAGGTCCATCTTCCTTATTAAAAATCTCTGTGTTGCACACCACTGATACATTTCAGATTCTTTTCATTTAATTTACTAATTGCTGCCAGAATCAGAATCTTTGTGTGCAGATATGGACTTTACACACATGTTCATTTACTTATAATATTCAGTGTACACCATGCAAACAAGTTAAAGAAAAAATGAAATCCTGAATATCAGTTTTCCATTTGACTTCTGGAGCTTGGAAGGTAATTATGATTTTCAAAATCATAATCAAAATATTGACTTACCAGAGTGCGTTATATTGAGCAATAAAAATCTAAGGATTACTCTCAAACTTAACTTCTTGATTTGTTAATAAATGACATCAATAGAAGTAGCCAAACACCGAGGACACTGCATCTGTACACACTGAATGTCTCTGCTCATTTCAGCTCATCCAAGCTGTCAACAGCTATCAATCTATGCTATACTCATAACATTATATATAAAAATTAAATGGAGGATGTATCCGTATTTTGGAATCTCAGGCTGGCATCAGTTTATCAGTTGTTTCATAAAAGCCTCAGAAACCAAGGGAATTGAGTACATAAATGTATTTTTGAATGCCACAAATGCCAAAGCCGCCATGAGTGAAATTTCAGACATACTTCGTTCCTTTTGCCCAACAGCCCAAACAGGAATCTGATGTGTGAAGTGTGGAGAAAACAGCCCTGTACCTATAAACACATGTATCCACATACATGTACAACACACAAATCTATGAAATTGTTAATGAAGGCCCAGACTGATATAGAAAATCAGGAACTACTGGTATTACAGCTGCCTGCACTACCTTCATTCTTTATATTTTATGTGCACTACAAGGCAACCTTTAACCATTGACCACTTTGTACTTTCCATTCAATTAAGTCAATGCTTTGGATCTTTTTCTTTACTATAGTACATGTTGCTAGACTTCTGTGAATGTATTAATTCCCATTGATAATTTAGGGTTCTTAATAACAGTATCTTAATCTTTGCACTTCTAAGGTCAGTGAAGTTCATCACCACTGGATGCTGAGCAACACCTCTGCATGATCAGGCAAAAAGCAACATCTCTGTCTCCTAGCAGAGAGATCCATGGAAAAAAACAAAACATCTGAGCAAGTAAGTCTTCAAATCCTTCATCTTAAAAAGAAAGCACAGAGAGAGCCCAGAATCCCTAACTGGGACTCCTGAATCATCTCCTGAAGTAGATTCTGTGCTTTAGAATAAATAAGTCCGAATACGGTGAACAAGTGGCAGCTCATATCAAAACCAGAGAACTCAGGATATGGATTTTCACATAAATTACTATATATATCTTTCAAATAAATCCAAATATTGACCACGCATAAATGCTGCAAACGCACAGGGAACAGTTAACAACCACTTGCCAGAGATAAAGTCCCATCTCTCCTTTTCCATCCCACGTGGGAAATGCAAACAAATGCACAGTGCTGGCACCCAGGGAATCTTTTACATTCCAGACTTATTTTACAGTCTGATTTCTTCCAGGGCAGGTGTGCCATGTGTTTGCTGCAAATGTATACGTGTTGTTTAATTGACTCTACAGTAGGGACAGAACGAATAGTAGAGGGATTTTTCCCAGATGGTTTTTGTGAACTCCCTTTATCCCACCCCTGTAAACACACAGCGTGTTCCGGTTTGCCGAGCTGTATATACACCCTGTGACTTACTACAAAGTCTGGATGTTTAGTTAGCCAGAAGATTGTTTCCATCCTGTGATTCATTAGGTCCCTATGGTACCCTCGACTTCCTTTATTTTGTACAATCACAAATTATATTAGTTTGTCTTATTTTGATAACCCCTCTAATTAATGTCCTGCACAGGAAACTTTATTACTGTTTTAAAACAGACTCATAAAACAAGGATTTTTCCCGTTGCTGGGGTGGCATAAGTGACAGTTGCATACAACTTTGGGATCAAGAGGAAACAGTGCTTCACACTGTTGGTTTTCATCACTGGGCAATTCCTTTTCATGAATGAGCTTGTTACAGTTTTTTCCTTTTTAAAAGGAATGTCAGAAATGCTACAATTATGTACATAAAGGTTACAAGTCTAACAGTTCAAAAATGCAGTAAACAAACCTGGAACTGTGTGAGGTTACAAATATTAAAATGACTAATCCAGTCTGTGAAACGAGTGAGACTTGATTTAAAAAAAAAATACCTGTAGGAACAGGCTGTAAAGAACCTCTATCCTTGTTTCTATTTAAATACTCTACTTCCCTCTCCCACTGTCACAGTCTTTCTCTTTGGATGGGCAGGTGAAGGAGAGTTTTTCCTCCTCCTTCTTTCATTTTAAACTGCAATAAAATGGTTAACAGCTGCAGGAATAAGGCTGGGACGTGAAGAAAGCACATCACGTTGATCCAGAAAATGTACAGCCCTTTGAAAACATTCATGTTGATCATGATAAGTAACTTAGCATTTTGTATGAGTAAACCTATCCTTATGCTTGTCTCCGTGTTTTCACCTTTCCTTTTCCTAGGCAAATAGTGGCAAATGACTATCCAATCTTTACTAAACTTCATACAATAAAAAGCAATTTACTCCGCAGGATGGATTTACTATGGACTTACTCAGGATTTGGCATACTGCTGAATATTTGCATCTCACTAGTAAACTACTAGAAAACTAGGTAGTTTTCTACCTATGACTTACTGCTGGAATTTAACATAATCTGTGTATTCCAGCACAGATTATTCACCTGCTGACCTGTGCTTTGTCCTTTGGTTGGGAACAAAGGGCTGATTCTGAATTAAATATGTTATCTGTGTAAGAAGTAAATAAATAATTTCCAGAAGTAATAAACAAGAAAAAAAATTAACATTATCCATGTGTACACACACAGTGTTCATATATGCATATATGTAACATGGGACCCAAACCATGCTCCTACAAAGGAAGCAAGAGTAGGGTATTTATAGCATTAGGTAGCAGCACAAGTTGTATGAAATTAAATTCTTCCACAGGAAGATAAAAGTAAATGATGAAAAAAAAACCCAACAGACACCACGCACAACATGATTTTGGGCAACTGAAGTTCCTCTGAATTGATGCTACTGCATTCTGAAAAAAGCCAATCGAGTGGGTTTGGCTTAAATCATTTGACATCAATTGAAGAGATCAGAGGCCATTTTCCAGCAGACACACATCAGCTGACAGGGAGCAAACCACAATTCTATTAACATGAATTCTATCATTCATGACAGCCTCCACGATGACTTATCACACATTACAAAGAATTACAGCAGATAAAACATTTAAAGGATGCAGTCCAAGGCTGCTGCCATGTGCTGTGGCCTTCCCTCTGAGCAGCCACTCCTTCCTGGACACACAAAGTTACTTACCTGTATTTTTGGTGTGCATGTGTGTAATTTTCATATTCCCTTGCTGAACCCTGTTCTGCTAAAATATCTTTCACCTTGTAAAAACAAATCTAATCTCTTCCCAGAAGCCATTCTATATCTCCGAAACAAAATGTAAAGGACTGAAGTTCAAATCTATAACCAAATTCTGTGGAAACAGGTGTCTGCCCTTCTGCCATACTCAGTATGCCCTGAGAATAAACTGCTGGTACTGCATTCCGGTAACAAACACCCAGCTGACACGTTCCCAGCACCAGGAAGGTAATTCATTAGTAGCCTTTTTGATTTAAGTAGCACATCATGATCTTATTGTCTATTCACCTGTGATCACGGCATCTGAAGCATGAACAGGGAGCTACGGCCCTATCAAGAGGAGATAGTAATATTTAGTTTTTAATATTAGTCTAATAAGACTACATTTTCTTATGATCCATCCCAGCATGATAAAAATTCTGGACAGAGCTGGTGAAGGCAAGGAGGGATTTTTCCTCTTTGTTAAATATTATATAAAACAATTTCAAAAAATTTTTCATCTGTATATGTTCAAGACTTGAGCTATTTTGATGACAAACCTCTCAGTGATAGTTTAATAACGAACAAAAATTCCTATTCCATTCCTCTTAGTTACAACCTTTTTTTTTTTTTTTTTTGACAAAGTGCTGAATAACATTGATACTGATAATATTCCTAAAGCAGGATCTCTAAGTTCCCCTTCTGGATCCGAAGGGTCTGAATAGATATTAATTGATTATTATAAAAGATGACACTTCATAACGTCCTTACTGCACATGCAGATTGTATTGAGTATCATGAAAGAAGGAACTAAAAGAGGCCTCGTTCCACACCAGAAGTCACTAATTTAAAGGCTTGTCCCTTTTGTGATTTTGCATTCCCTGTTGAGCCTTTTTTGCAGGCACAATTTTCTTTGTACTACTTGTGTACTGCTACTTGTGCTTGACCATATAGAACAATATAAACTTGACTGGAACTTCTAGTCTTAGCACACATAAATAAATACAGTTTTAAAGTAACATGAAAGCATCTATAAATCCCTTAAACATTTACCTATAAATGAATATTCACATCAGTCAACAATTTGATTTCAAGATTAAATTTGAATTCATTGTGCTCTTCAAATACATTATGCTTGACCAAAAAATGTATAGTACTTTCTCCTTCTAGCATGGGGTTTTTATGGTTTTCTACTGCTTGATATGCAAATAACAAAAGAATTAGAACTACAATATAAGCATAAAAAATTCAAACTCATGCTACCATCCTGACACAAACTGGATGGAATTTATCTCTCAACCTTTAGGCTTACCTCCTAGATATTCAAACCCCAGCCAGCTGTCAAAGGATCCCTTTATTAATCAGCTCAGAGAATAAATTCCTTGAGAGATACAAGCTCATTCAACTCAGAAAGTAATTTTAGGATGACACGAATCTTCCTCTGGAGATGCTCATTTCCTTCTACAGATTGCTATACACTTGTGGTAGAATTCCCCTTACTGTAAAGCAGTGTACATATTGTTCAAAATACACCCAAAAATTGATCATAGAATGCGACGCAGACTCTTACAAGTCTGCTTTCCAGGAATTTGCCTTGTTAGTGCCCCATCTGCTCCAGCAGCCGGACTTCATGAAGTGTATAGTGGTTTGAAGCAGTGACTGTATAAATCTGTCCATAGCAGACCCTGATTTAATAGAGTTCAGATCAACTCTGAAAATAGGAAGCTGGAACTATAAACCTGAGAGATATCAAAAGTCAACCAATCAAAGGTAATCATGCTGGCAACTTATTTTTTAATTCAGAAGCTCAAACCTGGACTTAATCAACAACTACAAGCTCTTCTTACAAATGTTTACTATGAAGGATGTGTGCAACGTGCCAGCTTTATTGCAGGCATAAAAGTCATTTCTACAGTTTAGCCTTATACATGTGTTAGTTATGGAAAAAATGGACATGAATTTTGAGAAGAAATTACTACATTACACAGTGAGAACTGCCTAGTCCATTAATGTGAGTAATACGACAAAATCTGGGTGGTGAGCAATAAATTCACATCTGCAGTCAGCTCCAATTATGAAAACAGCATTTTTCTACTGCTGGGTAAATACCCACATAAATACCTACAACTAAAGTGAAAATTTCACATACACAGAATAGCTCGATCAGGACATGCAGCTAAGGATGACAAATGTGCAAAATCCCCTATCAGAAGTCCGGAGCTTGTAAAACGCTCCTGATTTAAGAGTTCCGGCATGTGAATGTCAGAGGTCAAAGCAATGAGCTATTAAAGATACTTTCACTTCCTCAGAAATAAAGTGCTGTCTCGGGCTGGGAGGGGAAAGGTTAGAAAAGCTGTTTATCTGCCGCTCCGTTCCCATTCTTCCTTCTGTCAGGAAATCCTACACGCTCCTACACCCCACGCGGGGTTAACCCCGGGTCACGCCGGCCCCCGAGTAAGTGGCCGGCTTTGATCAAAGTGCAAAGAGCACACGGCCACAGGTTGCACTTTCTCCAAGGCAGGGCTCGGTGTAAAGCTCGGCTCAGCGGGGCTGAGCAGCACAGGCTCCGCCACGGTACCGCGGAGGGCAGCGCGAAGCCGCGGCCACCGGTTTGCATAAATTACACGGGTCATTAACAGGGAGAAAATGTTACTTTGTCAGAGTTAAAGCGGCAGTAAGAATTACAAATATATGCCCGGAGCAGCGTGTTCAACCAGCGCGAAACCTGCGGAGAGGGGAGAGACGTTGTCCCCTCCCAAGGAGCCACGGGGCACGTTCAGGACAGACCAAGAGGAGCGTAATAAGGAAAGAATCCACGGCACAAAGATGCCAGGAGACTGCAGAGACAGGGATACACTTGTTGGGCTGGAGAGGTATGAGCAGAGAGAAACTGCCCAGAGCTGGAAGGGATGCCAAGGCATTTGCTGAGATGCATGAAACTACTGAATGGTTGCTGGATGATATGCAAAACTGAAGGAAAACACCTGTCTGCAGGCAGTGGGCAAGGGGAAATTCATTTATAGTGTATTAAGTATATATATAATAAAAATATGTATAAACAGATAGAAATGTATGTGCATAAATATATAATATATATAGTGTATAAATATATATACAATACAAATAAATCACATATAAAATATATATTAGACATACACATGCACATTTATAACACGTGCTGTGCCCCATTCTGAATTCTACCATTTCACAGAAGTTTTTAGTTCTAGTTAATGTAGTACCAGGACCTAGCTTGAAATTTAAAAACCCTTGTGACTGCTAAAAGGGCACATGATAGAGGAGAGATCTAGGAACTTGCAGCTCAAAGCTCTAGCTGATCCACGGACTCATCAGATGTAAATATTAGTTATAATATGTAGCCGTGTTATCTATATATGTTAGTTCCATATAATGTCCCTTCCCACACATTTCGGTAATTTCATTTGAATCAGAGAATCATTAAGGCTGGAAAAGTCCTCTGAGATCATGGGGTCCAACCATTAACCCAGCACTGCCAAGGTCACCACTAAATCATGTCCCCAAGTGCCACATCTACACATCTTTTAAAGACCACAATAAGAAAAACACATTTGTTATGCTTCCCAACCTACAGGTTGTATACCTTTTCATACAAAATGTCACATGGCAAATTCGTGCCACGGCATTGATTTCTTAAGAGGTATTGTTGAACTTATAATTAAAAACTAGAGAGGTTCAAATTTAGAGTTGCTTTTGACAGACAAGATTTAAAACAGCCTCATTAACACAGCACTTGCATTGGCTTTCAATATATTCAAATATTTCATATTTCCTCATTATTTTTTGACAGAAATCAAAACACCACATAGTAGGAATATTAGAGCACAAATTTTAAGTAAATGATGCAGTAACACAAATACTAGAATATTTAAAAAAAAAATTAGCAAGGAAGTCTTCAGATGAATTGCCAGGTTTTTTTTTTCTTTTTAACAAATAAATCCATGAGCTTTATTCCCAGGGTTGCAGATAGCCCACACACACAGGATATAACCACAAGGAAGACAAATAGTAGGTTCTACAGATCCTTGAAGCCAGAGCATCACCCTCAGTTTCTGTGTTTTATTTGTTTCTAAAACCAGAACTATATGTTATTAGCCATTTGATCACGAAAATGTCACATGGATTGAAGGAGTTGTAGAGTGAAGACTGTTTTACTGGTTATGTTCTTACCAAATTTATCAGCTGAGTGTGGACAATGTCTTCCACCAGTACTGCAGTTTCATGGAGTGGCCTTCGAGCATCTCCCAGGGAAAACCTGCAAGAAAGAGTTTTATTGAAAGGTTATGGAAGTAAATTATAAAGAAACAAAGTAGCTGGTCTTCAGAAAGACAAAAGGAAGAAAATATGAATAATAACAACAAGCTTAATACACCTGTGTTAAGAAATGGATCTCTCAGAGTGGTGCAAGGATTATAAACCAAAGTAAAATGATTAAAGCAACAAAAAAGCTGCAAGAGTGTACATTAAAGCATGTGGTGAGAAAAACTGAAAGATTGAGGAAACTGAGGAAAATCCAGTTTGCAAGAACATTTGTGTACACCCCTCATGCCCTTGATAAACAATGTTGGTAAACTGGTAACAATAAATGACAAAAAGATTGAGGTACTCAACAACTTTTTTGCCTCGGTCTTCAATGGCAACCTCTCTTGCCACAAGTCTCCAGATGATCCTTAATGAACCTTCCAACCCAAATCATTCTATGATTCCACGAGAAAAGAGTTGGTAAAGCTGTAGCATATGCACCACTAGGAGTAATTCTGTACTTGGAGCCCCCTTTGCTTTCAAAATTACTAAATAACTATTTGAAAAGGTAAAATGCCAACGCGTATTTTATCCCAAATCTAAAGGCTAGTGCTAAGATACAGAAGGAAAAAAATTAAAGGCAAACATTTTTATACATAAGACGTGAGGCTCTTAAAGTCTACACTGCAACACGATATGACAGGAGGTCATAAAGAGATGAAAGTGTTCCTACAATACTGCAAACAAAAGGCAAAGCCACTCCAACAGATGTCATAAAATAAGGAATTGTGACAATACGTTTTTTGTAAGGCATTTCTTCCTCTTTCTACTTTTCTTTACTTCTTTTTATGGTACTCCTTCTCCAAGAAATACCACAAGTTGTTCTTTACACCTGCCTCTGTAGGTGAAAGACAACTCCTGTGCTTTTTAGTATCTCTTCAGGGCATTTCTAAATATAAAATGCTCTCTCTCTTCCTAAACTTGAGTTTTTAAAATGCAAAAACTTGTACAGTGAAATATATTCATTGTAAATTAAATAGCACAGGCCAAAAATAACACTACAGATTCTTATAAAAATAGTGAAAATTTATTTATAAGCAAGATTCAAATCTTCACAGGTGACTGAATGTATAAATTATTTCCTTATGAAAGCATTCTTCTGCCTTGAAATAAAATAAACCTGTAATCTACCTATAAACAGCTCAAGAGTTCTATAGAAGGGTTCTTCTTCTTTATCTAATAATGAAATTATATCTAATATTCTGCAAACAGCATTTGAAATTAATTTAATGATAACAAATTTCAGCCTGATACGTGCAAGAGCACAACAAGAACTACTCTGGCAATATCTGAGAATAACCCACTGTACCACACTGGTCACAGCACAAGGAAATTACACTCCGGATTTGTCCCCTATCATTTGTCTCCCTTGTTGAGACTATCAGCATCTTAAAGAGGTGGTTCTGTTGTATAACATGTTGCACAACATCTCAAAAATGGGCACAGCTCAAATAATTTCTTCTCTACTATGTGGCAGTGCACATTTACATGGGTCAAAATGTCAGACACTTCCTAGAACTTCTAAGCCCAGCACAGAAATCCATCCAGAGACTATTAAATACGTTATAAACTGCAAATACCTGGATAGTATATAAGAAATACATATAAAAATAGAAATATTTATTACCATAGTATATTGAAATATTAAATAATATTAAAACCATCACAGATTCAAAACAAGTGCTCATATAGGATAAAGCTTAAGTATTTCTCTTTTTTTTTTTACAATAAGGTGCATATATAAATGAAAAGGACAATGTATAAATTTATATTTCTTTTTTAATCACGCAGGGTATATAAAACCAAACAGAACAGTTATCACAACCATAATATACTGTTCATTCTTAATTACTGGTCTTTTAATTTTTAAAAATAATTATTCTGTCTCTTTAAGGTTTCAAATACAAAATAAAACAACCATGAAAGAGAGCAATAAACACCTGGTTGCCAACATCGTCATCTTGAACATACATTTCTTTTGTTCAGTTTTACTCAGCATTCCACATGTACAAATTAAAGGGCTTGGGGTTTCTTTTCTGAAGACAACAAAGTGCAAGAACAAAACTCTGGTTTTGAGGCAGGATGCAGCCCCTATGTTGAGCTGTCCTCCTTGGCTGCATTCAGAAATCCCTCTCACAAGGAATCAAATGGCAGGAGAGGCAGAAGAGATGCAAACATGATGCAGCACATTGATCTAAAAGCAGACAGATATCTAATATTTTTGATCCAATCTGATACAAAAGGATATCCCTTAGGAGAAGGGGAAATGGCTTCAAACTGAAAGAGAACACGTTTATTTATAACAGGCATGAGGAAGGCATTATTCCCTGTGAGGGTGGTGAGGCCCTGGCACAGGTTGCTCAGAGAAGCTGTGGCTGCCCCATTTCTGAAGCGTTTGAGGCCAAGTTGGATGGGGTTTGGAGCAACCTGGGATAGTGGAAGGTGTCCCTGCCCATGCCAGCGGAGGGTGGAACTGGATGAGTTTTAAGGTCCCTTCCAACCCAAATCATCCTGTGATTCTGTGATACACCAGCATTGATTCTGACACATGAAGAAGGGTTAAGGTCAACTGCACAACTTGATTACAAAGAAAACCCAAGTTTCAGATGCACCTACTTTCTTCCTTTCTCACTTCCACTCTTTCTACCTTCCAAAGTTATTTCTATCTCAGTTTGCCTTCACTGTTTTCCCACGTAACTTCTGCCAACTTCTTTCCCACACACAGAAAACTAGATACTGGCATGGTGGTTTAAGCAGAAAGTAAAAACCACCACACCCACCCACAGCCACTTCCTTTTGCTTTGCAATGGATCTGTGACTTTCAGATACTAAAATAAAAGTAAAGCTCCTATATTCGTTAATTGTATTTGTATAGCATTTGATAAGTTTCTTGATTCGAACATGCTTCTGGGATAACATGTTTTAAGATCCCAAACACAAACCTTTTTTACCTCTTTCTGCTACCAGAGGTAATGATTAGAAATGCACAAGTAGTTTATTACTTTAACTCTTTCATTTTTTCCTTCACTTTTGCATGGTAGTTCTCCATAGCAGAATAAACACTAAACTAAGAGTCAGAGGGCTCAGATTTTTGCCAAGTTGCAGAATACAAAGTAGGTTAAGAACTAAAAGAAAACACTAAAAAAAAAAAAAAATCCACCACCCGAAATTTGGTGCCCTTGCTTCTGGGAAGTGAAACCGAACTTGATGCTTTAATATAAAGTTATGAATTTCACTTCACATGTGCTTTGATTTTAATGGTTCATGAGAGTCTTTTAAAGAACCTTCCATTCACTAGAAGTATTAATAAGTCTTCCTATGAAACACATAAAAATTCTGTTGAAAATAAAAAAAAAAGAGCTGTTCCTCCACAGGTAAATACTGGAGAGGAAATGTATCAAAATACAACATTTGCAGGGCATCAAAGCAGTAAAATGTTATGGAAGACTGTCCTGGTAATAGAAGCATCTACCCATTAGACATGTCATGCAATAACAAAGCCTTCTTAGAAGATCCAATTTCAAAGGTTTGTCTGTTTTAAGGAAACATTTTTACAAGGGGGGGATCAACTTACCCAGATTTTCACAGGAGGATTAAAATAGTAGCATGGAGAAAGAAAAGTCTGCTGCAGAGCTTTTATTGTTTACTTTTAGCTTCTATTTCTAATCTGTTTAAGTTCCTGTAATGATGTTTCCAGGCTCATCAAAAGGGTAAATGTCCAAGCCACTAAGTGCCTACATGAAGTACCATGGTACTATTGTGTAAACACACACTCATACTTGGCACAAGATAAGGTCTGACAGCTCCTCATGGAGCAGGGACCGACATTTGTAAGAACCTGAGAATCTTGAGCAGCTACAGAAATAGATAAAGCACTTTTTGCTGTATTTTGGGGGGAGTTAAACGCCTAAGAAAGGTTGTGGGCCAGGCACAGCCCAGGCGTGGTTCAAACACCCTGATGGAGAGCTCTCCAGGTGGCCAGACCACCAGGAGAGCAGAACGTGGAGACAGAAAGCTGCTGCAACCTCCCGTCCTCCACAGGCTCCAAAAGCTGTCCTGGCCAGAAAGGATCTATAACCAGGGTGGCTGGGAGTGCACTGAGCTAGAATAAACAGTCCCCCTTACTGGGGCTTCTACTGAGTTCATACCATAACAAAGCTGCCCCAAATCATGCAGATTTTACCACCTTGAATAAATGAATCCAGCCTAGGGAAAGTATAAAAGCAGTGAGGGAGTCTGGTGGGAAGTACGTGCTGCTTTTTTTTTTTTTTTTCTAGAAATCCCCAACAATTTTCCTTTCCTGTTTCTACATGAATCATGAACAAGAGCTAATGTGTGCCTAGGCAGTCAAGAAGGCCAATGGCACCTGGACAATAGTGTGACCAGCAGGACCAGGGCAGTGACCATCCCCCTGTGCTGGGCACTGGTGAGGCCTCACCTCAAGTCCTGCGTTCACTTTTGGGCCCCTCCTGACAAGGAGAGAGTCTAGAGAAGGGAAACAGCGCTTTGGAAGGGTCTGAAGCACAAGTCTGATGAAGGAGCTGGAGCAAATGAGGCCTGGGGGGGATCTTATCACTCTCTACAACTCCCTGAAAGGAGGCTGTAGCCAGGTGACGGTTGGTCTTTTCTCCCAGGTAACAAGTGACAGGATGTGAGGAGATGGCCTCGATTTGTGCCAGGGGAGGTTTAGATTCTATATTAGGAAAAATTTTCTTCACAGAAAGCCTTGTCAAGCACTGGAACAGGCTGCCCAGGGAGTCACTGTCCCTGGAGGTATTGAAAAGATGTGTAGATGTGGCACCGAGGGATATGATTTAGTGGCTGACCCGGCAGTGCTGCATTGGTGGTTGGACTCGATGATGTCAGAGGTCTTTTCCAACCTGAATGATTCTGTAGTTCTATGATTCGATCTCACACAGGGCAAGCAAATACTTCTTCCATCTCAGCACAGAGGTATTTATTTGCTCCTTTCTGCAACCAGACTGGGAATGTGGATCACAGGGATCCATGTGCCTGCAAGTGCCAGAGAGACTTGCGTGTCTCTGCGTGTGAGGATTGAGGCTCTCCAGCACTTACTGAGCTTGAGGCCACTGCATTTAGCACTGATCACAGTCTAAGTGCTCACCACGCACAGAACCAGCTAATTCACTGTTACAAATCTAAAACCGGGCAAGGATACCATAAAATCACAGGGGAGAAATCAACTACTAGGTATATTTGGAGTGGCTAATACCTGGGCTCACATCCCCTCAGCATTGTAAGAACATACAGTAAATTTCTTTTCTGTCCGCTGTTTGGCAGGAATGCATCTGGAATATGCAGCATATTAAGTCTCAGAGACGTTTCCATGTTATAAGCAAGTGTCCCCCTAAATGTATGAATTATTGGAAACCAAACAGCCAGGTGGTGACAAAGAAGATCAGTTTTACAGTACTGCACACAAGAACATCCAGAAATCTTGCAGCAATTTGAACACCAGAAGGACAAGCACTTCAAACCGTTAAAAATCAATAAAATCAAACTTTGGAAAATCAGTAACACCATATTTTGAAGTAATTCACCTTGGTACCATAAGACACTGCCTATGAAGACAAGGATAAAAATGTGGACATCTGGCCCCTTCGATGACAAAAAATTGAAAGACTACAGGTTTCTTTCTGGTGAGTATGGGAGTGAGCTTATCACTGCATCAGGCATCCCAGGGAAAATGAGATAAGGATAGTACCTTTTCCAAAGTCTCAAAAGCTAAAGTTAGCTCTTCTCTCTCCATCATGTTTGCCATGGCTGCTGCTGAACAAATTAGGCAGAAGTAGGGACTGAAAGGAAAGAGATGACTAGTGCCAAACCGGAAAATTGATCAGACATGCACAAGGAGGACACATCGTATGGAGAGCAGGAGTGGAAAGAACAAAATCCAGGAGGAAGAAACTGCCCTGAGTACAAGGATGATTCCAACAGGGGAGAGAGGGGTAAACAACAAGGTCTCAAAATAATTTCTATTTTATGTTGATACATTGTATCAGAGAGAGATGACGTGACAGGTTGCTGTTTTGTAGACTTCACTCCTTCCTCATACCATCAGTCAACTTACTGAGACATTAACTTCAAAATTAAATAATTTTGCTTGCTATATTGCCTGAGCTTAACGAAAAAGGGACCAAATCAAAGCACTGAGTTATGTTAACTAACCAGCATCTTCTACCAGTGCTACCTGGAAAAGCACTGGAACTTATATTGCTATTTATATGATTATCTGCTCATCAGGTAACTTCTACCAAAGCCCTTTTGAAAGAAAAGGTAACCTTAATTCCAATCAGAGTTCATAGCTAACATATTTATCTGCCTGAGATCAAGTATGCACAGTTTTCATACCTCACACAGAACACAGCTTTTTACCAGGACTTAGTAGAAGAGATATAGAAGTCAAACTCCAAGTTGCAGCTGTTTTAGACTTCTCTTTAAAGTTTAGAAAAATTATGTTGAAGTTAAAATGAAAAGAAGCATTCAAAACCTACAACAATTTTAAAACAGATACTACAAAAGTTAAGGCTGCACACATACAGCTGCACAGACCAGGCAATTTGTATGTCCAAGTAGATTTATAGGTAGGTAGGTAGGTAACTGGCTGTAATATTCAGTTAACTGGATAACAGTAATTACATTATTTTGCATGTGAAGTTAATTGGCATTGACTTCAGCGTCTCTCCCAGCCTTGCTTCCTCTATCAGGTCTTTTCTGCCTGTCCATCCCATCCCTTCCCACGGGATATGCCCCCAGGTAGTATTCCTGTACCTCTGTAATGCTTCAAAGTGCTACTGATACCTCCTCTAACTGCTGAAGGGAGACCATGTATTTCCCTTTCTTAGACCTATACTTTGCTGGACAATTAGTCACATTTTCATGTCTAATAACTGAGGGATGTATCTCATTACCCTGATGATGTGAACAGCAGTAACTCCCTGATTCCTGCTCCTATGAAGCTCTAGGAAGTCACTAATTACCATCTACTTATTCAGCAAGTGAAGACATCTTATTGCCTTAGTATTTAAATAGTATCAGATTAACTCTTAAGAATTTGATTACTAAATTATTGAATCTTTACTAGTGAGAACAGCAAGTACAGGAAGGAACTGAAATGTCAGATACAAAATGGGGCTTTCTCCAGTCTAAAATTAAGCCATGATGATGTCTGCAGATATTGGAAAAGCACAAACAACAAGAAGAGAAACATTACATAATACCATTTAATTATTCAAAAGTACATAGCAACAAGTAAAGGGATAAAATTTAGAAAAGGAACATTTAGAGCAAATTAGGAAGAAAACATCTGAAAACAAGAGCTAAAGCCCTCTGTAACCACCCCAGACGGAAGAGAAGTTTCACTGCTGGAAACACAAAAAACTAAGCTTAACCAAAAACTGGGGAGGGGTCTTGTGATGTTAAACAAGTACACAAAAGAAAATCCTGATTATGTGAATTAAAATACTTAAAAAAGAGAAATGACCCCAATCTATGATGGTATGTCACCTGCAAGTAACAGATGGTTGTTGGAATTCTGTATTTGGAGTCTGAAATGAGCTTCACTGATGCTTATCATTACTAAAATTGGAAAACCAGGAAGAGACTTCATAATGAATAATTATTTTGAGCTTATTGAAATTTCTTAATGCTTACTTAACAGTTCCCTACAGATACTTCTCAATTATCAGGGTGGAAATCATCATCCAAAGACATCAGTCAAGTTCACTGCTGCACTAAAACTTAAACAATGCAAGACCTTTGTATGAGCAACTTTGTTTACCTGAAAATGGAAGCAGTTTGTCTACACCCAGAGTTTTTAAATGGTGAGGTCTGCCAGGCAGCACGATTAACAATGCCCACCATCCTGCCAAAAGAAAAGTTCAATTCTTCTCACAAAAAGACAAACCCTGTCCCCAGTGACACCAACCATAAATCAAGAATAACACAAAATCCTCAGGGATAAATTTCAGAGATGCTAAAGTCTCCCAACTCCACGGGAGGTCATTCTGTTTTGACTCAATAAAGTGTTTTAAGCATGAACCTTCTGAATCCTGTTCTTAAGCTGATCTTGAATGTTTCAATAACTTGGGGAAACAAAAAAATATCCTAAATTTTCCCCTTATAAAGGGCAACTTTTGTTAATGTTTCTTTAAAAACACTATAATATATGCAGTAAGAATTTTTGCCTTAACAAATTCATAAGATCATTATCTTGCAGGATAGATGGGGAAAAAAGGAAGATACCACTCTATCACTTCTATTCCATGAATCACAGACGAGGTGAGGTTGGACATGTAGAGATACTCAGTTCAATTCCCTTCACAAAGAATTTCCTCAGGGCCACGTCCAGTTGGGTTTTAAGTTTCTCCAAGGATGGACACTCTACAACCTCTCTGTGCTGCCTGTTTCCACACATTTGACCACCCTCATGGTAAAAAAAGTGTTTTCTTTATTTTTAAGTGGAATTTCCTGTATTTCAGTCTGTGCTCAGTGGCTCCTGTCTGGTCACTACCCACCACTGAAGAAAGCCCAGCTCTAACAGCTTTACTCCTTGCCATCAGGTATTTACAGACATTGAAAAGGTTTCCCTGATCCTTCTCTTCTCCCGGATAAACTGTCCCAGCTCACTCAAGCCTCTCTTGTACGAGAGGTGCTCCAGTCCCTTAAGCATCTTAGTGGCCCTTCACTGCATTTGTTCCAGTACTTCTGTGTCTCTCTTAGACTGGGAAGTCCAGCAATGGGTCCAGCACTCCAGAGGGGTCTGAGCAGTGCTGAGCAGAGGGGAAGGATCACCTCCCTCACCTGCTGGAAGCATCCTTCCTAATGCAGCCCAGGGTGCTGCCCCAAGAGCACATTGCTGCCACATGTCCAACCTTCCAGCTGGTCAGCCTCCAGCCTGTTCAGGTGGCTGGGGTTATTCCCACCTTGAGGCAATCCCTTTAAGGATTCCCCTTTATGGGACTTCATGAGGTTCCTGTTGGGCCATTTCTCCAACCTGGTGAGGTCCCTCCGAATGACAGCACAACCACCTGGGTCTACCAGCTACTCCCCCCCAGTTCTGCATCATCAGCAAACTGCTGTGGGTGCACTTATGTCCCACCATCCAGGTCACTAATGAAGACATCACCCAGCGCTGACCCCAGGATCAAGCCCTGGGATGCATCACCAGCAACATCCCTCCAGAGGGACTTCATGCTGCTGGTACCAACCCTGTGAACTTCAGCCCCTCAGCCAGCTGTCAGCCTGTCTCACTGTCCATTCATTTATCTATTTCATCAGCTTGTGTAAGAGGATGTCACAGGAGACAGTGACAAAAGCCTTGCTGAAGTCGATGCAAACAGCATTCCCTGCTCGTCCCTCATACACTGCAGTGGTTATTTCATCACAGAAGGCCATCCGATGGATCACATGTGATTTCCCTTTCATAAATCCATGCTGACATCTCACAATCACTTCCTTATCCTTAACAGGCTCAGAAATGGTTTCTAGGATCATCTGCCCAGGGACCAATGTGACTATGACTGGCTTGTCATTCCCCAGATCCTCCTTCTTGTCCTTTTTTGGAAATAGAAATGACATTTTCTTCCTTCTGCTCCTCAGGAATGAACTTCCCCCAGTAGCCATGACTTCTCTTCATGAGCAATAACATACATAAAATCAAAGCAGAATCTTGTATATTATGTTATCGGAAGAATAAATATGTAAATTAAAGCCCGATTTCAAGCAGAAAGTGTTGTAAGATTATCCATACTTAAACTTTTATGACTACTGTTAAGGCATGAAAAATGATTACATGTATATAAAAACACAGCTCAGAAAATGCATTTGAGTAAAAGGGTTTTTAAGTATTTTTTCCTCCCCCAGGGTCAATACGCAAAACATTGCCAATTTTGATGCAAAACGCTACAGAAGTCTACTTTCAACGAACTATTTATAGGTGTGTATATATATATATATGGCTAAATTCCATCAAAACCCAATTTTCTAAGCTTTGCTAAAAGCTCTGCAGAATAATCTTTCTACAGATGGTTGCACTGAACTGACTCGGTTATTCTCTGTAAACTGTGGGATGTACAAAACCCATTGGCTGAGGAGGAGTGTGACTCTGTAAAATAAGTAAATGTGAGAATTTGGACAGCTATGTCATATAGGTGCTTCTAAAAGCCCCGTTATTAATGAAAAACAATACACTTCACCCTTTTTTTTTTTTCTCTTATATTACAGTAAGCACTTCCTAAGTGCTGCAAATCAGCAGATTTATCCCAACACAAAGCTGTGGGCAAGACCCCTTTTCAGTGCCATTGTGAACTAATCAGAATACATCAAACTCTAACCGTTAAGTGTCTTAAACATAAATTAATTTTACAAATCCTTATGACTGGCCAAGGAAGATGATATAATTTATTCCAGTTGTATAACATAATACGTTCCATTCGCTCACTCACAAAGGGTTTCGGCTTTTCAGGAAATAAATGAGACAACTGACTTTGTTGACTACGACTAGACTGGACTAGGATCAGTCACTTTTGCTCTAGGAAAAAGTTCAACTCAACAATGTACCCAAACACAACTGGAATTTAACAAAGCCGAGAGAGATGAATTCCCAGTCTGCTCTCATGAGGACAGGGCGAAAAAGTGATGAGGAGGGCAGGAAGTCAAAACATCATTTCGCTGTATATATACATTGTAAGTGTTAACCAAATGTGGAAATCCCTTGCTATTTTAAATCTAGATTAAAACCACAAGACAATTTAAACTAATCCACAAGATACAAAACATAAACGAGGATGCATGTTTTATGCTAATTTTTTGAGAAACAATATTATTCTTTTTCATATCCTTCAAAACATCAAGGCCGTTTTTCACTGTTTTAAAAATTCACATCATGATTTTATGAATGAGATCTGTGGGCGTTGAATGATGATAATTATATCCAAGTCTCAAACAACACACCTCCTTATCAGACGTTAACATGTTTTATGACATCAGTGTTTCACTTCACTGCCCTTCCTGAAGTCAATGCCTGGAGAAGAGAAGCAACTTGTCCACAGTGGTCGGTGACAGAAAAACCAAGTTATCCCCCTGTGCCTCCCATTGCCAGGGGGTAACAAGTGCTCTACTGACAGATCGGCTTTGCAAATTAGAGTCATTTTAATAGTAAATTAGCAAATTAAATTTAATTTTAATAGTAAACCAAAACATCCACCCCTGCATGTAGGGAGCCTGCATTCTCACTATTCACCACTGCAGTACTTGTGTCAGAGAGGCGCTGCAGTAGCACTGCAATAATGGGGAGAAATGCAAAAAAGTGTCAAAAAACGTGGCCTATCTCAAAAGTATGGAAACACTTGAGACCAAAAGGACCTTACAAATGCCAGCATTTTCATGAACACTGTAAAATCTAACCATGAAATTAATACTTGCAGTATTTCTAGACTTAATTTTTTAAAATCTATTGTACCTATTGACAGAACTGCTGTGAAATACTTAATGTGACTTCTGGATCATCAACGGTTCAGAGATCCCAGCTTGGAACTCTGTGCTCTGAACTAAAATGAACAACTTTGGGCCAAGGCAGTTCATGCCTACTACAAGCAACTCAGCACCACACCTCCCCAGTTACCAAAACTCAAAGACACTGTGAGCTGGTACAGTGGTTACTCTGTGTTATCACTGAACCTGCGAGTGAAAAAATAGAAATTATTTCTCCACTAGGCACAGATAAAATACATCCACTAGACAAAACGATACAAAAAAAAGTAAAATGTAGAGTAGTTCTTTCAAATACTTGGTTTTAATTTAGATTTAACTTCGGGAAGGACTGAACTCACCAATACTCTCACTTTTTCTGGGAGTAAAATTCTACTTTAAGATATATCCATTTCAGTGCTTTAAAAATGTATTTTATTTCAGAACTCAAACTATGCAACCTTCTCCCTAGAGTAAGAAACTGGAAGTTCTCTGATAAAATCTTTTCTGGAAAGTCAGGGCAATTACATATCAATGGTGTGCTCCTTTTCCTGCTTTCAAATGGATTACTTAGATGTTTTAAAATGTTATAACCCACAATAATCTGTTCCAGGCACCAACGAGAAGGAAGAAAAAAATTACAGAAGTCAAGATGTCGCCTGGAAGCACTTTATGGCAAACATTATAAAGATAACACAGAGCAGAGAAGCTCTGGTTCAATCCATTATAAATACCCCATTCTTCTTAAAATCACAAAAATGTATTTATAGTAAAGAACTCTCACAGCCTTTTTCCTCCGAAGACTTCATTTAAGCACAATTTGGCAGAATTTTTGGAACAAGAAAAGAAGAGTTTTATAAAATATTGATGTTTCACAGTCACCCTAGTCTTGATCTACTTGCTACAAAAACAAAAGCAAGGACTCTGGGAGATGACCACATCCGTGTCTACTAATTACACTCTAGTTTTTTATTTTGTCCAAAATGTGCTGTCTAGCAGCTAAACAGAGCACAGATGCTAAACCATCGCTTAGACAATTAATGTCTCATTAAAAATATGAGTTGGTTTTCTCATTTTATTACTGACACGATATATTTTTTAACTAAATATATGGGATATAAAAAACTAAACCAAACCCAAACCAACCAAACAAACAATCAAATAAAAAGCCCAAAGGGGAATATTGACAAAATATATTCCTATTGACACAATCTATAGATCAAACCCCTTTTTTCCCATATGTCCAAAGGACAGTGTAGATGGTTGCCCTCCCTGTTTTCGCCCCAGGTCCCTCCCATGACTTCAGGAAGGGGACAAACACAGAAGAAATAGGCTACACTGATCCCCTTGTGCACTAGAATTATTAAATAATCACTTTGAGTTCAGAGATGATCAAAAGGAAATAAGAAACAGCTTTCTTACGTTTCTCAAAATAAATGGTTTTCTTTTTTCCAGTGGTAAAAGGCTCAGTGGAGAGCAGGAAAGACTTTAGAAAGACTTTTTTCACAAGCAAAGTAGCATAAGCACTTCAAGATCTTCATTCAAAAATTTAATTTTCAAAAGTATGGAAAATACTACATTTACAAAGGAAAGAAGCAAAATTGCAAGGACCAAATATGCGCTGTCAGTTTAAATACAACATATTAAGAGCATCGAAAAGAAGGATCTGAAGTTACAGATCAGCACATCCAACCTGTGAGTCATGAATCAAAGACAAAAAAGGGGGACAAGGGTCACTCTCATAGGGCTCGACAGACCTACACAGGAAGCAAATGCTTAGTTACCTATTTCACTTTGTTGATGATAGTTCGAAAAGGGTCAATGTAAAGAACAATGTGATATTCATTCAAATTTGCCTTTTTTAAAAAAATTGTCTTTTCTGACCTTTCTTAATTTAAAAAAAAGACAAACTCGAGTTGTGCTCATTCAGGCAAAATGTGTATGACTTGGTATTTACTGACAAGCATTTAAATTTGAATAACAATTTGGAAAGAATTTACTATAAAATTATAAATTGATTGAATTAGTATTAATACATGAACTATTAATTAAAAAATTTCAGACTGCTCAAGTAGGGGCAAAATCAGCAATCAAATACGAGCATTTAAAAAGTTGGAGATTTTTGGTTTGTTTGTTTTATTTTTTAATACACAGTCCACCCAGTGTTATGCCCAGTACATGAGTCAACAAAGGAAACCATTATCATGGATACTGTACTTTATCTGTATCTGCAGAACACAATATGAAATGACATCGGGTAAAATCCTAACTCCCTTATTTATCAAAACAGACAAGCCAGGCAAAATGAAAAAAGGCACACAAGTACAAAAGTCATTCCAATGTACACTTCTAATTACTTACTGCACATTTCTGTGATTGCGGAATAAAAAAATTTTTGAAAAAAATTAAGTACATGAACAGCATCCTAAACGAAACCCTCAGATGCTCAGTGTCAAACAGCTTTTAAAAAGAACCAGACTTCCAAAGCAAGAATTAATCTCTACAGACACAAGTGAGGAGCTGACATGCTTGAGGGAATGACATCCAGTATCCCATCTTCCCCTTTCTCTTCCTCCTTAGGAGCCAAGGAAGCAATGGTTGGACTCACAGAAAGACCAAATTCCCCAAGAAAAGCTGTGGTTTCACTGAATCACACACTACAGAGGCAAAAGCAAATGTAATTTTTGGTGTCAGAATGATCTGTTACAGAAGAATAATTAATGTCTCCCCTCGTGCTGCAGTTACTGAACACTTCTCATTTCCTTCCTTTCAGTTTCAGAGTCCGAGAGGAAAAGAGCAAGAGCCACATTCCGGGGCACCCCAGGTGCCATGGAGGGGGCATCCACAAAACACCGAGCTATTCCCTTTTTTTATTTTTTTTTCCTTTAAAACACCCTGACTGTGCTTCTATATCCAGGCACAGTCGTCGCTTCTTCGAGCTGCAGCTTGGCCTCGCTCCCCAGACAAGGGATGGTGCTCGTGGCCGAGATTTGTGTGGTCTATGGTGAGCTCTGCTTCCTGGAAAATGTGTGGCACCATCCAGAGTTTATTTAGAGCCCAAGTCTCCCGGGCACACTATGTAAGTTTATTGTTTATCGCTTGCTGGGGAAGTTCTTCTGAGGTCAAGGTAAAAAGCAGGAGGTGATATTTGATATAAATGTTCCAGTGCACATTATGAGGTTCACGGTTGCAGTGGCCCCCGGAGCACTTTGCTGGTGGTCCGTGGAGATCTGGCCGGTGGAAGGTGCTGGCTTTCCCTGCTTCCAGCTGCTATATCATACTGGATGTATTTTTAGCCTCACTTCATGTTTTCCTAATATTCCTTTTCCATGTAAGCAATTAGTGTGGTTACCAGGGATGGCAACAGAAGTGATATTCAGCTGCCAGGGGGAGAAGAAGGTGGTCCTTCAGCCGGGCACGGGAGGAGATGCACAGGACAATCTCCTTCTTAGGAGGTGGGAGGGAACCCACCCAAGAGCCACAGTATTAGCACCTCAATTTCTCCCTTCACTAAAATGAACAACTTAATTTTGTTTTCCTCACAAAATTCTGCTGACAAATTCTTTAGTATCAATGAGGAGGAAGGAACAAACACGCAAGCTGCACTTTTTCAGCCTTCTGCTATGAAGTAAAAGCAGAAAGGAAAAAGACCCCATGAGGTTGCAATCATTGATTAAACTTACAAAAAAGACCTGGCCAAGGTATAAATGGGATTAAAAAAAATGTGACATTTCTGGTCTTGATTTTTGTGGGTTTATATTTTTTTTTAAATCTTAGCTTCATACTGCACCTAGAGATTACTAGGTACAGTAGAAATGTCTGTAGAGTTAGCTCAGCAATCTAAAAAGAGAAAAAAAGACTTCCAAAAAGCCTTTGGCCATGACCTAGCAAGATTTTTTAATTTTCTCTACCTCCTTTTTTGGGTTTTTTTTTGGGGGGGGGAGAATTTTCTAGCATTTACCTAAATTTCCCAGTTAGCCTCCACTGTCTTAATGCATATTTACTTACTTTCATCTTGCCTTTGACTAATTGAAAGAGACTTATCAAATCAACTGGAGACAACTTAAATAATATTATATAAAAATATTAAACAGTGAATGTTTCCTGAACAAAGAAAAGTCTCTCTTTATACTTCTAAAATTTTCATTCGTATTTAATTATCCATGAAATTGCACTAACTTCAATTTGCTTATGAAGGTACAGCTGAGAGCAGTCCAGCCCCTAACCACGCAAACATGCTTTACATTATCTTTAAGGAAAAATACACTGAATATTTCAGAAGTTACAAATTAAAGTATTCAGCTTCTGAATTCAGTTAACTTACGACGATGCTGATGTACGAGCGAGTCTTATTTAGGAACACAGTCACTGGAGATGGGGATTTGATGTATTAAAGAGAGTCCTTGCCTCCCTCTGAAATGCAGCAGAGTTCAGGCTCCTGATGTCTCACTCCTCCTCCAAGAGAGGAGTATTTTTTTTTACAATTCTCAGGAGCTTTTGCTTGATGCCTGGAAAACACCAAATCCCTTATTGGCTTTAGCTGTCTGTAAGATTTCAGTAGAGCAGTCCCGCTGAATCTCTTTCCAAGACTTTGCAACTGAGGACCTTCCTAAACCTCAGCTTAGGAAGGATTTACAGAGACTAAATTTGCTCATCAACGGCTGACAGAGTAAAACACAAAATTGCATAAAGCTGGATGGAAAAATCACTTCCATGTATGAAGGTTTTCCTCCCTTCTCTTCCCCAGAAGTTTAATCATCATCTAATGGTTGCTGTTCTTCCATCACTTTGACAGGGAGCAGACTGTAATGCTTAAAAATTAAGCAACAAAAATAATAAGGTGGGGTGGTTTTTTTCTTTCTTTTCAAAATAACCCCACTGACTCGTATATGTGCATCCTGACTAGTAGGAACTTTTTCTGGCATCTGTCCAGACACTTATAGAAAAGTAAAGAGTATAAACATGTTTTTAGAACTACAAGAACATTTTTCTCCCCCTTTTTTTCCCCCCCCCTCCTTTCCCATAAAGGCATTATCTACAAAGGTAGGTATGGAATAACATTCATCTTGAAACCCCAGCCCATCAAGATGGAAGGAAATGCAAACTGCATGGAAAGCTGTTTTCAGGGACATACTGTGCAACCATGAGCCTGCTTTGTACGTTCAGGAAATTCTCATGAGTTTTCTTAATGAAAAAAAAAAAAGAAAAAGACTAAAAAAAGATTTGCCGTAAATATCTCACGAGCCATGACAAAGTACCTTATAAAATATAACTATTCATGAACAGTCTAGCCCCTGGAATTAAAACACTGACACTTTCTATTAAAAGGTGCTTAGTCACAGTTCACTAAGTATTTACAACGAATCATTTATTCTCTAATTTCATTGACTTTTCTGTCGTTAGCAAAAGTCAGGAAAACTTCCTGCATGTGTGTGAATGGCTTCTGTATGTAAACCACAGCTTGCAAAGTCAATTTTATGGAGGCTGAAAGATTTTCACGTTGTACAAGTAGGTCCTCCTCTTGTGTACAAAATCATTTGCTTAAACTTCAATTGGATGCAAGCATTCAAATGAATTGGAACCACAAGGCACAAGAGTAAATGGACATCATACCTCAGGGGATAAAAGAGAAAATGGAAAGACACAGTCCTCCAAGTTAACCAGCTCCCGATTTCTATCAGTCAGTTTTCCAGCCAAATCCTGGCATCCTTTCTCTGTCTTTCTCTTTAAAGTCAGCCAAGGAAATAGAAGCTCAAGCAAGGAGAGGGTGAATGAAAAGCAAATTATGCAGCACTAAAGAACCCATGTTATCACAAAGCAATGTCAAGACTTGAGCTATTGGTATTGCCAGGCACTTCACCAAATGACAACAGGAGGTCTTCCGCTCTTGTTTGGTGGAGAAGGAATGGGGGACTTGGGGTTCCCTTCTAAGAATCTGAGTGAGATGCTGTCCAAGCAAGACAAGCTCAAAGGGCTTTGTAGGGAAATGGGGTGCTTATAAAAATAAACAGATCTGCCAAGAAATGCAGCCTTTAACACTATCAGAAAACAGATAACTTCCCTCAGCTCCTGTCAAAGACAGAACACTGTAAAATGCTGTGGTTTATCTTTCCAGTGAGGCTTACACTGAAACAGCCTAATGGAGTTATGTGAACACCTACATCTGAATTCAATTTTCATATCTAGGAGTGTTTTCTCCTAACTCTCAAACCTTTCCATGGTTTGATACCGTTAATTTGTGTGATACTAGTACGGTTACTGCTGTCCTGTTGACATAACTTAGCAGTACAGAATCATTTAGGCTGGAGAAAAGCTTTAGGAGCATTAAGTCCAACCATTAACACTGCCAAGCCCACCAGTAAACCATGTCCCTCGGCACCACATCTACACACCAAGGTCTTTTAAATCCCCCTAAGGATGGTGAATCAATCACTTCCATGGGCACCCTGTTCCAATGGTTGACAACCCTCTCCAGGAAGAAATGTTTCGTAATACCCAATCTAAACCTTCCCTGGTGCAACTTGAGGCCGCTTCCTCTTGTCCTACCACCTCTTACTTAGGAAAAGAGGTCAATTTGCACCTGGTTACACTCCGCTTTCAGGTGGTTGTTGAGAGCAAAAAAAGGCCCCACCCCCAGCCTCCTTTTCTCCACGCTGAGCTCCCCGCAGCTCCCTCAGCTGCTCCTCATCAGACTTGTGCTCCAGACCCTTCCCCAGTTCCGTTGCCCTTCTCTGGACTCACTCCAGCACCTCAATGTCTTTCTTGTCATGAAGGAACCCAAAACTGAACCCAAGATTAAAGGTGAGGCCTCACCAGTGCCCAGCACAAGGGGATGGTCACTGCCCTGGTCCTGCTGCCACACTGTTGCTGACACAGGCCAGGTGCCATTGGCCTTCTTGGCCACCTGGGCACACACTGGCTCATGATCAGCCGCTGCCAACCAGCACCCCCAGGTCCATTTCAGCTGGGCAGCTTTCCAGGCACTCTGCGCCCAGCCTGCAGCACAGCAGGGAGTTGTTGTGATTTAAGTGCAGGACTTGGCCTTGTTGAACCTCACACAATTTGCCTCAGCCACCAGTCCAGACTATCCAGATTGCTCTGCAGAGGCTTCCTGCCCTCCTGCAGATCAACACTCCCACCCAGCTTGATGTTGTCTGCAAACTTGCCAAGGGTGCACTTGATCTCCTTGCCCAGATTATTGATAACTCTGAAACTCTTTCTCTGAAACAAAAAAAAACCAGCACCGTAAATTTGCGGCCTTCATACTTTACCTTCCCCTTTTTCTGGTAACACTGATAAGAAAGAAAGACTAGAACCTTTTCCTGAAAATTGGGCACACCTCTAACTGGTAAAGGGAGAAGTTTCACAGAAAGTGGGTCAACTCATAGTCACAGGTGTCATATTTTAAGCTCTGCTTCATAAAGACTTATTCATATGTGACCACAAAGGTTAGGCTGATGAAGAACCCACCACTGCTTCTCTATGTTGAACTACTCCACTGACTATCTCGCTGTTCAAAATATGCTTTGGTTTTAGTATTAATTTACCTCACTTCAGTTTCCAGTCAGTCTCTAACCTGCTTGTGGGACTCAATGCTCTGAAAATCAAGAGATTCAGTTGGTACAGCCCCTGGAATACAGAAAGCTACTCAGCTGACCAAATGTAGGGTCGATGTCATAGCGATATGACCAGATCTTTAGGCTGCACAAACTTCAAAAGGATTTTAGATTTTTACAGTATGTGAACTGGATGCTGGTTTTGAACCCTTTCTCTTTGAGATAACAGGCTTTAACTTTCAATGTTAACAGTGACCTTCTGACATTTTATTTCATAAAGTACACAGACACTATGTATGACTTGGAATTGTTCCTGCCACTGTTTTCATAATAACCCTCTATTCCCAAAAGCCAGACAGGAATATTTAGATTAAAACAGAGATGGTTCACCTGAGTCCACTCATCAAACAATCAAGATCTGCTACTGTCCCTCCACTACCTTTGATTCAAAATAAATCTCATGTAATTAGTCTGATAGTTATATACATGTGACAAAAACTAAGAGCATATTAAAACACTAAATACTTCAAGGATATTTCAAATAACATGATCTCATTAATGCTACAGATTTTTAAGCATTTGCATTTTGACAGCCATTTTAACCAATAAAAATGACAAACATTGCATAATGCGTGATGGACACACAAGAAGTCACACAGGTGTCACTAACACTGATCTTTTAGTGTTCATTGATGAAAAATTATAGACTTAACATACCACAGCTGTCTATAACTAGTAAAAGCCTGATGATATCTTTTAGGTCTCTCACATGTTTTAGATTCCAAAATGACTCTGGATGTTACTTTTACTTACCAAGGTATCATCACAAATTGTAAAGGCAAATGGTAAATAATGCTTCTGAAAATACAAAGCCCTTTGTTTTAAACCACTGATAAACAACTTATCTTGAAAAAGAATCAGGTAGCACTGAGTGACATAACATATGTGTTGTCATTTTATTTTTAACATGAGTTACCCAAGCTTGAAACAATACACCCTACCTTATCCCCAGTTTTATGGAAATAATGTTCTCACCGTTTCTTCCAAAGCCATAAGTAGAGCGAGTGAATCATCTTGTCCTTACTGCCCTTACATATAATTTTTATTCTGAATTTTTTCATAGAATAAAATAAGCAGAGGTACTTTGCTCGGGAAAACACCATGTAGGAAATAAGGTTATGAGTTCAAATGCCTTTTCAGCAACTAAAAAATCACAAGAGAACTGCTGGTGAGACTGATTAATGTGCAAGCACAATTAACACACAATCACACCCCTATATTTCTACCATATTCTTATATTCCAATTAATGGAACAACCACACAGATAAAGCCCAAAGACAAGACTGTCACGGATTATCATGTTGAATGTGGGGAATCATGAAATAACAGTTCAGTAAAAGAATGTTCTGAATCATAAAATAAAGCTTTCATAAACAAGTTTAGAAAAAAACATAATTACATATTATGTCTGTGGCAAACAATGAAGCTGATTTTGCTGGGGTTTAGCTGACAGAGTAATAATTCTAAAAAATTCTTCCTCTACTTCCTATGTCGTCCAAACATAGTTGACTAATATTTTTAAGCTCCCTTTCCTAAATTGCATCAACTATTCTAAACAGTGACAGTACCCCTTAAGTAGCCACTTCAGATACAACTGATCTTAGTGCTTGCAGTCTAAAATGGATGAGTTTCTACAACTCGAAAAACAGACTGAGTTTGAAAATATGCCAACTTGTGTTTTAAAGAATATGACCTCCACTATAACTTCAGTCCATGCAAACATAAGTCAAGAGATACTTAAAAATGTATTAACTTGCTGTGGTCATAAGTCGATGTTAGATGTTTGTATGGAACCTGGAGAAGCTGGAATAGTGGCATTAGTATAGACTTGAAAATGTAGAATCAAAGGAATCATCATTAAACACATTTCTAAAAATACACTTTACTAAACTGAACACAGGGGAGCAAAAAAAAAATTGTCTCAATTATTGAAGTTTTGTAACTACTGTTGTGGTTTCTTGTGCTTATCAGAAGCAAGGCAGCATGAGCTCCAAATATCCCACAGACCTTTTCAACAACCAAAACCAAATTAGGTTAGATGAGGATACAAAGGGGACTGTTTAGTTCCTCTCTTGACTGGGTTTTCATCCAGCCTGTACACTCCAAAGGCCTTTAATCTCTTAACTGCTGTTTCATTAGCATCTCTACAGAGATCCAGGGTGTTTAGCATATCTGGGAGGCTTTCATGTGCTACAAGTTGAAAAGCTTCATAGGAGAAACCAACAAGCCCCAACAAAGTAAGCCCCGGCACAAAATACTCTATCATTTTAAGTTTATAACATATGAGCACCTTGTTCCCATGCCTGGTACTGCAAAACGTTGTAAAAGAACCATCCTGACTTGTAGACCAAAGCCATAAAGAACAGATATTCAATACAGAGTGTAAATGGCTATAATCACTTCACCAGAGGAAACACACTGACAACCCACAGGCCTGACGCTCTGCTGGAGTACCAGGGAGGGACGAGCACTGTCAGAAAGCTTTGCAGCAAATATGATGCAGGGGAGATGTTAAAGTTTTTGTGAATCCTCTTTTAAAGTCCCCAGCGAAAAACACACTAAGGAAATATGCCCTGAAGACCATTTGTCTGTGTGATTCTGCTTGGTCCTTACTCAGCACAGGAAGCTCCCACTGCCCCTTTCAGCTTTCTGAAGACTCCCAAGTTTATTCAAAAAGTTTATTTTGCTTTACAACGTAACATTTCCAAAGGAAAACCCACGTGGAGTCAAATGTGTTCATTTGCAGAATTTTTGTTGCTAAACTAAGTGAGTTTTAACATGATTTTCAGGTAATGATATCACTGGGGGCAAGACAACAGAGTCTGTGCTGCACTCGCAGGACATGCAGGAGGAAATTTGTAGTTTGGAAAAGGAAGTGGGAAGTGCCACTGGGAAGTCCTTTGTGTGCCAGCCAGAGCGACAGGCTGCAATCCTGTCACCAAAATACCCCCTTGCAGTGCTGGAACTGGGACATCATTCTCAGAAGGCAATCAGTCAGCCAGCAGTCCTCGCATTGCCTCTTCAATAGAGGCATTAAAGGATGCAACTTTTCAAATATCAGCTCTCAGGCGAAGAAAAACTCATCATCTTTTTCTTTTTTTCCCCTTTTCCTTTCATATTTCAACCTTCTTTCCTTTTCACCCTAAACAATGTTCAGAAACATTGCACTGTTTTCATAAGCATCTAGTCCACAAAAACCAATTACACGGCTTATGGTGAAAAAACCCACCACGAAAATGCCACCACAAACACTTGAAAGCTTTTTATGATCCTTAAGAGGTTCACCTCCTGAATAGGACAAAGTGCAGCCTTTCTCTATTGCATTTAAGTTCTTTCACTCCAAAACTCTTAAGTAAAGAGTAACCACTCAGGAATAGAGTAATCAGAATAGGGTCAAATTGCCATCAAACATCAAAATGCTGAAATGGCAAGGAAGAGATGCCTGCTTAAAGTTTTGCTCTATATTGTCTGTATTCTGGGAAAAAAATCTCTAAAATTTTAGGCAAAGCTGTTTAAAGATGCTGAAAAAGTATATTCTATTTCTAATAGTTACTACTGATTAATGGTTAATGAGAGACTGTTGAGAGACGACTACCTCATGAGAAAGGAAAGAACAAGTATATCAAGAGGTTCATACTCATAAGACAAAACCTTATGAAAGACCTTTAGAAATGCCTCAAAACCAAGACTTTACACTTTCCCTCACAGGCAAGGAGGCCCTGCAGAGAGACTTCGACAAATTGGAGGACTGGGCAATCACCAACCATAGGAAGTTCAACAAGGGGAAGAGCTGGATTCTGCACCTGGGATAGGCCAACTCCGGATGTTTGTACAGACTGGGAACGAGATGCTGGAAAGCAGTGCTGGGAAAGGGACCTGGGGATTCTGGTTGATGGCAAGTTGGATATGAGTCAGCAGTGCCCTGGCAGTCAGGACTGACGCCCTGTGTCCTGGGGGGCATCAGGCAAAGCATCGCCAGCCAGGCCAGGGAGGGGATTGTCCTGCTCTGCTCTGCACTCAGGCGGTCTCACCTTGAATATTGGGGTAGTTTTGGGCACCACAATGTAAGGAAGATATTAAGCCATTAGAGAGTGTCCAAAGGGGGGCAACGAAGATGGTGAAGGGCCTTGAGGGGAAGCTGTAAGAGGAAAGGCTGAGGTCACTTGGTCTGTTCAGATGGAGGAGACTGAGGGGAGACCTCACCGCAGTTACAACTTCCTTGTGAAGGAAAGAGGAGGGGCAGGCACTGAGTTCTGCTCTGTGGTGACCAGTGACAGGACCTGAGGGAATGGACTGGAGCTGTGTCAGGGGAGATTTAGGTTGAACATCAGGAAAAGGTTCTTCCCCCAGAGGGTGGTTGGTCACTGAACAGGCTCCCCAGGGCCGTGGTCACAGCACCAAGCCTGACAGAGCTCAAGAAGCGTTTAGATGATACTCTCAGGCACATGGTGTGACTCTTGGGGATGGTCCTGTGCAGGGCCAGGAGTTGAACTCAATGATCTTTGTGGGTCCCTTCCAACTCAGCATATTCTGTGATTCTGTGAATTTACTTTTGGCCTGTAACATCACCGACACAGAGCCTGACCACGCTGAGCTGTCCTGTTACAAGAGGACAAGCCCCAGAGATCACCCATCCCAAATGTGTGCAAGATCACAGGGTGACCACAGGCAGCCCCAACCCCTGCCCATTTTGCATACCCTGCCTGCTTCCCCCTGCTCTGGATGTGGCTGGCCCAAGGAAACCCACATCCTAAGCCGCAGGCTGGCAGGCACCTGGGCTAACTCTTCACACAGGATGACAAAGGGCGTTAAATTTACCAATGTCAGGTGGACGAACTCAAAATTTGGATAGTGTTTTTAAATAACAAAATGACTACCTCCTTCCTGACCTTTCCTGAAACAATGGCAATGCAAAAGAATAAGCGGCTCTTTCCTGAACCCTCACCATCAAATTTGAAAAAGGCAACTGTCAAGGAGGTAAGGGAAGAGTTTTGCCTACTCTGCTTCAGCATAGGTTTAATGAAGACAAATGACCACGCCACGATGTCACTTCTCAATACACTACATGTTTTTAAGATTCAATGACACTCTCGAGCAAGTCCAGAGGAGGCCATGAAGATGACAAGAGGGATGGAACTCCTCTCCTATTAGAACAGGAGTTTGAGAGAGTTTGGGGTTATTCAGTCTGGAGAAGAGAAGGCTTCAGGATGACCTTAGAGCCCCCAAAGGGGCTCCAAGAGAGCTGGAGAGGGACATTGGACAAGGGTCAGGAGTGACAGGACAAGGGGGAGTGGCTTCAAACTGACAGAAGGTTTAGATTAGAGATTAGGAACAAATTCTTGCCCTTGAGGGTAGTGAGGCTCTGGCACAGGTTGCCCAGAGAAGCTATGGGTGCCAAATCCCTGGAAGTCCAGGTTGGATGGAGGTCTGAGCAACCTGGTCTAGTGGAAGGTGTCCCTGCCCATGTCAGGGAAGTTGGAATCAGGTGACCTCTTATTCTGTTCATGTAAATCTGCTCCCACAGCTGGGGGACAAGACGGCTTTGAGTGTGCATGTATGATAAAAGGATATTTAAAAGAGGAAATACCAACGAAATCTTCCATCCATCAACCAAATTTACTATTAGGACCACTAACAAAGGATTACAAATTATTCTTCACACTTAGCTTGAAAAATGACACCATATTATCTTTTTTTCTGCAAAGTTAAAAATGTCTGAAACTGAAGTAGCTGATTTTTAACTGTTTTTAACTTCTGAATTTACTGGCTTGCTCCTGAGAAGATAGGAAAATTTAAAATCACTGAAATAAACATATAGAATTGTATCTTCCTTCAGTTGATAAAGCACAGGCAAGTATGTAGTAAATCTCCTTTTAATTGGCTTGATAGAAGGACTTTTGCAAATAAAGTCTGTTTTTAGTTCTTACTTCGAAGGCTATAAGCAGAAGCCGCCAAAAATAGTTTTCATGGTGGCAAATTCTGTCAGCTCTCACACATTTTACTGAAAAACATATAGTATTTTGTTAACTTCCTTGCAAAAACAAAATACAGCAAAGTGTTACGCTCTGTTACACAGTCAAAGAATCAGATTCAAAACCATTCAGGAAATCAAAGAAAGGTTGAACTTTATTTTACTTGAGGCCCTTTGGGTCAGAGAGCAAATAATAACTGAATAATAACAACAATTAAATGCACTGATTTGTTTCATGTTATCAAGTAACTTTCTTACTTGGCCTCCACAGGCCCTTCATTTTTATGTTTGCTTTCAGAGAAGCTATAAAATCTCTCAAGAATAAGACTTCTCCTTGGCAGAAGTGCACACTAGAGATGGTAGCTCTCACTGCCTATCCAGCCTAACCTTTAAAAATTAGGCTGAGACATTTTCTCTCTAAAATGAAGGTTTGGAAGCACATTATTTTGAGCTTGAAAACCAGAACTTACTAGGAATTGGAAATATTTGTAGAAATTAATTTGAAAAACTGCACTTTAAAAGAAAAAACTATTTGATGCTAAAAATGTTTTAGCTAAATCGAAACAAATATGAGGATTTGTTTGTCTGGGGTTTTTTTAAGAATAAACTATACAGGCCTGTTAGTGGGGAAAGAGTTACTTATCCCCGGGCTAAGCTTTGCTTCCCTTACCAGGAATGACCTGGTTAGCATAAACTCAGTTCTTGGTACTTACAATTTAACTAATTTTACATTTGTAACATAGACCAAATGTTCCAAGCTAAAGGAAAAAAGGAGAGCAAACTCACGTATCCAAGAATGCACTTTCAATTTACTCTAAAATCAGATTTCTATAAACAAAAGTCTTGATGTAAAGCATTTCTATAAAATGGATGAGAGCAAAATTGGTGGTTTTTGCAGAGCATAGCAGAACTGGAAACTAAAAATATTATTTTAGGTGGTGAAAACAAAACTTTTTGCATATGTAAGTGAATTATGGTGGGTTTTCCTGTTGCCTGTAATTTAGCTTCAGTAATGAACAGCTTTTTGGGTCTTTCTGAGCTGTACTTCTTTTTCCCTGGGGAAGAGGGGATTTTAGCATTTCTTAGAAGTCAACTGAGAGGTTGAAAATTATACGAAAAAGATAAAAACAACTACTGATAAAATAATTGATTTGGTTTCAGCACAGAGTCTACGGAAATGCTGTAGCAGAAAACCAAGCCAAACGTGTCTTAATTACAAATCCTAATCCCACATTTAATTGTTTGGGTTCCACAAACTTGCAAAGTTTAAAGTACACTGTACAGAACTTTCAAAATAAATTCAACTAAACCAGCTTATGATTGACGTATTATGAATCGTACAGTTCATGAATGATGATACAATTCTTATTTTTATATTGTCTGTTTGCTAATGTAAAGGAATTTTTTTTTTTTAAATCCAATTCGCAAGTCTTGGCAGCTACTGCATCTTACTGAAAAGGTTATGTACTTAGAATAAATTCTCTCCCCTTCTCCAAAAAAAAAAAAGTAGGAAATAGTAATGACTGTATCTAACATTTCAATTGTGTTTTGTTAATAAGAAAAACACTTTTTGAAGGTGAGCAATGGTACAGGAAAAGTACTGTGAAATTAAAAGAAACCATTTTTTCACAATCATGTAAAAATAAGAAAAATAGACTAAATTACATTTTCCAAAACATGTTTCCTTTGCCAAACATAAGCAAAGCATGAGACCAACAAGACTTTTAACGGCCTTTTTCACACTCCTATTTTCATCAAAACTTGGAGGAAGAATCACAGAATCAAATAGGCTGGAAAAATCCTCTAAGAGATCAAGTCCAGCCTTTGACCTGATGCCACCTTTTCAACTAGACCACGGCAGTAAGTGCCACACCCAGCCTCCTTAAATACCTCCAGAGCAAGACTTTTAGCAAAGGACAGGGACCATGGCCACAGAACCACCTCAGGTGGCAATAACAGCTTCAAGGGAGCCTTCAAGGAAGGGTTGTGATGGAATCAAGAGTTTGTGATGGAAAACTGATGAAGGGAGCAGAAGAGCTCATAAGACTCCTCAGTATCTTGGCTGATCACCTACAACAGAACTGCTACATTTCACTACTCCCCAGCAGTGACACGGGGCAATTCACCCTTTTCAGTGCAGCTGCACGTTATCAGCTCTTCCACTGCAAAGATCCTCCTGGTGCTTAATAAGGATCACAGGTTCACAAATCAAAGTGAGAGGTTCTGTCCCACCTGCAAGACTGGAGCACCCTTGCTGGAAAAGTTTACATTGGAAAAGCAGTAAAAAGGTTGACTGAAAGTCAGGATTCAATTTCCTTTTCCGATGAAGACGCTATTTTACAGAACACTGAGAGCCATTAAGGCCCTATAAAACAATCAATAATCGATGAACCTTTTTGTAAGCAAAGGAAATAAAAATAAATCACAATGGTGAGCAACCATATTCAGGAGTTTTACCATAAGTCTGATTTACTACAGAGATGACATTTTTCTGTACCTCAAAAACACTCTCTGTACTTCCAGCTTCAAGAATTATAGGGGTTTTTTTAAAATATCATTTCAGATGTTAACATTTTAGCTCCATCACCTCTGTCCATTTTTGTCTCACAGTTTATTGCTGAGATTTACCCAAATGTATTCAGAATTTTTGTTTAAAATTACACTTTCCTCTCCAAGTAAACTGTTTCATCGAGAACTGTGTCATCACCCAAAGCAAACCCACACTCAGAGGGTTGATGGTACTCTCCATGGTACAGTGACTGCCTGAAAATCAGAGGATCACAGAATATGCTGAGCTGAAAGGAACCCAGAAGGATCATCCCCCAGAGCGACACAATGTGGCTGAGAGTAAAATCAATCTGTGTAACCCCAGCAGTGGGTGACCATTCCAAATTTCCAAGTGGGAATGCTTTTTTGTATTAAACTCTACCTGAGCAGCAAAATCCTTAAAAAGCTAAAACTTTGACTGTCCACTGCTTAGAGCAAATCTCCCTTTTCTTCTTCTGTGTTGATGTGTTTTTAAAGTGACAGTCACTAAGGCTGATTTCAGTCCAGAGCTGCAAGTATTTCCCTGGATTATTTCAGAAGTCATTGCAAGTCTTCCAAAGAAGTCAAGTCTGGGAGGGCATCTTCCTAAAATCTCACAGATACGCGGAGGTATTTGTTCAATAATTTCCAAGTAGATGTATAATCTGCTGTGAAAGCAGAGCTCCCCCAGAGCTGTGAAAGTAGCACAAACTGCAACGGTGGCAGGGTAGGAAGCAAAGCCATGGTCTCAGGGGAGGGTCATAAAGAAAGTGCTGGTGAGCTGTTCCAGGCACACAGCCACAGCCAGAGCAGCACGTGAGCCGCAGCTCTGCGAGCTGCCCCAAAGAGCCCGTGAGATTTTAAGTCCAAAGAGGGAGACTGGGAGGCAACTTTTCATAATTGTTTATGGTAACACTTGATTTTTCAGAAGCTCATCTCACAGATGCACATCTGTAAAGCTTGCTGTAGCCAAGGAGAATGAAAAATGTCAGAGCATCAAAATCTTTGGAGTGGGAAAGGGAGGAAAGAAGGACAGAAATCTCTTGCTCACATGCCTGATCCCAGACTGATAACAGAACAATTCCACAAGGAGATCTTTATCCTCAGCCCATAATCCTCATAGCTCATCATGTATCATCACCCAGAGAACAGCATGAAGAAGGTCTGAAAAAGAGCTTAAACACTTTAAAGCTTCTTACTTGTACCCAGCTGCCTCAGTTTATGTAATAAACCACCTCTCCCTACAAATTCTGCTTCACCTAAATCAAGCTCTATAAGAACTCAATGATCACTCAAACCACCTAATTTATTTCAATCAAAGTTTTGGAAATGGGCCACGATTGTGACTAATTATTATGGCTATTAGGGGATGGAAAAAAACCTCAAATTCAGAATAAAATCACAAGCAATTCTTACGACTCCTTTTACATTACTGCTATGTAACCATTCTTTTATATTTTTAACCCCAATAACGTTCTGGTTAAAACCAACACTGAACAAAGAAGAGGAAAGGGATTCCCAGCTGGTTGTTCTGGTGCCCAGCTCTTGCAGGGGTAGTATCTGCTGCCAAAGAGATCTTCTCAGAGATCCTGAGCAATATTTGCACCTTTCCAAGTGCAACCCTGTCCTCTTGGCATGGTCCTGTGAGCCCTTACAGGTGATACAGCAGGTGTGAGCTGTCCCCAGTGTACCACAGCTCTCACAGACACACAGTGTAACTTGCCACTCTACGGTTGATACCTTTGTGAAACCAGTCTTCTGGGACAATATTTTAGATTAGAGAACGATTAATGCATTGTCTCTAATAAATATTTTAGGGGTAAGAAAATCTCCAAATCTCCAATCTCTGTCAAAAAAAGTGAGGATGAACTTTATTTACATCACAGAGACCAATCTCAGAGGCAAGGGAAGAAAATTACAAAACCCCATTTTTAAACAAAGTGTAAGATTTCCCTTGTACTTCTGTTTTGCTGATTTTTCAAACTCCATGACACATTAGCTGCCTAAGTAACTATCCATCTACCCCTCCCTGTCACATGCCCCCTGTCCTTTATCCTGCTAGGCAAGGAACAGCATGTGCTACATCTAATCCACGTCACACAGGTGCTGCTGGGCTAAACAAACTGCTCCCTGCCCAGACGTCGTGCCTGTGAGGGGGCAATTTAACACTCCTGATATCTTCATCACTCAGCTAAATGTGGTCAAAATATGCCAATGATCTTGGTTGCCATGAGCAAGACAGTGTAGCTGCATCAACTCATCCTCTCAGCACACCACAGCAGAATGGAAATCCTTAGCTACAACCAATCCTGCACGGAAGAGAATTTCAAGGTTCAATAATAAAAGTAAATAGTAATGTCCTTTAATCACACTTTGATGTATCTGTAAGTAATAACCATCATTTTCACCTTCTAATTTGTAAGTTGTGCTTTTCACACACATAGAAAGTTACTTTAAAGATACAGGGCAAACTGTGAAAAAACACAGCTGAAAGGTTTGTTCAAGATTACAAAACTACCACCAGCAATGCTGAAAAGACCGAGTCCATTCTCTTCACACCCAAACCACCGCTCCAACCACACGGCAACTTGTCTCCCACATAGCAGTTTCCATTGCTGGACCTCAAGGAGGTTTTTCACGTAAAGTTTGGGCTGGATCCTAAGTACTTGCTTTAAAGAAGCTTCTGTTTTCTCCTTCTATACAGCCTTGTCCTTTGTCACTCCCTAATTATCTCAGTGTATCAATTCCCAGTTCTTTAACCCTGCAGCCTGATCACCACGGGAAGCTGGGGGCAGGGCCAGGACCCTGCACAAGGCACCTGGGGACATGGTTCAGTGGTGGGCTTGGCAGTGCTGGGTTAGAGGCTGGACTTGGTGATTTAAAGGTCTCTTCCAGCCCAAGTGATTGTGTGATTTCTGCCCCTGTTACTCCACCACCAAACCACAAGTTGTGCTCAGGGGTTTTCACCAGTGAGATGTTTGGAGGAGGGAGAGCTGGGCAAGGAAGTTGGTCCGTTTGCCCTTTAAAAATGGTGAAGATAGGACCATATTCCACCTAACCTCATCACAAATCAAATTACAATTTGGTTTCAAACGTTAAAACAAGGCTCTGACATCACTAAAGAAACACTGCTGTACTTAAAAGGCTTCTCTCATTTTTGCTGTTATCACACCTATATCATACTAATTTAAGCCAGGAAGAATTGCTTGCTATGAAAAATGACCCTAAAACTATCATCTATGACCCAGTATTTAGCTAAAAACAACAAGTAACTAAAAAGATGGGAATGGAAAAGGGATGTCTGTAGTTGCTATTTCTATGAAAAAAAAAAAAATAAGGGCAAAGTCACAGACTTCCCCCCCCCCCCCAACCCTCAGGCATCAGACCACACAAAGACATTTTAACTGGTCAAAGCTCAGAAATTTAAAGAGGAAGTCCTGTGGACCAAAGAAAACAGCACTCCTTCCAGGAGAAACTATGGTGAGTCTAGCTAAGGTCCTTAAAACTGGGACCCTTTCTAAGATGCAAGATTAAAACGATTCTTAAATACCTTCCTGAATTTAGAGATAAATTTATTGACTTCATAGAACACTTCGTATTCAATGAGTAGGGACCAACATAAAGCTCTTAAAAAAGAAATTACGGTTAACTGAACTACAGATTAGCATTCATCAGATTGTGCCAGGAATAAACACATTTCTGAACCTACCCGTTTGAATAGGACAAAAATCACAGAACTCACACACAAACAAAATCTACTTTCAGATCACCACGACTTCCTAGATCCAAATTTAAGATTCACCCCAAAAAAAGGAATTAACTAGATATATTAGGACAGAGACCAGGATTTGGGATAACGTTTGTTACAACATTGAAAACCATGTGAATGCTACTGGGATAATCAATTTTCAATCACTGCAACAATCCTTATCTGTACAAATCGGGAGGAGTAGGGGTCAGCTCGGTGCTTGGACTCCAGGCAGACCCAGACCACAGCGGATTAGCTGAGCTGTAGGATCACAACATCTCGGTGGCAAGCACAGCTAGTTGAAAATATTAACACCAAGTCCTAGTAGAGGGTCACTGCCAGGATCACACGTCTGGCAAACTGCTACATTTCTGCCTCATCTGTAACTATGGGATAAAATCCATTCATCATAAGCAGTACCTTGGATGATAACTGATATTCACACATTAATCTAAAATATACACATCCTATTAAGATACCAATTTAATGGAAATCTAAATACAAGCTACGTAATTGATTGGCAATTAAAATTAGCAGTAGAGAATCTATTATGTTAACAGAACTTGAGTTTCTACTGAGTTAGGGTAAGACTTTCTTTTGAAGCAGCAACATGATAAAACAACTAGATTTTCACAGGGTATAAGGTCATCTAAACCTTGTCAAATACACAACAGGAATACTATATCAACAGAAAGGGAGGTTTTTTTCTATTTAAATATGTTAAATTTTTGAAAATTTTTTATAAACCATGGCGTGTGCCAATTTACTGAAAAATACAGTTAGAAATATATTTTTTAAATATCAATTAACAGCTATTCCTTTCCCATTGGAGGAGGACTACCATTTTTAAATTACATGCTTTTAACTCAAGATCCAACTTGAATTCTTGGTCCACAGAATTCAAGAATGTCTGGATTTTGGCACTGAAGTCCGAGTGCAAATTACTATAATTCAAAGAGCAGCCAAAACACAGCTGTTCTGAAATGAATCTCCCCCAAATTTTTTATATTTTTATATTTGACCATCTGAAAGGTCAAGAAAATTACATTAACACATCTTCCTGAAAATGCACCAAAAAAATTTTGGTCAAAAACAGCTTTAAAGCTGCTACAACACATATCTACTTGAGAGCAAATATGGTTTCCATTACTGACATCAATTACTATCAAGAAAGCTTTCTGGAGCCTTTTTATTATTTAATTTCTATCTGTGAATAATTTATATTCTCTTTTAATGGAAAACACTCCTTATGTTTTATTTTTAATGTATTGTTACAGCACCTTTTCATCTGAAGTTATTAACGACTCAGTAACACAGAGATATATATGTATTTGCATACATATACCTACATGCATACATATAATGTATTTACATACATTTATACCCTGATAATCTAGTGCTTTTTTTAAATCTTGTAATAGGGAACACATTCTTTAAATACTGAGGGCTTCATTTCTAATACTTTGGGGACAATGATAAGGACTTATTGCACCTGATTTAGGAGGTTCATTGGCAAAGCGAATTCAACACAAAACTTGCCAAGTTTGTGTCTAAAATATTATTTTTGGCACAACAGCTTTTTGATAGGCAGAAGATGCAAAGAATTACAAGCACTGCCTGAAGGCCATGTAGAAAAAAATACTCTTTTATCAGTGTTTAGTGGTGATGTGGGTTATAAAATGATTGTGATAGTAGCACGACACTATCTAACCCTACTCACAATTTATCCCTCCCTAGTTTCCCTTTTCACTTTTGAACAGACAGAATTGTTTCTTCCAGGAAAGTACTCAGGGAAACTTTTCAGAAAAGTAACTTTATCAAAGTGCTGTAACTCAGATGAGAAAGTGCTGTATCTTCCTCTACTTCTTAAAATTAAAAAGTAAAAAATTGCAACATATCCTTTCATCTTGTACTGACAGCAAACACATCGAACACACAGTGTATTTCTTGGAACTGAGATAAAGTGCCATTCATTGTCAAAATTTGAAACTAATATTAAATTGACCTCAACTTTTGAAAACAAGGGCATATAATTTTTTTTTAAATTACAGTATTTTGTTACAGTAAGGTCATTCACAACCTCAGAGAGTAACTGTCAGTGGTCTGCTTTATTTTTACTCTTCGCTGAGTATAATCACACAACCATTTCAACACAATGGCTAGTCCCTATTTGTATAATTAAATATTATTATGCCTTAAAAAACTACTACAGATAACACTACTGCTGGATCCCAAAATACAACACGTATTCAGATAAATTATTTACGTACAACTCACACTCAAATGCAAATCCCACCCCTGGAAGTGTCCAAGGCCAGGCTGGATGGGGTTTGGAGCAATCTGGGATAGTGGAAGGTGTCCCTGCCCATGGGCATGATCTTTAAGGTCCGTTCCAACCCAAACCATTCTAGGATGGTCACCTGAAATCAAAGCTGGAAGGCTGGACCCAAAAGCCAACAAATCCTCACTACTCAGGACTACAAACAGAAAGCCAAATAACCCAGGAGGTTGCAGGATGAGGGCAGAAAGTGTTCCAGGCACAGGACCATGGCAAGAACAGAACTCAGCGTTGTTGCTGAGACCGGAAGCATAACTGCATTTCTTCTGTCATTGAAAAAAGATTTTGCAACATTTGGAATGGTTATATGGCCATAGTTTGAGTTCCAGAAAGAGCTGACATTAAAAAACTTGTTATAAATCAGAATTCATTTGATTTTAAATTTATATTAAGTAATTACAGTTAACATCAAGAAAAGCCTAGATCAAAAGCTCTAAATCAACAGCTGGCTGCAGCTAAAATCAGAAGTAGCAATTAATTAAATTAGCAAACCATGGTACACATTATGATTTAAGTTAACAAATTCATCAGCCTCCACAAAGGAGCTGCCACATTACAATGACACACTTATACAGAGGGTTAAGCCATGTGATCATTTTGGACGCTTTCTAAGCTTATAATCTAAACTAATTATGTAATTTAAATACTTGGGTTGAGTAAAAGAAAAAAAACCTTCTGCTACTGCTGAAATGTTGCAAGAAAAAATATTAAGACTTCTTTTTTGTAAGCTAAAAAACACTGGAATGGCTGGTTGTTTTCAGAGCACTATATCCAAAGTGTATCCATGGTATTATCTGTGGCAGGACCACATTCACCATTGAAATGGCAAAGAAATTAAACATATCTATTTTAATCAAAGTACTTAAAGTATTAAGCATTGCTATATCTGAATAAATAATTTACTATACAGGATCATTTTTAGTGAACAAATAGAACCGGCATGCCAAAATAAACTAGAATTATAACACTGGATTTCTGTCTTCTACAACCTTTTATTACCTCTATAAATACAATTATAGTTAATTATCTATCTTGTATGACATTTATAAGGAAGAGTTAAGCTAGAGGGAACTGGATATACAGAATCTAATATAAGAACTGTTTGAAGTAATTCAAATACTCGTAGGGATAGCAGGAAAATAACAAGGTGAAGGTATTCCTGCAAGTAGCTCTGTTTGTCCCAGAGTCTGATTATCCCAGACAATGCAGCCAGAGGTGTGAAGTCAACACAATTGGAATTTTGCAAACCCCTCTGAGCTTTCCTGGGCACAGAGACACAGTTACAAGTCTGTCTTCAGAAGGACTCCTACCATTCTAAAAATACTGTCCCACAGCTGTTTAAAATTTATTTTTTTAGACCATAGCACCACTGTTTGGTTGTTTCCAATTTCTGAAACCACAAATAGTAAAAGTGTACTCAGTCTACTGCAAACATAAATAGCAAATGCACGCTTCAGCACTTTTAAAAGGATATGGAAATTGGCAACAAAAATGCAGTTCATGTTGAAAATTTACGAGGGCCCTGCCATATTTCTTCAGAAATACAATCAGGTAAAAATTAGGAAGATCTCTACCAGCTGGGTGGCATTTTTGTGTTTTCCTTACTTATATTTTTTTTAACTGAAAGACTCTCATTATGCAACTTCTGGCACTTGATAAAATAGAGCATGGTACCTTTGCTCAAACCGCAGCTTCTTTGGTTATGTTTAGCATTACACAAACATCTTTCACCTTAGATATCCTCTTGCATTAGCGTGTTTCATTTCAAATACTCTCAGGCACATTACCTTGGGACAAAATTATTTTAATGGCCATCAGCAAATGAGATGTACAAATTATTCTTTCCCTCCCCCAGTTTCACAGGTCATTTCAAAATAATCCAACACCTCTCAATTCCACGTTTGCATTTTTGGAGCTTTATGTGCATATTTCTATTAAAAGCTGAGGTAATCCAATAATATCATATTTTTACATGGATTTATTTCAAGAATCACAGCACATAATAGCAAAGTATCTTCTAGCTAAAGGTAAGTGTGGACTTGTTAACAAACCTGATTACACTTTTTTTTCATGAACATCAAAAGTCTGGAAACCCGAAGGAAATGTCAATATTTTTTTGCCTCAAATACACTTCTTGAAAGAAGTCTGGATCCCAAGGAAGTTGATGGGGCTGAGATTTCAGGCCTGGCATGTGTAAATTCAAGTGAGCTCACTAAGAAAAATATCTATTTCAAGTGCTATTTGTGAACCATTTTATCCTGACATAAATTCATCTAAAAGTAGAAACAGGTAAAACCTAATTCCTTTTGATCAAATATGGTCTCCAGCAATAGACTGTTTCTGTCGGTGGCTTAACCCAAGAAACCCGAAGCTTTCGGATGCAACAGGTTTAAAAAAATAAATAATTTAAAAAAGATCAGCAATCCGCGAGTTCATATCAAGAATTTTTTTTTTTTTAAGTGTGTATGTTTCATAAAGGATGGAGAGAAAAAATATTTTATCTTTTCTGACCCCTTGCAGCTAAAAAGATAAGCTAAAAGTATATACAACTTGTTATAATTTGGGATGTTTCGGAACAGAGGTTACTTACTAGGAGCTTTACTAACCATGCAGTTTGGAGGCAGCGTAGGCATATGTTTACTTTCGTATGTTTATATATAAAATTTTATGTATTTATGTTTACTTCTTACATATTTGGTTTTTTTTAAACTCCAAATACTTCTGATTTTTTGCCTGAGTAGACATTTTGTGTATTTCTTAATAACTCTGAGTGAATCTCAGCCATATATATGTATATATTTTTATTTATTTATACATATATATTATATACCTATACACATATATACACATTTATATATCTATTTATATATGCATGATTTTGCCATGTAGATTACCTAAAAAACCAACCTGAAGATAAGACAATCCCAGTCAGCCCATGAAATAAAAATTTGTCCAACAGGCCACAACACACTGGATAAAAGCCACACACATTAAATACATTTTTGCTGTTGACTTAATATTATTTTTCTTTCCAATTTACTAAATCTGAAATACTGCATGTCTCTGACAGTCAACAGGACCCTGTGATTAAAACAGACCCCCCCGATAATTTTTTTTCACCCCCCCCCAAAACCTGGAAATGGATAAAGTGCTCTTGTACTGAACACTTGACACAAATAAAAATTCCCAAGCTTGGAGTTAAAGGCTCGAGAGGGAAAAACAATTAAATTGGTATCGTGATATATCAAACCTGGTTTTTTTTTTTAAACCTATCAGTAATGTTTCAGAATGAAAATTATGGCCTACATAAATAAAGATAAATCACAAACCCCTCTCTTAATCACCTACGAATAAGCTGACAGGCACACCACACTGCATCACTACGCAATTACCTGTACTATTCGGAATTTTTTGGCTCGGGGGAAGCAGCAGTTTCTGAGCTTTGCTTAAGAAACGTTGCATTACCCAGGTATTTTTCATTGGATATGATGCTTTGTGATGGAAAACTTTCCCGACTGCTCATTAGAAGAAAAATATTAGTTTAAAATTTAAACTGTTTGCGAAGTATAATTTTAACTAGGAAAATTCCTGCTGTAAATATAGAACTGGAATACTGTGATGTGGTTAACTGCACCTGCCACCCAAAAGGGTTTTGCAATATTATGCACAGACTTTAAAGGAAAAAATTATTTGAGAGATGCAAATAATGGCAAGAGTACTAATAAATGTTTGATTACATGCATTTTAAGCAATCATTTAATTTCTTTTTTAAAGAAATACTCCATCCAGCTTACTAATATCTACCTGTTCTAACTTCAAGTGCTTACTTTTGCACTTATATTCAGAATAATATTTAAATATGTGATTTTCTAAGGTCATCTTCAGGGCTAATGCACACAAAAAAATGAGTATAACACAGAATCAATGCTGTTTGCTCATCTATTAATACGGGCTTAAAGGATCAACTACTTTTGTAAACCACAACCTAATACGCTATGAAAAAAAATTCAGTATTTGAAATAGTAAAAAATACAACCTAAGCCCACTGAATGCAGAGAAAGGGAATTTCGATGCTTCTAACCATAATGTACTGCACAAGAAAATGTTTTATTCTACAAGCTGTACTTAAATAAATTATACGCTCCATACGCACAGTGCAAAAATTTATACACCTCACACAAAGTGCTACTCAGAGAAGTATAGCGAGCATCAAATCTTTACCTTAACTACAAATATATTCTTTAGAAGAAATAACAGAGCAGAAGAGTAAAGAAGTGGAATGCCACTGGAAGTACCACAGGATAAAAAAAATGTTTCAAGTCTGCCTTATTTCTTACTGGGAAATTGGGGAGAAGATATGGTGTAGAACCAGTACAGCCCTTGGCTTTTGCAGTCCATTTTCTAAGGGGCTTTTTTAATGAAAAACATAATTTTTTGAACTTAAGTCTTGCTTTTTTCCCTTTATAAATATTTAATTCATTACTTCCTTCAAGTCCCCATAAACAAATTTAAATTAAAAAAAAAAAAAACCAGCAAATCAACACAAAAGGCAGGAGAAATCTTCATTCTTATAAGGAATAGTCAAACATTTGGCTTCTAGAAATGTGTAGGCTTAAACCAAACAGGCAGGAACAGAACCTTTTTCTGGATGCAGTCAGCAATATTTGCAGTTCAGGAAAATAAGTTGTACAGTTTTCCTTGAACACTTCTCAAAGTTTCGTGAGCAGATTCTTGAGATGCAGTAGGACAGTTCTGCAGTTCTGCAGCTGAATATGAAAAAGCTGAATAAATGAAATTTATACATTGCACTGAAGAGCTCTTTGGTGCTGAATGTCCCCGTAACTTCTACATATTAAATTATTTCCTTACTTTGGTGCACTTGAGCGTGCATTCCCAATATTAGCAATGTTCTAACATTTGAAATGACAGGAAATAGCACAGTCACCTTTAACAACAGGCAGCAGGCATGTATTTCATAATCTTAACAAGATGCTATCCTAAAAATGAACAAGGTCTTCTTCACTAGCAAACTTGGATGCAGAAGAATTTGGGCTCCAGCCCTTCAAAGCCATCACAGGTCTGTGACAGCAAATAATGACGAGCCCCTTAGAATTTACTGGCACAACTCCAAGGGTTGTTCCTAGGGATAAACCCCTGCTAACATGTCAGATTTTGCTCAATTTGAGCCATATGAGCTCAGAAAGGAACAGCTCCTGAGCAGCTTGGTCCATGCCAGGGCTTAGGGTACAAACCCTCTGGAACAGGGGCTGTCTTCTGCATAAAGCCACCATAATCACGACTGGTCTCTTTGAGTGCTACCACAACACAAACAAATAAAACTACTCACAAAAACTGCATTAAACAACATTAAGAGTTGCCAAAGCCTGCATTCATACATCTGGAAATGTCAGTCTGAAGGTGGGACTGCCTGTCCTAAGATGACGGGTATTTTTTCCCCTTTCAAGTGGCAGAACATCTGTCTCTGTCCCAGCCCACTAACAGGGCCCTGCTCCCATGCCATTGTCTTCCCACTTGGTTTCATCCCTCTCATCCAGCAGAGTGTGATCCTTGCCCCACTAAACCATGTCTCACCCCCCCTTCCAGGCACTCTCCAGCTTTCACAAATAATTGCTTACAGCAAAGAAATTGCAAGAATCCAGAGTTAAACCAAAATCCTGGGTTATTCCTTCACATCATGGAGGGAAATATGTTCTGCTGCAAACAATTTATTTTGCTCCACAACTTAATATATGGTCTTTGCTTAAGCCTGGTCCCACTCCTCATACAGCAGATGCCTTCCCTCACTTGAATATCCTCCCCATTTTAATCAACTGAGATATTTAAATCCAGTCTTGGGACACCAAGAGAAGGTGTCACAGATTCTTTGAGCTGCCAGGAAAAGCATCTGTGACACCTCAGCAGCCCCAACGCCAAGAGTGTTCCGTAGGGATCCAACAGAGAGAGAATTTCACTGCCCAGATGAAACCCTTCCATTGGTGGGAGCAACCAGCCACTTTTCAGGACATCTTTTCATATGGGAGTCATCGACTCAAATGGCTGGAGTGTGGCAAAGCCACTGAAACAGAGGAGCCACAGCAGGTCAATTCAGCCAACAGTGCAGATCCAAGTCTTCCTGGCACCATGGCTGGGTTATTTAGATTAACACATTTATGTGTTTCTGCTGGTTTAGATCATTTAACAACAAAAACAACAAATTTTCTTAACTGAGGCTGAATCACACACTTAGTAAGAACATACAGGACTGTCCAATGTGAATGACAAGAAATATTTCACAGGATGAAGCAAAACTAACATGTGGCTAATTTTCTTATTTTTTAATCACAGACATCTTTCTGCCACACAGAGAAGCCTCCAGGAAGGAGTGACACGGAATAAATGAAATATCAGAAATATTCTGAAATAAGTGTTTTGTTAAAATGTTGGTAAGATCAGCAAATTGGTGGGGTTTTTGCTTCCTTGAGGATGGTAGAAATTACAGAGCATATTAAATGCCTAGTACAGTGTGAAAGTATGAATCGGTTCTAATCAAGCAGAAGTTAGTATCTAAAAACAAAAAGAGAGAGAAAAGTGATAAAGATATGTAATCATTTAACTATACTATTAATGTCTGGTTTTACGAAACACTCAGAGAAATGCCCAGATAAGGTATGCACAATATTTTATATTATTTAAAAATTACTACTTTAATGTAGTATATTTTAAGTAAAATCTACTTCGACCAAATACTAGGAATGATGTCTTCAATAATAAAAACCGTACTATTATCTAATCCCTCATCCATTTACTCATTTCTTATTTCTCCTCAGTTATGCTATAGTTGTTCTTTCAGCAATGAAGTATGTAACGCATACTCCCATCTCCCTTTCCCTGTTTGTCTTTTCGAATTCCATAAATAAAATGCTTTCTCCTATTAGGCACATAAGGCTTCTACAAGTCAGGACTTCTGCAGAACTGAGCTTTTGAACTCGTATTTTCAAACATCAGCTAAGAAATATGTTGCTCTAAGACCAAAGTCTTATTTATATGAGTTTGTGGCTTAACAGACAAGTATTCTTCTGTGACAAGTAAGGGCAGACAGTTTGTATCTTAAATACCATAATCCAGTTTTCAACCCATGTAGACGTCTGGAAGGGAATCAGTCGGGAAAGTAAATTATATTATATCCCACTGACAGTCCAGATACAATCCATGAGATTCATTACTTGTACCCAAGACAAAAGAAAAAAAAAAATATGGGAGAGGTGTGGGAGGGTCAAAAATATTTGCAGCTCACAGGATTGCTTAATCAAAGTAAACAGACTTCTATTTTTAAAAATACAAACAGCAGTCAGTTCTTGGTTTAAATGCAGGGGTGGGATATAAGCAATAGCTTGCTGCATTTTTTATGTGAGGCCATGGGCTAACTGCTTCTGTTTTACAAGCTGCCAGGAGTTTGACCTTTTTAATTTGCTGGGAGACAGGGAAACAGCACCTTGAAAATTATATTTTTTCACTAGGATGAATATTTTCTCTCTGCATTTCTTTTACATGAGTTTCTGTAGGATTTATTCACATGAGATTTTCCAATTCTTAGATACTGGTCTCTCACACAGGACAGCCTTCATTGATCTAGAAGCCAAGATGTACCGATAATTGCAGTCAAAGCTGCAATTTAGACTTTTTAATTCAAAAGTAACATCTAAGAAGGAACATTTATGCATGAATTAGAATCTGAAGCTAAATAGCACTTTCTTTTCTTTCAGGAATCTTCAGCTAACAGCCCAAACTGGACATTTACAAACTGGATTTCACCTTTACCTTAAGTGGTTCAATATGAATGAAGACAACTCCATTTCTTTTAAAATTTTTAACAGGAATTATGAATACAGCATAACTCCATAATTAGTTTATTCATAATGTATATTTGAAAAATAAAACTGAGCTAAACTTTCTGTATATAGACTATTATTTAGCCTATACAAGATGCAGACAGTCCCTTCTCTCAGTTCCAAACGAGAAAACAAGCAAATGCCATTTTTATTTATAATATTTGGCTGAATTGCCACATGAAGGTCACAACATATCCTACAGAACAAGAAACTGGAAATGAGGCACTAAATATGTAGCATTGTTTTTTTCTCTTAACTATACTCTTTGATTCTAGTCTAACAGTATTGTGTAGAAAGTTACTCATGTTGTTGCACTTTCCAAAAATTACTGATAGGTCCAAAGTTTTGCAAATAGGTTTGTTTTTTTTTCACTGAGCACTATCTTTTCCCCCTGAAAATGCCCACACAGCCATCATTTCAATTTGGCAGTTTTCATACACATCCAGCAACGGGAAAGAGTTTCTTTGTTTTGACTGAAACTGGAAAGTGAGGAGCTGGGAAGATCTTCCGAGGCAGTGACTCCTCTGAGAACGCTGAGAGCATCGCACCACTCTCAGCACTTAAACTGAAATTTATTTCCATAACACACAAAAATGTTCCGTCTTCGTGAAAGCAGAAGAAACCTCTTTATAAACTTGGTAGCTACAACTGTAAAAATATTTTCAGTTGATGCAGAAGAGAAACATGTTTTTATTCCGTAGGCTTGTATTATGGGAAGCTTAAACACAGATTATCTCATTCAGTAACTTCCCCACTTTACAGTAGTAGCAATTCATTCTAATTGCTTGGGTAGCACACTCAGGAAAAAGAGTATTTTTCCTTTTCACTGAATAATGTTTCATGTTCGGTTAAATGCAGGAAGTTACACCACCGTTGGAATGCGATTGTCTGCAAGGGCAGAGTTACTTCTTATTCATAGGTTTGTGTTTAGCTGAGTATCAGAATGTTGGCCACTCGGCAGTACCTCCTCTAAATACCTTCTACTTCTAACCAGCTAAGCTAAAAAGGCATCTATCCACCTCAATCAAAATTGTTTTGAACCGTGCATAATCATTTTTCACAGAAATTTTGAGCCTCCTGTATGGAGCGGATTAGAGCAAATGTAATTCACACATGCTGTTTCTTATTCAGAGGAAAACACAGACTAAGGATGTGGAGAATTTCTAGCCAAATCTTCATTCAGATCCAAGATCCACGGACGCCACTGTAATTGAGAGACATTCACAACCAGATAGCTGTAGACTTCGTTTTTGTTTAAAATAATACCTCTTCTACATGAGCTCCAACTAAAACATTAATGTTATTTAACTTTCAGCAAGCTTCCTTGAGCTGAACCTATAACAGATAACCTATAACAGTTCCTTGGTTTAATTTTGTCCAGAAAAGGACACTGCATAAAACTGTATCCTTATATTCACATCTAGATTATGTAAACGTGCTGCTTCTTTTCAGACTCCTTTAAAATTATGTGTAACTAATAACATTCTTCTTTCGGAATTTGACTTGCCTGGCAGTTGACAATGGAAAATGAACTATTCCTCCCATACCTCAATGTGTACACTTTACTCTGCAAGTTATTTGAGCTCATCATGCCCAGCCTAAAAATGCCTACTCTTAATGCTCAGCCCCCCAGGAACACGAAAGGAGGAATCAAGTGTCCAAGAAGAAGTTTTACTGTCTTCAGATTTCAAGAAGTGGCAATTTAGTTACGCTGTTCTGACATTCTGCTTCGTATCAAAAATGATTATTTCAAAAGCCACGTTTAAAATTTTCTAATAAGAAGGAAAATAATGTTTAAATTATATCACAGTAAAGCATGTAAAGTATAAAAAACCCCCAGGAAATATTAAAAGATGTACAGCTGCACAGTTTTTTACTACAGCTCCTCACCTACATGGAGATGCTTATTTTAATTTTGAAAGCATTAGCAATTCGATATTGTTCCCACTTCTACCCACAAAAAAACCAATTTGAGTAAAGCACAAAAATAAATTGATTTGCAAGGTGACTTCATTTTAAGATTAACTCTAAAATAACAGAGTTATTTTAGCTTTTATAGAAGAGCTGCTCCCTAAGCTCTTCCATCCACACTCGTGCTGCTTTCGGCTGCACCGAAGGACACTCCCCCAAAAAGCTGCAGCTGCCTGAAGTCACTTCAGTCCTTGGATTTCTGATTTGAAAAACATACACAACTATTTACTAAGTTCACTAACAACTATTTACTAAGTTCACAACTTTAACAACCTTTCGTTATTATGCTGTGATTGGAAAATGCCCCTAAAGAGAACCACATTTTAAAACTATTTCATCAGTTTATCCTGTTCCTGATTTTCACATGAAGAATCTTTGTAGAATTTAATTTGCTAAATTTCTTTCTAATTTCCGTTAACTATGCCACTTTTTGTGTAACTTTTAAGTGACAGGACACACTTGAAGCTGCTGTTCAGATGCCAAAAGAAGTGGGTATCTATTATACAGTGACTTCAGTCCAGTGATATTTGGAGTAACAGAAGGATCCTGCCTCTCAGAACCCACAACAAAACCAGCCTACTGGTACCCAAACACAGTGCTTTCAGATATTCAGCTTCATGCATTTCCAAAAATATAGTATTTAGAACAACTATATTCTTTTTAGGAACAGAATCAACAGCTTTTGACACATGCTATCCACGCAATAGCATTTAATACCTGGAATTCTGTAAGAATAAACTAAGGTGGCATCGATTTCCCTGAGCAGAGAGGCTGAGAACGGGTGAATGATGGAAGGATCAGTGAGTCTACACCTCTTCCTCGTGACAACATTAATAGAAAATGAAAAATAGGCTGCTTAAGTACTATTTTTCCACAAAAATATTTTCCTGCTGTAATAAAAATAATATAAAATTTCTTTTCCGAATTTTAGCATTACATCTAAGGTAGCAGTAGCTGGTACTACACTATAACCTTGGCAAATGTTCCAGCACATGTTTGAATTTGATTTATTAAAAATTATTTCATGGGTACTTGCTGAGATAAATGAAGTCAAATCACTGAAACACTGAAATTCCAGAGAGTTACTCCAAAGAAGGAGAACTTTTTTTTTTCCAATAATTGTAAGCTTCCAATAACTCCCTACAATTCACAGTTCAATAACAGAAAGCCAGGCTAGATCTTAATGTCGCTTTATTATCTTGTAATAATCACTAAATAACATTTTTCTCCTCTGTGAGCTACAAAGATAAAACTGCAACTATTATATTTTTTAACTTGGATCAGTATGGACTCTATTCCTAACCCATCTCTGCAGTATGTTTTTATTATGAAACAAAAGTAAGTGGTTTTGTTATGAAGCCTCATTTAAATGCTTGTTACCTCAAAATACATGAAACTCAGAAGCAGTATTTCTGAGCTAAACATTATTTAAATGAATAGCAAAGAATAAAACAGTACTTGAAAAATCGGTTTCTTCTTTTGCACCTCTTAAGAGAGTTAAGCTGTAAAAATACCTACAGATATAATAAAATAGCTAAAAATGTATTTAAAGTTATTTTTCCACTGTGATCAGCAATTTTAAAAGCGAAAATAAATGACATTATCACGTGACAGGCCAGCATGAGACATGTAGCTTTAATATTGATTTGAAATAGCCATTTTCAAGGAACAGTTGAAATAACAGGGGCGAAACGTTCAATGTTTGAAGTAAGTACTGCTAGAAATGGCAAAAAAAGTGTCAATGGAAATTCAGTCACCACACAGACTCTTCATTTTCCAACATCAATATACCGAAGAGAAGGTCTCAACTTCAATACTCACATTCAAAAATTATGTTAACAGCACAGAAACCTATGCATTTTAAATTTCTATATTTGTTAAATTTGTTTTACTTTCTCGGCAGCACATTGCCCAGGCAGGAAAATAAAACTGGTAACCTCTCAGTACTTTAATTTATGATGCCACAACGCAAATCACAGCAAGTAAGATTTCACATAGTCAGCACTGAAGTAAGATCTGCAGACACTGAATGAAACACGTATTTAAAGAGAAAAGGAAAAAAGAGATACCATGCACAAGGTAAACTTAAGATTTAAATGAAAAATACGTGCTGCTAGAAATCAGGCTAAAGGTATTAATTACAGTATGTTTGACTATGAAACGTACTACGCAGTGATTTCTGAATTGTAGCATCTCAGAAGAAATTTGAGTTAACAACAACAGAGTAACGTTTAGAAGGAGCCAATACCCCACAGAGAATTAAACCACAAAAAATATCTTTGTTCTTCACAGTAGCCTCTTGTACTCCAATGTCACACTGGCTCATTAAATGTATTATATCTTTTCCTCTAATAACTTCATTTCCTGTGATGATTCCACACCAATACTATTCCCAAGCCATGCCACTGGAGGTGTGTAGGACATTCAGCTGGAAGGGCACAAGCTGCTTCCAAACCCTCTACCAGGTGTAAGTATATTCACTTCAAACCACAGCTGGATAAAGCCAGCTCCGTGAATAGGACCACAACTCCAGAATTACAGGATTTCTCCGTAAATGCATGTGCCATGAAGGGTCAGATTCTCAGTTTGGGACCCAGGACTCCTGTCCCTGGGGGCACCTTGGTCCAGCTCAACAGGATCAAGGAACAGAGCAACTATTAAGACCCTCTGGAGCCTGATCCCCATTCTGTGGACATAAGGCAAATCCCTGGGATACAAGGCCCACCCAGCTGGCTGCAGTCCAGGCAGATGCCATGACAGCACTCTGAAAAAATGGGCATTATTAACAAAATGATGCATTTAACTTTTATCTGGAATACAGAGGCAGAATTCAAGTGCTTCTACCTAAAACTGTTTGTAGGTAGGAGACAGCTGGGAGACAGATGCCCACTTCCCATAGCAGGCATTTTTGAGCATATGTTGAGGAAGTGAAGCTAAGTATGCTATAAACCATCAAACTAAACACAACTATAGAACAATTTAGGTTGGAAGGGACCTCTGATCATCATTCAGTTTAAATTTCCACAGGGGATGATAAAGTAATGTTAGTAAAATATGATAATGTTAGTTGCATAAAAGACCAGGTAGCCTTCAAAAGCTTATAGGACTCAACCACTGCCTGAGCCTTAGGTGGAATTTGGTGTCCAAATCTCAACTCAAGCTGACTAAATTTTATCTAATACTAAACTTAATTTTTCATTAACACAATCTGTAAGCTCATATATCTTGAAATTTCCATTTTTCTACCTCAAGTATTCCTTATGAAGGCCATTAATGGGAACCTACTTACTTGCACAGTCCAGTGTCTTGTCATTGCAACTAAACATCAGCTGTAAAACCAGCTGCAATTTGAAATGATCTACCTTCATTTCCAACAGAGCATAGTAACAATTTTTATATTCCAAAAGCCATCTGTCTTTATCCCTACTAGCAAACCATATGGTTCATTTTCCACCTGAACCCCTTAAATTTCTCTTCTGGCTTATTCTCTTCCTCCAAGTTTTACAAGTGCTGATGAAACCATTGTACACTTGTATCACTTCAAAGCATCACAGGTATTTCAACTTGTCAGCAAAAGATTTTCCAATGCTTTGCATTCACCTTCACATGCAAATTTTCTTTAATTGAGTCTCCCACTGTAACTATGCTCCTGCAAAAACTTGCAACTCACTTCCTCCTGCTCAACACCTTCCTTCTGTCTATTCTTTCTCCACAATTACCGCCTCCTTTTCTCATCCACTCTGGCCTCAGCCTCAGGTTCAACAGTTTCTTCATGAAAATGCACTTTTTTTTTCTTTATTTAATTTTGGAAGATCAAGTACAGATGATTTGGCAAGACTGAGAAATTTCGATCTACCCATGGAGTGTTACACTTCCCATGAGTGTCAGACTTACCCACTTACTTCCTCTTTGTTAAGTGACTGGATTTCTTGCCTACTAAATCAGCTTGGTCAGTAAGATTTCCAAAACCAGGTATGTCTTATATTTTTCTGAGAAGGCCACAGACTGTAAAGGTACAACGCAAAAATTAGTTTAAATTATTAGGTCTCTGTAGCTCACCACAACAAAAAAATGTAAGTGAGAAGAGTCCAGGCCAAATGGACACCGTTGTGCTGACAGTGATCAGGGAGAGAAAGCAAAAATCACCTAATGCTTGGCAGCTCTGAAAGATATTGTTGCTTACAGAGAACAACATCACAGAATCACAGGAAGAGTCAGATTGGAAATGACCCCAGTAGGTCATCTGGTCCAACACCCCTGCTCAGGCAGGGTCATCCCACACGGTTCTGGAGTATCTCCGGTGAGGGAAGACTCCACACCCTCTCAGGGAATCTCAGCAAATGTTAAACTGAAAGTCCTTCATTATATCCCATAAAGAACACCCTACCAATAAATTCTGAAGTGTTTGTAAAGGCCAGTTTATCTCTCCTCCTTTGAGAACTGGGTAAGTCAAACACCAACCAACCAATGTGCCCCAGACCATCCACATCTATCCTGCAGGGAACAGAGCATCAAGACAAGACAAGGTCTCTTCAGCTTGTTTTTCACGCTACAGATATAGAGGCAGAGAAAAAAAAGAATTTAAAATACCAGTGTCTGATCTACTGCTAAATCTAAATATCTAACAGTGTAATATTTTTTCTGAACCCTCCTAATTACTTGAAAAGTATGGCTGATGAAAATATGCTGCAAAAAGATGAATGAAAAACATATTGCCATCTGTTCGACTTAACATCATTTGTTCATTTGAATTTTGCTGTACCACCACAAATTTAAACAAGACAAGAACACACCGTCAAAACCTTTATAAATCTGAAAATTAAACCTTTGTAAACCAGAAAAATGTTAATATAATGAGGGCAATTAACAACAGGAAGGGATTTCAATCACTAAAGCTGTGTATAAACCAGCAGCACGGCTCACAGTGACAGTATCTGGCCACTCAACAATCACCCAAGCACAGAGTAGTTTGGAAGCATGTAAAGTATTTCCTACAACAATCTCAAAACCTTCTGACCACACACAGGCTGTGTGGCAAAAAAGAAATAAAAATATTAAGAAAGCCAGTCTAACAGTTTAAGCAAACGGAAGTTTATAAATGCGTTTTATTAAAAAATCCTAATTGATAACATCCAAGAGCCTGAAATATGAGTAGAAAGCCAGCCATGAAAAAGTGACATTAACATGAGGGTGACATAAACCATTTCTCACTTTTTAATGAAGTCTTCACTGAAAGTATTGAAATGTTATCATGAAATTTAATTACAAGTGAAATTCAAATCCATAGTTAATATATGCATTCTAATTATATGTCAGATTAACCTCAAAGCACATTGAAATAACACTACCTAGGTAGAGGTACCATATATAGAATATACAAGTTTGAAAATCTATTACTCAAGAGACATAAACCAGCATCTCCCAAGAATGATTTTTTTCGTATTATAGTAAGAACCTAAGAACTTAAAGGGACCATAAAATCAGAATGGTTTGAGTCGGAAGGGACTTTAAAGAAGGTACCTTTAAATAACGGAATCACAGAATGGTTTGGGATGGAAGAGATCTTAAAGATCATCTCTTCACAATCCTCCTGCCATGGGCAGGGACACCTTCCACTATCCCGGGTTGCTCCAAGCCCCGTCCAACCTGGCCTTGGACACTTCCAGGGATGGGGCAGCCACAGCTTCTCCGGGCAACCTGTGCCAGGGCCTCCCCACGCTCATCATAAAAACTTCTTCCAATCACAAATTGTTACCTGCCTAATTACTTTCAGCAGTGGCCTGTAGGTATTACAGCTAGGACATCAAAAGAAATTTAAATTCCCTAAGAACTATGCTTATAAATATCCATGCTCCTCACCTTTTTGCTGCTTTCCAGCACTTCAGGTGACACCCTTTATTTTTTGCTGCAAATCTTGGAACATTTCTCTGTTTCACAAAACACTTCTCTGCTTCTACCTGCATTTCTTTCATTATGGAGAATCTTGGAGAACCACAATTTCACTGACCATTGTAATCACACTTTTTATCTTCCTTCATCTTCATGGGATGACAAGCACTTAATGGCCAATACTGTGTAGCAATATGTATCTCGTATGTTGTTAAAATCTACTTTTCACATCAAATACAAACTTTTATGTGACAGGAGCAAACAATTAAAATTGAATGGTAGTTTGAAGATACTACAGATAAAATTATCTCATGCGTACTGCGATTAAACAAGAACTCTTTGGCAAGCTCTAATTTTACAGTAAACATGCCTGTTACAATATATAATCACGTTTCTCAGCCATATTTACTGCAAAAATTAAGTACTCAAATTTTGTTATAGATTTCCATGGTGCTATGAAACAAAATACATCCATATTATATATAGGATGCTGTTTGTTTCCAAAGTATGGTACTGTAAGTGTACTAAAAAATACGAAGTTGGAGTTTACTAATAGTTTAACTATACACATGCACACAGATTCTTCTTCTTCTTTGTTTAGACTTGTAATTTGAAAATTAGGACTATACTTATTTTCTTTTCCAGCTATATACATTTCCTATAACAACATTACACTAACTACATGCAAGCAGATAATTTTATTTATATTTTAAGCACTTAAAAATATGTTTCTAGTTTAGAGTTGGTTTTCTAATACACAGAGATGCCTTGTACTACCTGCAGTACATATTAAAATACACCAGAAATACAGTTCTGTTGCTACAGATCACATATGGTTTTCTGGATTGGCCAAGCCACTCAGAAAGTGTGTTAAGATACATTTCTGTCAGCATTGTCTCTATGCTTACAAGTGGTAAAAGAACTAAGCTACAATGAAAAACCCTCTATTTTCATTAATAGGAGAATGCCCTCAATAAAAACACTCAAAGTGCAGGTATCACAGAAGATCTCCACATTTGAAAAAACACTATAAATATTTGGCTTTCAGCCATGAAAGTGCAACAATGTATTGAAAATGGCCAGCATTTAATTTCTACTGTTTTACAGAAACGAACTTTTCACAACTCATTTTTTACTTATTATTTTCTCCAGTCTGCCAATGCTGATTCATTTAACTGGTTACCAAAAAAAAAAAAAAAAAATAGATCGAGACTGTTAAACACTGATTTTCACTCAAATCAGTGGTAAACCTGCTGAAAATAAAAATTATTATTTCAGATCACTGAGAAGAATTATTTGCTTAATTAAATACTTAAAACACTCTCCAGTCTTCCCAAGTCAGCCATGGAATTCCCTGTATAATACTCTTTGCTCTCAGTTTCTGCCATGGAGGGCTGCACATTCAGAACCAAATATTAATACACAATTCATCAGCAAGATTCATTTCACATCTTAAGGAGGAAGGCTTTTAGGAAAGAAAAATCTCTTATTTTGGGATATTGTCTCTGTCTTAAAATTCACCACATACGCAACTCGATCAAAGAGATCTTTCCATCAGCTATTGACCAACATACTTGAGTGTTCAGCATCTTAAGGGGAAAATCTAACAACCTGTGGTGTACTATTATCCACTTAAAATAAACTCCAGCCTCGAAACATGCACCAGTATTATAAAAATAAAAGTAGCACTCTTTATTATCTCAGAATACCAGATGAACAGAAAGCTTGAAAGTGCTTACAGGGTGGTTTCCAAATATCCTGATGGAGACTATTTACAGGTTAGTTAAGAGTTTATTTAATGCCAAATTTTAAGGAATAGGAAAATATAAATAACTGAAATGCAGCAATGGTTTTCCAGATAATGATCCAAGAATGGAAATTCTGAATAAGCCTTTAAATACCAACATGTTGATATGTATAAAATATAATGGTCTCTAACAGCCGGTACAAAAAGAATGGAAAAACGTAATCAAGCTCTGCTAAATAAAGCCTCTGAAGTAAGCAAAACAAGATTTTACACAGCCTTCAAAGAGAAGCACTGTAAGAACGGATCTTTTATTCAGATTTTTTTTCAAATAAACTATGTCTGGCTAGAAAACGAATTCAACCAAGCTTAAATTTTAGCATAAATTTGTAGCAACTCCTCTACAAAATAACCGCATAATAGAAACATTTCTGGAGTGTCTGATAAGAAGTGATGATCACAAACAGAAATGCGCACTCCAGTATTAAAACACTGATCACTTATGACAAGAAAATACATCCCCAGAGGACACTGTGATGTACTGAAGGACTGAAGGCCCCCAGTTTACATAAATGTCAATTCTGCATCTTCACTTGTGCTTTTGACCCAACACAGACCATCGCAGTCAGTGAAGTTGTAAAGATTTAGCAACCATAATTTCTTCCTGGTTTTCCCCATCGGAAAGATTTAGTGTTATGAGTTAAGTTAGCAGAGAATTTGGGACAGGCTTTACCAAACCAGTTTGGCTTTGCAAAGCAGGGACTTTGCTGCTTTAGAAGAATTTGCTGTAGCCACTGGTGGCGATTTCATGTCAATGGACTCTGGGTACAGAAAACCAACCAGGCACCACTAAAACTGAAACAGGAACTTGGAAAACCAGTACCATCAACAGCGGAACTGAAAGAGTAAAACTGTCAGTGGCAGATCTGCACAAGTACTAAAGTATTCAGTATAAAGTATTAAACATTACCAGAATTACAGGTAGTTTTCTGAAATCAGAAAGTGAGAGAGATGACAAGTCAGATACAACAAGGGCAGCACTGGTTCTTAAAAAAGAAATTCCATTCCTATCATTATTCTTGGTAGTTGTTTCTGGCAGAAGTTCAGTCTGGAATAAATCCTCACTGTTTGCATGCTCTGAGATAATAAGAACAAGTGCATTTCACTGTTTGGCACAATACTTTTATTCAAGGTGCTAGATTTGGCACTACTACATAAAACAAGATTCCAGTAACTGACTGCTTGAAGACAATTCACAAAATCCTTTGAGAGAGGAAAGCCACATATCAAGCTTATCTACAGCATGACTGATCCTATAAATGGCTTTAGCAAAGGCCTGATGGCCGGGTAAGTCAGTGAGATGGATTAATCCATGCAAAGGAACCGCTCCAGCTTCCCAGGGCAGCATCCCCACAAAAGAGAAGTAGGAATTAGTGCCACTTCAAGGAGATAAATCACAGTTACAGAGTAACTGTATTATTTCCTAATTTTTATTGTTCATTTTGCAGCACTGGTGCTCTTTTAACATAGTTCACAAAAAGCAATTTGGCTTTTTTTTTTTTTCCAAAATAAAATCCAAGTAAATAAACACACATGTTAATCTCAAGGCAAAGAATTCCTGCATGTATGAATCGTGAGCAATTTTGGAATGTTTAGACCCAAGAAATTATTACCTATCACTTGATTTAATGCAGCTGCAGGCAAAAATGAAAGGTCACTTAGTGCTTCTGAAGATTTTTATGTGGATATCTGAAGGATCTACTACTGTTTAAAAAAAAAAAAAGAAATATCAAGCCTCAGAATTAATCTTATGTCCAAAGAACGTTCATTAATTGAGATGCCTCAGGAATCAGTTCATTCCTTTCTGTTTTGATCCACAGAATTGGCAGGTTCCATCCACATTTAGCACCTCTGTCTTGCCTACAGGCCCAATACTGATTTCTCACAGCCCATTCATTACACTTACCCGTAACTCTTACTGTTTTTTCCCTCCTTATCTTTCTTTCCTATGGCTCACCTGCCATCATATTTTCCTAGTTTAGGTTCCTCCTCCTCTCCTCCTTAACCATCTTCCCAACACTTACCCGTAACATCTACCCCAGAGTTCTGTCACTGTGACACACAAATCCCACTGCACCGTGTTCCATGCTGAGATCCAACCCCCTGCTATGGGCAGGAACACCTTCCAGGTAACTGGATGAAGTTCACAAGAGGCCCTATTTCACTTCCTTAAAAATAAAAACTGGACAAAATTAGCTCACTTCACACATTACAAGCAGAAACTTCTGCTGGGAGGGGGGAGTGGAAATCAAGCTTTTATCCAAAGCTTCTGCTCATTATAAATACTAAACCTTTAGATAAGGTTAGTTAGAAAATTGCTTAAAGTAAATGGAACTCTGTGCCAGTGATTAGCACTAACTTGCTCAAAAGTCAGCCATATTCCATAAAGCCAAGGAGTGATAAGACAGCACCTTGAATTACATTTGGGGGAGTACACTGGCACTGAACAACTTTACAAGGCATCGGTCAAAGGATTTCCTCTGTGGTCACAGCTGTACTTTTCTGCGTGTACGTGGTGTTCAAAGAACAGGTTACAAAAGGTACATTTTCTTAGGTTAATTGCATTTGGAAAATAAACACTGAGCTTCAGAGCATTACAGGTGTTTTTAGGGAATTTATATAATAAGAAGGTAAGCAGAACGTATCCTAAGTGTAAAGTATTAAGTTCTTTTTCTTGGCTTACTGCCAGCATCCTCCAATTTTTAAAAACATGAGTCAAGTGCTAATGTGGCTTACATAATTTAAAATATCTATCAGATGACCCACAGACCAAGCACAAGAGTCACACTGTAGTTTCCTCACATGGTCTAAAAGACTAAGTAGCTCCCAGAACACTTTCACTCATAGTTGTTAGAGTATATTCCCTGGATTTAGCCTACGCAATGTGAGCTTGCTGTCTATTTAATAAAGGGAGAAATAAAGTCATGTCTACGTTGAGAAGTGTAGGAAGTTTTGGACTTTGCTCAAAGCAGGTGTACATGAGTCAGTCCTGGGTCAGAAAACACTCACCTGCATTAACACACTAAGAGTCAGTCCCAGGATATTAAACCTCATGGAAAAATGACATAATTTGACCAGGATTGTGCAACTCATCAGCCGCTGACACAGGACAAAACAATCATTTTTTTATTCCCACCCAAGTTTTAGTTGCTTTATTTATCACACACCAAACAGACCAACTGCTGTTACCAGACTATCCTACAGAAATGACAGATAAAACCCATTAACTTTTCCAATCACTCCTCCTACGCAAAGATCAGGGAACTTTTATAACTGTCACAAGTCGTGCTGTATAAGCAGGAAGAGGAGACTTACAGAATTAAAGGACTTGCTGCAAGCTACTCCTCAAAGTTTAGGCAGGTTCAAACAGCAGCTGGATAAACTCATGGAAGAACCATTCACGGAGAGCTACTAAAAACAAAGACAGCTCTAGCTCAGGAAGTCTGAACTATGTGTAGGTAGAGGTTAGGAAAGCATCCTGTGGAAGTATCCCTGGATGTTTCCCCTTTTCTTGTACCCCTTCCTTGAAAGCCACCACTGGCCAGCACTGGAGATGATATAACAGGTTAAAAGAAGCTTTAAGCTGATCCCAGCACAAAGTTTAATATTATTAGCCTGGATCCTCAGGAATAAAGCTTTACATTTCTAATCCTACCTTTTAAGGTAGGATTAAAGTCTATTAGTAAGGTATAATTTTTCTTACAAGGTGTTCTTAAAATAAGTTACTTGATAGGTTTTCTCATTCTTGTGTAATCAGTCACTACTGTTTTATGCTATTTAGTGGTATTTCTAAACAGGATTAATTCAGTGTTTGATTTATGTGTGCTTATGCTTATGCTCATTTATCCTTATGTTCTGTCTTTTAATTTGGTCTTTCCCTTGTATTTATCATCTTCTTTAAACAAATTATGAAAGCACTGAAGCCACGTTTTAAACTCGAGTTACATACATTTTCCAATTCTGTGGAATAATTACTGCCATTAATACAAGTAAAATTTGGAGTTCAGTTTTGAAGCTCATCTTCTTCCAAGAAATCTTTGGGTTTCCCAGTCTACACTGGTCTGCTACTCAAATTAGCATAAAACTGCAAGCCTCGTTAAAGTTCTGAAATGTCCCAAAACACTAAGCTTTGAATTCATACATTGCACTTTATGACCAAACAAGGTATTTAAATCAGAGCACAAAAACAAAGCCTTCCCTTCCCCCAACAAAATTTTTCTTTGATATTTGATATTACTTTAGGTAAATGCCTTACTGAGCAATTGAATGAAGAACCTGGTATGCTCTACAGAGAAGAAAAATTGTTAAAAGTGTTCTGGAAGTAGACAAAAAGTAATTAAATCTCAAACCAGCATAAAAAAATCCTTTTGTACTGTAATCCTACTTGTTAAATTGCATTCAAGCTCTCTATCTGCAATACACCACAGAATCTTCTATTCCTTAAATATACTCAACTGAGATACGAACATTTTATGAATGAGACAAAGGAACGGCTTGGTTCCCAAGTGTGTTATAAAAAAGAAAAAAAAGTCTGCAGATCCAAGAAAGTGACCCTTTGAGGGTCACAGGTGCATGTGCCAGTTCAAAATTCCAAATCTAGAATACTTACTGATATAAGCTTCTTTCTCCTATAGATGAGAAAGAGGAAAGAATAAATACTCCTTGAAGGGTGGGTATGAAGAGGATAGGGCCTCTTCATAGAGAAGAGGTCCTCAGTGGTGCCCAGGAACAGGAAAAGGGGCAATGGGAAACTGAAACACGGGAAGTTTCATCTGAAGATCAGGGGGAAGGTCTTTGGGGGTGACAGAGCACTGGAAGAGGCTGCCCAGAGAGGCTGTGGAGTGTCCTCTGGAGATATCCAAAACCCCTGGATGTGATCCTGTGCAACCTGCTTCAGGGGAACCTGCCTTGGCAGTGTGGTTGGAACAGATGTCTCCAGGGCTCCCTTCCAGCCCCAACCGTGCTGTGAAGTCTGTAAAACATGTCAGCACATCACAACAGAGTCTGGGTTAGGACAGCCCCACACTGCAATCACACGTACCTGACGGCCAGGAGAGGGCTGTGGTGGGATACCAGTGACTGGAAAAGGTACCAAAGGGACATTTCCTTCAGTGCAACAGCCTGTGGGCAAAGGAGAAGCAACAGCACCACTCTGCAAAGGCCCCGGGTGTTGGAACCCACCTGGTGGCGACGAGAGAGTTAAAGGAGGGCTGGACGGGCATCACATTGAGAGCAGGACACTCTGCAGGTCTGAAAACTGCCACAGAAATTAAACAAGCAACTAATTCCAATGCCAACAGCTCACAGTATTTGCACTCCAGTTTTGGAAAAATACCTTAAGCAGACTCCATACTAAACACAAGAATCCTTCTAGATATTAGAAAAAACTGTTAATAAAGGATACGTTAGCACCCCATTGTATCAGAACACGGTTTAAAAGTGAGAAACTGAAAAATAAAACCTGATTTATATTTTATCTAACTTAAATTATTTCTCCTTACTCTCTATACTTGTGGAGCAGGTTATGCCAACTACAGCAAGAGCCCGTGTTGATGTGATTGACCTCGTTTAGCCTCCCACTTGTGCTTACATGAACCTGCAAAACAGCAGTCTCTCCTCTCACATGGCATCGACATGTCACAGAATCTTAAAATTACTTTTAAAATAAGAAGAAAAAAAAAAGAGCCACGAGAAAGTGGCTTTTATTTCTGAGAGAACTGTTCTCTCCAAACATTAAATTGAATTAACCCTAGCAAAAACAACTAATGATATATAAAAAACTGATGAGAAAACACCACTAAGGGCAAAGAAAAACATTTTAAGCTTCAACGCATACTTGTGATCTGCCACTTCAGAATACTTTCTCTCAAAGTACCATTTTTGGAGACAAATCACAAACCAAAGCTTTAGAGCTCACATATCAGTTAAATATTCATGTGTAACTGAGATTTTCACATTACTTTTAAAACACTGACTAGTATAACACCACAAAAATGAAGATTAGAAGGTGGTTACTTGTTACTACATTTATTTTGACAAGAACATCTCTTTTAGTTTATTAGCTGCTGTCTTCCCTTCCTGATTATCTGTGGAATCACTGTTTTCCATCTCAGTTTCCCCTTCTCAAATCCTCTTCAGAAACAGAGGGGAAATCCCTTTCCAAGGGGGAATTCTGTAACAATAAGAGGAATAAACATGAAACATCTTACAGAAATTCATAAATAAAGGTCCTTCTGTTACTCTTGGTAGAACTACAGCTACAGGATTCCTCAAAAAAAGCAAATGCTTGAAAAAAAGAGTAAAGGACTGTTTTCTATGAGATTGAAACTATTCCAGAACTAAGCTGACTCTAAATTATTGAAGCTGTACAGTGACTAACTTACCTGTGCTCTTCTCATTTCTTACCCTTAAGTTATCACAGAATGATTTTCAGATCTGATTTTACATATAGCGCCACATTTTCTTGGCAGCGTTTTCAATTCAAGTGTTCACTTGGAAACTCCAAGGAAGTTTGCATGGATAATCCAAGCCATCAGAAGCTTTCCTCATACAGATTTCTGCAGTTAGTTTCAACACTAAACTGTGCAGTGACAAAACACCCCACGTCCTCTAAATACCTACAGCAGCATAAACCAGCACACTGGCCACAGCTCAGGTAAACCAGTGTCCACCTCATCATGATCGCGGGACCTACAGCAACAGAATCCATTTACCCTGAAAAACTAAATAAAGGAAAGAAACTCAAAAATTCAATAAGCAGGGGAACCAAAAAGAAAGACAAGCATATAAACGCTGCTCAGTTTTGCTCCAAAGGTTTCTCTCAATTTAAGCAGTCCAAGTGACAGTTTAAAAACATCCCAAGATTTTGGGCTTGTATTTGTACAGATCCATTTCTTTTCCTTCTCCCTGTGAACACCTCCCCAACTTCTCTAAGCCAAACGCTGAATAATCCTCACTTCAATCAGAAGGTATTTTAACTTTACTTTTATCCCCAGTGTTCCCACACTGGGAATGCTATTTCTCTCCAGGCAACAGTCAGCTGTGACTATGACCTGCTTTGCCGCTAAGGACAGTACTAACTGGGATTTAAACCTATGATTTATATGGAAATAAATCTTGTCTTCCAAAACATCATTTACCCCATCATAGTAATGACCTGGGTTTAAATGTCACTCAAGTAGTATGTAAAAATGAAAACTGATCAATGAAAAATTACACATATGATATTACATACTAACAGTCAAGAGCTTTCCTAACTAGCACTAATCCTACTTCCAGCTACAATTAATTCCCTATATTTTCTAAGTTTCTGAGTGCAAAGGAAACCTCAACATTTAAAGTTTTCCAGGCATGTGTTCATGATAGATCATTACACACAGTCACAGCTGGAGAGGAGGGAAACGTGACACAGGAACAACATCCTGTTCTAAGCCCATGAAGTCAAGATCTGTCAGAGGGATGCGGGAAAAAATTGAGTCACTTCTTAAAAGTAAGAAAAATCACTGAACAACATAAGGCAATAAAAACGTTAATGTTCACCTAATCATCAATTCTACTGCCAAGTAGTTCCTTAATCTAAACTAATTTCAAATGGAACATATGCTGCCCTCTATTTACTTCTGTTTATACGCAGTATTTCTGGAAGGGGTGAGGGAAAAACTGCTTCAAAATTTACAAAACAATTGTATAATGCTCCTTTCACATCATCCTCTTTTAGTAACTAGGATAAAAACCTGGAGCTTTTACCTTGCAGGATTTATTGTCGATTAAATCTCATCATACCTGCACAACTACAAAAAACAAAACTGCCAGTCAGGAGCATTGCCTGCAAGTATTTCAGTAATTTTCTGCTCTTATTTTTTATTTTAACTGTTCCACATCGAGGTACCAGACAGTGCCTGACCACGAACCAGCCAAGCAGTGCAATTATTCTTAGTATTTGTAATAATCACGTCTGCAGAGTTGCAGCATAAACCTGTAATTACACAGGCAGGATATCCTCAAGGCTTGGGAAACAGCATTAGTTTTACAATATGGATTTAACAAGATGAAACTTATTTGTGATTGAAAAAAAAAAATAAATTCAAGGAGAGCTTACACCTTTCCAGTTTTAACTGAAAAACTAAAAATATATTGGGGACAAAAAACAGAATGTGAGGACAATGATCAATTTTTTTTTAAGGACTCAAGGCTGGAGAGGCATCCAAGGGGTACAGACCTGGAGAGACGAGGGATCCAGGGATCCTGGCTGATCACCTCCTCCAAGCCCAAGAATGGTCCATCACAATGAGCAGATAATCAAGCAAAGGAGGCAGAAAGCCTGTCTGGATGCACAAGGAGCTCCTAACTTAATGCAAACAAAAGGAATCATAGTAATAGAATCACAGAATCATAGAATGGTTGGGGTTGGAAGGGACCTTAAAGGCCACCTCGTTCCAACTCCCCTGCCATGGGCAGGGCCACCTTCCACCAGACCAGGTTGCCCAAAGCATAGCAGAGGTGGAAGTAGCACAGGCAACTCAGAAGGAACAGAGACACTACCCAAAGAACAGGGTTAGGAAAGCCAAAACCCACACGGAGCCATCTGGTGACACAATGGGCGTGCACTCAAACACAGGAAATTTCACTTCAACATAAGGAAAAAAAATAGATTTTTTTTTTTTTGAGAGTGGTCAACTGCTAGAAGAGTTTGCTAAGGATGTAGTTCTCCACCCTTGGAGATATTAAAAACACCACTGGACACAGTTCTGAGCAACTTGCTCTAGCTGACCCTCCTTTGAAAAGGCTGGTTGGGCCAGATAACCACTGGAGATTCTTTCCAACTTCAACTTTTCCATGATGCACTTAGGCATGCTGTAGGAATTATGGGGGTTTTTTGCCCCAAATAATAACTCACTAATAATGTGATAAAGTGTCTTTTACAAGCTCCATGTCTGAATTTTCTTTTTTTTTTTTAAAGCAAGAAATTGGTCTTTGATTGGTATATTGAGATTTTATTAAAAAATAAAATTAACTGACAATTAAGACATGAAAAATGAGTTCGTTTCTGTTATTTCATCAAAATTCTTCCAGGAAATAGGATTTAATCCTGAAATTACGATCCTTGAAAACTAAAAAAAAAAAGGTCATAGAATTCAACAGAAAATAAAATAAAGTTAAGGAAGTAAACTATCTTTAGCAATATTTATTTGGTTCCTGATACGAACACGCTCTGCCCAAGTTTGCAATTCCTGCCTGCAGCTCAGGTACCCAGCTTGGTACAAAACAGACGACAGGTCAATCAACACACTGGAAGGTGTCAAAGCTGCACGTGGTCACACAGAGACTTAAACCCAGTTCAGAGTTCCTGTAAAGCCCAGCTCCGGCTCCAGCCTCACCACAGGACACGTGGTTTGACCAGTGGTGTAACAGACCATTCCAGCGCACGGATACAAATAAAGCACTGATCAATCCTCCCTACAGCCACTCTGAGTTCACAGGAAGGTAAGATGCCATATATCGCTGCAGATTGCAGATAAATTCACATGCAGGACTTCGAAGAGTATTCAAATGGCGCTTCAAAACCAAAATTTCCCTGAAACTTTCACACAAGTGTGTTTCAGTCCTATACATGTTGCATTTACACTTAACACGATTTATAAAACCAGATCAAAAACATTTCTAAAGGAAGCCAACTGCCATAAAACAGATTTTACAAGAATTTCATTCTTGAAAAATTACACATGTAACGTACAAAAATCCTGCAAAAGAACAAACTGCTCTTAACAGACTAATTTTTGTTTTACTTTTAAAACCAGTATAACGACATATGAGTAGTTTCTGTCCATAGCCTGACAATCTTCTGTGCACTATAAAGTGAACACGAAACTGCTGAAGAAGTTTCCCTTGTGTTATGATCTTTTTTTCATATTAATTCCTCTAATTTCTATTAAGAAGTTCCAAACACCTCAGAAATCTTTAGAGTATTCAGACAGAAATTTATTTTATTATATGAGTTTAAAATATCTTCAATATTGCCGAAAGTTAAGCTGTTCTTATAGTATCAGCAACATTGGCAGGTATCTGTGCTACTGAGCTTAGTTTTCTTAAGCACTGAAGAGTTTTGAGGTGTGACAGGTGTGAAAAGGACCACTAAGCTACCAAATTCTACCTGACTACCACTCCCCAGCTCTGAAATAACATCATAAAATCCTTTTTTCTCCCTTAAGTTATTATGGAAATATTCAGGATAAAAATAGCATAAACAGAAGAAACTATTAAATGACAGGGGGAAAAAAAAACACCTTTAAACCTACAAATATAAAGCTTCAGGATGCTATACTGAGCATAAAGCAACAATTTACACTAAACACAAATACATTCCAAAGCATTTCAACAGTGATTCAGAAAACATTGAAGTAATTTTACAGTTTCAGGTAGGCAATTTTGTCCTTATCTTCTCATTCTGTGAGATGTCTGAGTGACTGTGAAAAAAATACTCCAGTCAAATCACATAAACAAACCCAGCCAATTACAGATTTTCTTCACTTCTAAGAAAAGTTGTTTTTCCCGAAGTTTCTATATTCAATTTTTAATTTCTTTTACATGTGACTACAAACTGCATCATGTAGCTGATCTGCAGAAACGCTGCTGCTGCAGCTGTGGTACAATGGCTTTTTATGGGACTGGGCACTGCCCAATTCCATAAAAACGTAGAAATAGTGGTTTAGTAGACATAAAGCCCTTCTTATTAAGATGGAAATAGCCAAACACAGTAGGCGTCTTGCAAAACTCTGTCCTAAACTCCAGAATGTGAAAATTTCTCTCCTGGGAATTTTCAAGATTTAGGCATAAGGACAAAGAAATACTTTTCGATTATAAAACTAAAAAAAAAAACAAAACAAAACAAAAAAAACCCACAGTAATTATCCCAGTAAAAAGAAAAAAAAAAAAGAAAAAAACCTCAGCAGATTTGAGAACACGAAGGACTTTAAATAATGCTGCAAATAAGGTGCTGATCCACACCTTTTAAATACTTGTGAATATGAACTTTACCCATTAAAAACTTGAAGAAAATAAAACCTAGATTTCAAAGCGGATTTTCAGAGGGCCTTAGGGTCAATATTGAGTTTTTATGGGGCCACCAAGCTCTGCCTCTGCGTGTATGTGTGTGGCACGGAGGCGGGTAATAGAGAGGAATCTGTGGAACTAAATAGATTTCAGATATCTTTAAATACTTATTTATGATCTCCAACTTCTAAGAAGTTGGGACTGTTGATACAGACGGGAGAAAAATGCGGGCTTCAGAGATGGAGTGGGATGGAGCTGTGATCAAAAGCTCTTGAGGATAAATATAAATATTTAATACTGCCTTCCTGAAATTAGCAGCAACTACCACCATAAACTTTTTGAAAGTCTTAAGGCAACAGTTAACCCCAAAAGTTTCACCTATGAATGCAGAAACCAAATGGAAAAATATTAATATCAACTGGCAGGACCATTTTGGGACAAAACATGAAGATACACTTGCTTTAAAGGGAAAAGCTCACTCCTTTTTCTTAGCCTGGTGGTCCCAAAATATCGAAGATTAAAAAGTATTTCTTGGTATGTATGCAACCATCAGATATAAATCTCAGCAACTTTTTACATGTTCTTTACATAAACGGTATTTTTTTTCCCCTCCAAATTCTGCATTCAAAATCCACTCCACGAGTCAGTAGGTCCATCTACTCTAAAATTACCAATTCATTTTGCTACTGGCCTATTACATATACAATGTGTACACATTTTACTATGGATTTTGTATAGTTAACATTTTGGCAACATTCTACCAGTAAAGAAATAACTTGTGGTTGTGACTGTTTGGCTTACGAACAAAAAAAAAAAAAATCTGAAGGAAAACTAAGATGGAAAGGGAATTTGGATGTTCTTTGCTTTCTCCTGCTGAGACACGAGAATTTCTTCTTTCCAGGTTTTCCTCCTTTCCTCCAGCACATATTTTTCTGTAATCACTGGGTTGCAAAGTCATTGATAACAACTGGAATCCAAGGGCTTGGCTCTCAGTTAACCTGCACTTCTCACGATATTGCAGGAAAAGTGGAAATTGGGTATAAACACAACCATGTACCTTCTCACTGTTTCATTCTGAGTCAAATGACTGGAAAACAGCAAAAACATTCTGAAAAAGAACATGTCCAGCAAGCTTGCTTCTACTTTCACATACAATACACTGTGTACAGGCTACTTCAGACCTCCAGGGAAAACAGACTGGTTAGTCCTTGGGAAATAATGGAGTCAAAGCCATTGCCCAGATTTATATTCAAGGGAACCAGATCATTCCCCAAGTGAATGCACTTCTGAAAACATTCATCAGGCACAGAGAAGGATAAAGTGTGCAAATAAGAGGCGATAAAATGATACAAAGTGTGAAGAAATAACAGAAGGATGAGCATCACATTTTCCTGTTCTGTCTCCTACTTCTAAAATATTATTCGGTCTTCATTCCAAAAAGTCATGGAGGCACTTTTTTTCTTTCTTTCCATTCCTGTACGTAAGTCTTACTCAGCAAACCATTTCCTTGCAATATATAAGAAGTTATTCCATTTATTCCCCTGAAACGTTACCAGAGTTTTATTCAGATCAAGTGCTAACAGATATTTTGAATATAAGATGCTACTACCAAAAGCAAAAATACCGCCATTATCATTCCCTTTGTACTATTTATGGGCCTTACCAAGCATAATGAGCAGTCTAAGGCACCAATGGCCAGCTCTGAAACTTTAAGTCATAACAAAAAGTAGCAAATTTCTATCTATACACCAACTTAATTCTCTTCCTATCCCTCCATAATTAATCGTTACCACAGCAGCACAGTCCCTACCACAGTCCCTCTGCTGAACCTCAGAATGCTACAACAAGCAGCCAAAATCTGCCAGGTAAAGTCATGCTAACAATGTTAACGAACACTGGGATGCACCAAGCAGCACCTCAGAATAAAAACTCAGGTAAGGGAAGAAGTCATATAAGATTAACTGAAGGACTGGATTTTCAGTGCAGTGTATGTGGATGCAACTGCCTTCTGCCAGCATTAATAATAACCACACTGTTCTGAAAGGAGGAGAACAGCAACATCACGGAAAAATTGATCTCAACAAAGTTTTAAACTTATCATCAGTGAAAAATTAAGTTGCAACTCCAAGGATGCTCCAAATTTATTTCAGTTCACAAACAAACAGTTCTGTTTACAGTCTGATGGCACTCAACCAACACACCTGCCCACAGAAAGTGTGTTTCAAGGAACACACACTTTGAATATGTTTCAAGGAACATGCTGCTCATCCCTGGATCAGATGAAGATGATTATCTCCTTCCCCAAAACTTTCCGAGAATTTCTGATTACTTATTTCGCTGTTGTTTCCAAAATGTTACTGCTCTCCAGACTTGCTCCTATGTTCAGACTCAAGAGTAGCAGTGATCTACACCTTTATATTCTTCAGCCTAATTTTCTCAGAAAACAGATGACAAATGTATTTATTTTACCACAGTCTGCCAGCCTCTCCGTAACGACTCATGAACCAGAAGCTCACTGACATCTTATTAGAGAGGTAGACGACCCAAATAAAATTGAGTCCTTCTATAGTTCAGCTTAAAACAAAAACTCAGCAGTTAGACAGAGAAGAGAGACCCAGTAAGTCCCAATGCTAAAGGAGGAGCAGGCATTAACTCTCCATTTATTTAAATCTTTTGCTCCACCAGCCCAAGCTTTGATAGATAAACATTTACATTAATTGTCATATTACTCTCAACAGAGGTAAATAAGCAACTTTAGATTCACTTTCTCCTAAGACAGGCTCTGTGAATGACCAAGGGTTTCTCCTCTCTTTGCCATAGATCAGAAAGCAAAATGCAGAGATATGGATTGTCCGTATTCAACCTCTTCTGCCTCACTTTTAGACAGTAACAGGATGCAGTTTTGTTCTTCACAGACCCAAATAACTGTTCTGGTCCACAGTCACAAATCCAAGGTGCCAGAGTAAAACAAGGCCACTGGTGCTAAAACACAGAATCTACTCATAAAGCCAAGAATTACCTGAACTAGAAAACAAATTACAAGCTAGTTATTTATTTTGGGCATCATAGGGGAATTTCAAAATAAGGAGAGGAAAAAAAGCCAACGCTCAAAACCTACTGGATGAGATGGTGCCTAGAGATTTAAGTTGCTCGGGAAGCATCAGAACACAGCATAATTCACCAGCAGCGAGAAGAAAGCCATGCTTAGAGAGTCCTGTTCTACCCTTTACGTGTTTTATCTCTACAACAACATCTTCTCACAGCCAGCGGCCACCCCAAATGTCTTCTCCAAAAGCTTGGTTTGCTCCTTTGCTTTTGCTCCAACATTCCATTAATATTACAGCCATTAGGCATTTTTACACAAAAATGTGAGCACATGTAACTGGATGTGTCAGTCTAAAATTCATTCCCACTCCAACATCATTTCTACCTATAGACACAACTTCTCAGGGTGTTAACAAGAAAGCATTTTAAAGAGCTAGAAACAAGGGTCATCACCTCTAGACAATTTATAATGTCTCATGCAGTTCAAATGCAGCATCAGAACACATCCTCTCATTTGTGCAAAATGCAAATGGAATCATTTAAATTGCTGTACAGTACCTGAAGCCTACCTTGTGGCCACAGAGAAATGCATTTATTTACATGAACCAAAAAAAAACCCCACAGATTCACTGATCTTCTCCAGCAATGAGAAATCTGAAAACTATTTATCTTCCTGAAAGAAAGTTCAGTGTTAAGGCAGGTGCCCAGAGTAACTTATAATATTAGTGAATGCAGCTGTGATTTTAAGGAAAATTTAAAGGAGTTGACTACAGGCTGAACAGTGAATTTCAAAGATACTTTAGTCACACTCTTTTTCTGTTGCATTCCATTGCTGGGCCCTGGTTTAAAGTCTGTGATGATCCCTACAGAAGAAACATTACTTAGACTTAACTACATAAAATGGATCCAGAGAATGTAAACAAAGTTCCCTTTATTGTAACCACAGTTTGATTCCATTAAGCCCAGCAGCGATACTTTTGGGCATACATCTGAATAATTTATTTTGTCTTTGGAATTCCTGCACCACCTTGACCCCAAGGACCTCTCATGCAGTTCTACTTCTGACACAACTGAGCCTAGTTAAAAAAATAATTTTTTTCAATATCTCTGCTCACATCAGAGTTTTGAGAAATGCTGCAACCGAGACTCCATCTGTTTTTTGGCTGAGAAATGAGGCAACTTTAGCTGTTCTTGGAGCTCCTTTCTCCACCCCTCTCCTTTTTTACCACTACCTTTTCCTTTCACATTTAATCCATCTCTCTTCAGTTCCCTCACCTTCTCCTCAGCCCAAACTGCCCCCACAATGTGATGTCGTTCCAGCATCAGCCGGTACAAGAAAGTCATTTAACATGATGCGGATTACCCAGCAAACAGGAGCCCATTCAAACAAACACAATGTCAAAGCAAAGCTACATATTTCAGAGAAAAATATACTGTTCCTGCAAAAGGGACAACACTTAAAAGATAACACTGAATAGAAATTAAGATTTAGAGCAGATATTCCATTTATTAAGAGTACCCACTACAATATTAAGTAAAAAACTTTTCATGCAATCACCAGATATGAGTGGAAAGTTATTTCACCTGTCAATGCCTCAGTCATACAACAGATATTAAAATCATGTGCCCAGTCCCAGGATCCATTTTTAAAAATAAGAGAAACAAGTTATTGACAAGAAAATACCACAAAAGAGAGAGAATCCAACTTCCCTGGCTTAGCAAAAACATCAAGAGGTGACTCAATAGCCTAATGAAACTCTATTTCCTGAAGGAAGATGCCTGAAAGAGTGGAGATGGCCAAAGTGACTGGAAATCAACACCAGACACACTCAAATATTATTTAATACAACTACTTTTTAATTAAGGGATTGACTGATTAAACAGAATACCAATAGACAAGGTAAATTCATTGTCTTCTGATGTTATAAACCTGGAAACTGTATTTTGGAAGAAAGGCTTCAGCCAAATATTCTGTAACATTTTTGGTGGCAGTACTTTTTATCAGGGTTAACTGAGAGAGCAGGTTAGGCCAGAGAAGCTAAAGTGCCTTTTTGGCCATTAAATGCCTAAAATGAAGACATGTTCAATGGCTGAGTTAGAGCACAAGGGAGCCTGAGACATCCATGGATTACTTAGAGGATATTTAGAATGAATACAGTACTAAAAGTTCGAGAAAGTGAAATGTAGTATCACTTGGGGAAATCAAGTTGTACGGAGGAAGTAGGAGGCCATATGTATTGAATTACCCAGAACACATGAAGGAAGCACCTCATAAATACGGCATCTAAATGAAAAGATGGTGGCAAGTTCTGCTTTCTGTGGAAAAATAAAAGAGATGAGTCTGACAGTGGAGAGAAGTAGGAGGACACTACCCAAGCAAGTGACGGTGGTCACTGTACCGAAAACACAAAGTATTTGCAAACAAGAAAGAGACCGCTTAAAAATCATTTAAAAATTAATACCCAACTTAGTATCTCTATTATTTAATTATACATTTGATTCTGACATATGTAAAAATCTCAAGGAATAGCAATTTTTATGAATTATTTTCCTTTAAAGCGTAAGATTGAAGGTGTTTTCATGTAAATCTAAGCAAGCAAGTGCTTACATAGTTTCAGTGTCAAGCAAAACAACAAACCAAGTAAGAAAACATATTAACAATAAACATATAAATAAAAATTTTCAAAAGTTTCCATTACATTTAGTAGGAACTGGATCAGACTCAAACTAAAAGGCTTGGGAGAGACCTTTTAGGACCTTCCAATACCTAAAGGGGGACTACAATAAAGATGAGGAGGGACTTTTTACAAGGGCATGGAGAGAAGGTGAAGGCAAGACTTAGATGAGATCTAAGGGAAACATTCTTCCCTGTCAGGGTGGTGAGGCCCTGGCACAGGTTGCCCAGAGAAGCTGTGGCTGCCCCCATCCCTGGAAGTGCTCAAGGCCAGGCTGGATGGGGCTTGGAGCAACCTGGGATAGTGGAAGGTGTCCCTGCACATGGCAGGGGGGTTGGAACCGGGTGGTCTTTAAGGTCCAACCCAACTCAAACCATTCTGTGATTCTAGGGCTCTAAATTCAGCAAGAATTAAATGTAACAAATTAAATTAAGCTACCTAAAAAAGCCAACTGCACTTATTCTTTGAAAAGTAGTTATTCTCATCGATATAACTTTTACCACCTTTAAATCTTTCTGATTTTTCAAACATCAGTGCCCATATTCAGAAACTTAAATGGATTTGGATCCATTTGCAGAAGGCCTAAGCATTTGCCATTTGCCATGAAAACAATGTGAAGCACAGGCCAGAGCTGCACACCTATGGAATTCTTGCCACATTTCCGTGGATGTCCAACTATGGATTTATCCACTGAACTTCAGGCACCCGCAATTCAAAAATGTGGTTTTTATTTATAATTCTATTATTATATATTAATTTTTATTGCTTTGATACTATAATTGTAGCTATTACCTCAGCATCTCTCCTGCACTACGCTATCCCAGCATAAGCACTGGTTTAAATATCAGTGGACCAAACTGTTTTCATTCATTCCAATATTTCTTTCACATGTTAATACTTTTTAAATTAAATCATTCCCCCTAAACTGACATCACAGATTTAACAGTTACTTCCTGATTAGAGAGGAGAGGAAGATGAATAAGTCAGACTTCTCAGATATGTATGAGAAATTTTTCAAAGTATACCTCTTGAACCCCAAAATCCCAACAGTTAAATAATTATAAACCAGATAGTTCTTTACACAGAAGTTTTATCATATAATTATGATGCTGATCATTTAGAACTGTCCAAAATGTCTCCAGCATTTTTAAACAGCTAAGCACAGTTATTTTTAAAATCAAACATATGTGCTTTTTTCTGTTTATGTCTTCGGAAAGAACATTCTGTATAATGAAAAACATGACCAAATTTTTCACAGTACATCACTATAAAACCCTATAATTGACTTTTTGGGTTGGTTTACTCTATATCTATTTTTGTCCATGTAGAAAACAGCAATGATGTGGTGAAAAGACCAAAATGTAGGTCCCATTGCAGGATAAGGCTCCATCCTGATTAGTGAAGTATCATGTTTTTCCTGGGAAACATGCCCATTTTGTAAAAGGGAATTCAGTCCGCACGAAGAAAAAAAAAGGGAAGAAAAAAAAATCCATCCTTTTCAGCAGCCCAGACTCCAGTGATTGCTCTCAGCTTTGGCTGAGCAGGACTCACAGAGCCTTTGCATTAAACAGAAGGCAGCTCTGAGATTACAGAGTTGTCCCAATATGAATTTTCTGCTTTTAAATAATTTTCTTCAAAGCTTAGAGCTAAGATTTGTTTGTATTCTTATTTTACTTCCACCTGGAATGCCCAAATATTTCACATCACCTATTTTCTTAGAAGAAATAAACTTCCTAAAAACGACACAAGTAGTGCAGTGAAAATATATTTCACTGTTTCAGTTGATATTGAGAGGACAATGGACATAATGCAAATGAGACTTGAATGAACTTGAAATAGTAACTCAGAAAAAATCGAACACCTGCACTAAAAGAATTTCTCATTTTAAATATTACCGACCCACAAAAATTAATTTAGATGATGCATTTTATTTTACATACTATTCTCATTCCTCTTGGAATGGCCTTTAATTTTTATTATCACAGATTACTTACATGCTCCAATGACAGAGTACAAAGAAGCTGTGCAGACACATTTCCAAAGGAGTTCACATGCCAAAGGGAAAAAAAAAAAATCTAAAAATAATCAACTTCTTTCAGAGTTAATTAAAATAAATCACCAGGCATTAAACTTTGACTTAAAAGTTTGAAGGAAATACTGTTATCTTGCAAATCGCTCAGCATCAAGATATGCCGTAATTGCCCTGAGGTAAATCTTGGAGAAACGGAAGATGACATCTAAATCACAAACTTGGGAAAAGGGGAACGTATCATCCCCTACCAGGAAGAGAGGAGAGGTTTAAGAGGAAAGGTAAGCATTGCCTTTAGCTCAGAACTCAGTTTAACTGCAGCTGCAGTCACTAACATTACATTCTCCCAAGATTTCAAAAGAATCGAGGGTCTGAGTGAAAAATCAGAGGTTCCAATAAACCCAAAAAGTGCTGGAAGTCAGCTGTAGTTTCTCTGTTGGGGTGAGAGTCTCTTCAATGGGCTGGTGTTAAATTTGTGATGCCTCAGGACAAGTTTCTGTCCCAGCCAGGGCTCTCTGAGTTGTTTCCACAAACAAGGATGCTGATTTACAGAAGTGACTGCAGGATCTGCTTCAGAGAAGAAACATGATGAACATTTATAAGGCCTTAGGATTGACTGATGGATTGCTTTTATTTCTTTGGGGTTTTGTTAGTTACTGAAGGAAAAAGAAAGATGACACAGATTACCCTAACAAAATTTAAAATTCTTAGCTGTCTTTTTTTAAGAAGTTTTAATGATACAAACATTATAAGGGAACATATTAGAAGTCAATTTTAACTAAAATATAATAGATGTGGCTGTAGTCTAAGAAAAAAACTATTAAATCAGCACATTTAAAAAGGAAAAGAAAAAAAACAAGCATATCTGAGATGAAGGTCCAGCTACACAGCCTAGAAAACAAGCTTCAAAGTCAGTAACAAGACTATTTTACACCGTTCACACAAAACAACGGATAAAGTATTTTAAAGACATGCCCCAGAGACAAACACTGTCTGACAAGTCCAGCAGCACACACATTTATGGCAAAAACTTTGACAGTAATATCCAAGTACCAGACTGCAGCTCCTGGCCCTGCTCTCCATCAGTGTGAGTACAAAAAGCCCTGGCTACAGAAAAAGGAGGGTCGTGCTCACTCGCTCAGGTGCATTCGCTGACAAGCAGAAATGTGAAGTTAATGAAATGAATCCCTCTTGCAACAACTATTCAGCCATAAGAGAACAGGAAGAGAAGATTCATGCCTGGTTAACACCAGAAATAAAATGTACTTAAGAGTTACAACAGAAGTTTCTGCCACCACTGAGAGATTTACCACCGAGGAGGGATGTGGGCTTTCACCAGACCCATCCTGGTCCAGGGCATGCTGTAATGAGAACCAGCATGTTCAGATAGACACTGTCCTGGAACTTGAAGGCAGCGAGCAGCCCTCACCAAAAGACCCAAAATATTTTGGAAATAACTGGTCCAGTTTTTAAAACTTTATGCAACTCTATGAAGGTCAAAATATTCTGACTAACAGAAGGGTTCAGAAGCAAAACACACTAAATGTTTCTCTTCATCCAATGGAAAGAGTGCAGTCAGTCCTGCTCTTGCACAGGAGACATTGCTGTTGGAATTCACAGCAAAATCTATTGATCTGTGGGTATTCTCACTCACAGGCCTTGAAAGCAAATCTCTCACTTATCAATATCAATCTGAAACATCTGTGTCATGGGTAAAATACAAAATCATTCAGTTAAGAGGAGATGTAAGTGTTGTAAATCAACAGGAGAAGGAACTATTCCCTGTTGGTCCGGAATCTTTTGATGATCCCATCAAAACCATGAGAAATTATGTCATTGCACATCACCTGTATATCATGGCCCTGATGGAAAGCAGAAAGGCTTCATGGGGCTCTTCTCCCTCTGTTGACTTCCAAAGAACAGCAATGCTTATGTCCTTCTAAAATGTAGCCCAACTCTCAGATCACCCGTTAACTGAAACAAAGCATTCCCACACAATGTACTCATTTGCAGACGATGATGTTGAGGACAAGTTAGCAAGACAAAGATAAACAAAGGGCAGCTTCAGAAAAGACTAAATGGGACAAGAAAACTTCCACAAACCTGGAAAGGTTACAAGTGTAACATCCACCAACATTAAGTACAGCTGCTATTCAAAAAGGGAAGATGAATTCACCCATCTCCCAGTATCCCTCTTCAGCACTGCTGAAGGGTTCAGAAGAGGGCACATGAAATTACACTGCCCAGATATCAACTCCTTTAATTTTGTCAGAATTTGCATAAATGGGCCAATGAGCAAAGGGGTAATAGTGATGGCAGAAGGTTCATAAAGACAAACCATTGCCTAAAGAAAAGAGCCTTAAATCAGCTGTGATCCAAATCCCTTGCCAAATCAAAGCACCAAAGACTGGACCTGGAGCTTGAGGACAAGAGGAAAGTAGGACTCAAATATCAAGAAAAACGAGACCATTGAATAATTTGCTGAATGGTTTTACAGCTCAATGTTTAGATGGACAATTACTCATTAGTACTCAAACATGTCTTGGATCCTTCAAAGCTAGTATTCACACATGTTTTGAAACAAATACAAACCTCATGATCTGAGGTTTAAAATTTTATCTCTGTGTTAAGGATTACAATGAGACCTTCTTGGAAAGCTGATTATTCCATCTATTTACTGCAAAGTTGGTTTCATGTTTCTGTAAAACATGGTGATGGCCATAATATGACATAGTATCTCAGGTTAAAGTTGAACTAATCAATTGCTAAATTCCTGTTATCTATAACTTACAAAATACACTTGTATTTCACAAACTTCAATCACTAACTCGTTGGGTGGGTTTTCTTTCCCCCCATATGAGAGAGCTTTGCACAGCTGTCCTCTTGCACAGTTCTTATACTTTCTTCATCATAACCAATTCTGGCCCTGCTATAGCTAAAATAGTGACATACATGAACAAGAGACTCAGTCTGGGTTTGTGATAACAAGACAAATTCCTCACGATTAAACACTTTGCTTACATTTTAACAAAGCTATTTACTTGCTACTTCCAGGGAGAAAAAACCCAAAGACATATTTGGGTGATGCTTATTTGGAAGTACTAACGATGCAACACACATGCCAATGTTAAGTTAATTGTCTGGCACAACCCATACTCCAGGCTTTTTCAGCAATCAGCAAATACAACTGACTAAAGTGTTTTCAGTTTTACACCCTTTCAAAATATTCACACTGCTACAACAATAAAGAAATATAATGGCATTTTGGCAAAATCAAAATGAATTTGCTGTTTAAGAGAGAGTTGTGTTTTCTGTTAGTCTTATACTATTACAGTAATATCAGACATAAGAAAAGGTCCATAAAGTCTACGCATTGAAATAAATGTAATATTCCTTTTTAACATGAAAAAAAGTAACTATTTCATCTCAAATGTCCTCCTTCACCATCTACAACAAATACATAGATTAGCATGCAGGCAACCGCGTAGGCAGGTTGTCACACTGTAAAAATTTCATCCTACCATTCAGCCCTGGAAAGTAATTTATCAAAATATAAAAACGACATTTGCACTGATCTAGATATTCATTGCCACGGGGGGGGGCGGGGAATAAAAATCAATGGACCATCTTGAAAAGTTCTTTGGGGCGGGATCATTCACAGGCAGGAGGAAGAGAAGGCTACAGTTAAGCCTGACTTACTACAGATATTCCATTTTAAATCTAAGAACAACAGAAAGGAAAAGCAGCTCCATTACCTTGTTCCCACACTGACAGAGGTGTAGGAGGCTTCTACACGATCACCTGGCAATGCAGAAATCAGTCAGGGCACAAAACTGCTACCTCACAAAGGTCTTTAATGGACGGTAAAGAGGAAGGAGAAGTTAGAAATTTTTACCTACTACCTCTGGAAATAATCACAATTCAGAGAAAACAGGTCTGTGTTTTATGTAACCATTGAAGAACCACTTACAATAGGACGTGTGGTTCTTCTGCAATCCCAAAACACAGTACAGATGCTTTTAAAGTGAGTTCTGAATATACTTCAGATGTGATCAGATACATTTGCACCAATCAATCTTTCAAAAGGAAGTTCTGATTTACTCATTTACTGTGTTGAAATGTCTGACAAAGAAAGTACTGTTTGAATATGATCATCATAAATCTGTGACAATATGAGGATAGATCAGCCCAGGTGGCAATGTGATACCTTTTTGTGTTTCTACTCCATAAAAAGATGTATAAAGTTCACCCTTGGGCATATATGAAAGTGTGGCTGAAAACTAAGATGATAAATGCTGGATTCAAAACTGAAATAAAAGAAAAATCTCAAATTAAGTATTTAATAACAGATGCATACATTATGGTTTCTGTGTATTTTGCCCATCCAACATGTTAAAACATTATAAATGATCATCCATAATGTTATATTTTGGATTTTTTTTTATCATTAATCACACCTTAAGGCTTAATTTTTTTCATACCTAAGGATGAAATGGAATCAAATTTATGCCCAAGGGGGTTCATTTAAGGACATTTTTGGGGGGGGGGGGAAAGGATATAGTAAATACACACATGAATCTTTCCCAAAAGTCAGTCATTTTAGATGAATTAGTAGAATTTTAGTAGTGTTAATACCATGGGTATTCACATAACTTTCAATGGGGTTACTTCCTTCAGAAAAGGACTGGCACAGGTTGCCCAGAGAAGCTGTGGATGCCCCATCTCTGGAAGTGTTCAAGGTCAGGTTGGATGGGGCCTGGAGGAGCCTGGTCTAGTAGACAATGGCCCTGCCCATGGCAGGGGGTTGGAACAAGATGATCTTTAAGGTCCCTTCCAACCCAAACCATTCTGTGATTCTGTGATAGAAGTGCAGATTATTTAAAACCAGTATTTTTGAGACTTTTTGAAACAGTAATTCCTTTCTCATTTGAATCCTCACTTTTATGATACACACAGCCATTGAGGGCAGTCGTACAGCTTTCAATAGGCCAATTCTTCCAGAAAGACCAGACAAAATAATCAAAAAGATGAACAAGTAGAGCACAAAATACCACCAGGAAAGAGGCTTAAAAATGTTAACAAAATAAAGACGATGTTTAAAAGGGGAAATCAGAAAATCCTCAGACTAACCTGATAAACTGAAACTGGAAAACACCTTATTGTTTTAAAAATTCACAGTGAAATATTACTGTTTGAATGATGGATAAATTACAAATCAAATGAATGCTACTGAGGTTACATGCTTTTGAAAATACTTCTACAGTAAGGTGGAGGGTAAGCCCACTCACCTTTACAGGCATAAGCAATTAAACTTCTTAAGTTCCTGCATCCCGATTTTACAGCACTTACTCATTTAGGCACTAACACCAGATCTTCAAAGATCTGGTGACTTTTCCCCCCTGGTAAAACACTGTTCACTATAATCTCAGTGCTGTTATCACCTTATCTGTACACAAACCCTTCAGAACAGGAATCTGCACAAAGATCAAGTTCTCTCCATAAAGGCCAGTACTGAATTCTTAGGGAAAGCCCCAAAATGGTTTTTTCTCCAACAGACCTGAAGTTTTCCCTGAGGTTACAACTAGACAACTGTGTTTTATAGCTACAGATAAACTTCACTTGCATGATCTTCTCTTAATCCTTTTTAAACTACTATAATTTTTGGCTTCTTCAGTACCTTGTGGCAACAAGAAGATGAATTCAACACTTTAATTATGCACTGTTAAAAAACTACTTCCTTGTGTTCATTTTAAGCCTGCTATCTGATAATTTAATTAGGTGCCCCCAGTTTTTGTTATGAAAAAGGGAAATAATTGTTTCCATTCACCTTCTCCACATCGCTCATAATTCCAGATTTCTATCACATTCCCCTCCCTGTTGTGCCTTCCCAGGCTTTTAGCATCCTGCCAGTTTAGTGTCTCCTCCTTGTACAGAATTCATTCAATTCTACAATACTGTTTTTTATAACAGGGTGAGCACAGCAGCAGAACTACCAGTTACACTGTTTTCCTCAGATACTCTTAATTCCTTTAAAATCTAATCAGTTTTAAGCCTCAGCCACTCAGGTCTGAGAGGTCTCCAGAATGTCTTTGTCTATGAAAAGAAACAGCACAGAGTTCATGCAGGTGACACTGGGTTTGTCAGCAACAAACTCCACCTGTTTTACCACTCAACCAATTCTGTGCAATATCTTGGCTGGCTCTACACAACCAGCATTTCACTCCCCTAAATAACTTTGCCATGAGCTTTCTCACTTCTTCAGGATCCTCGGTAGATCTTGTAAGTAACTTTGCTTTGGTGTGAAAATTAACTACTTCTACCCTTGATGTCTCAACTGTTACTTAGCTGGTATCTTACAAAAAAGGATCTCTTCTTTATATCCCATTACATATTGTTCAGCTGCTGACACTAAGGCTACTAAAAAGCCACTGAGCAATTTACCAGATTAAAACTACCAGGGTTCCACCGAATTCCCTGACAATGTTGCACTTAATTCTTAGCAATAAGACAGAACCTGAAAATATGTGGCTCTGCAGTTTGAACAGATGCTCAACACAAATTTCAAGTAATTTTGTGTTGAAACAACGTGCACTATTGAATACACTTAATTAATAATCATTGATTTTAGACATTTGCCTATTTCTTTCAAGAAATCTTATTTTTAATCAATAGCTGTAGTCATTAAATAATCAGTCACAAAATCCCTATTTTGTGCTCGACGCAGAACAAGCAATAATAAACTACATTGAATACTGTTTGAATAAACTAAGTAGCAATCCTTGAAAATAATAAACATTTCTGCTCTTCACATTTTTTTTAATCTTTTTTTTTTTTATTCAAAGCACAAAAAAAGGAACCGCATCTCACGGACACAGGGTACAAAAGAGAAAGGGGTGATGAACTCTCACATGACGATGGAATTTTGTGTTCAGTCATGAAAGATCTAAATTGAAGTTACATAAACAGAAAACTAATGCCACTGGCAAACAGCCCTGGCCTGTAACGTTCTATTTGGGATTCACTGGTTAAAGCAGAAGAGACGCCGAGCTCTGACAAAGGACGAGATGGGAGATGACATCAACCTCCCTCAGCAAATGAGCTCAGTGTGCCAGCGAGCTGACAAATTAGCCTCCAAAAACCACTAACAGTAGCTTACAAAGTCACAGCTGTTATCCTCTTTTGAACAACAAAATGTTGATCTGGGTTGAAATGTCTAGTTTTACAGAAGATTTGTAAGTGCCCTGGGTTTTTTTGAGATTTTTTTTTTCTTTTTTAAACAAAGCAAGAAGTTATACTGAGAAAGGCACGAGGGACAGCCAGTGACTGTGCTGTGGTGACTCCATGGTGATGTTTAATCGACAAGATTAAGTAGAGCACTTGCTTACGTTCTGCACGCTCCTCAAATTTGAAAAAGTCCCTAGAGCTACAGGCTCAATAGCAACATAAATCCACTAATACAACAGTACCATATTCACTAGTAATTTCTTCAGCTAATTCAAGTAGTTCCCAGGATATTACCTTTGATAGTGAGGAAAAAAAAGGCAGCAGAAAACCTGGCATCAGAAAGCTTGTAGGAGATTTCATTAAGGGGGTTAAATCAACTGAAAGATGCTAATACCCTACTAAACAAATCTTCTTCAATGCTTCAGTGCAAATATTCTTGTAATGGATAAAGTAAAAAAAAATTTTATAGTATTACTTATCAGTTCAACTATCTGAGGGTAAATCTTTACTTTTATGGCAAAGTATCAGGCAGCTTTCTCTACTTCTGAGTAAGAAAGAACTAAAAACTCTATTAGACATAGCAGAGACAAACTCAGTTCTAGTGTTGGTAGTCCTATGACCCTCATCACTGGTACCTAAACAGCCCTCAAGTGACAAAAATTAAATTTACTGATTTTAAAAAAAGCTGAAAAAAACCCCCAAAAAATTACCGTTCCCATTTTACAGATGACAAACTTGTTTAAACTGAGGGATTTGATTTGTAGCATTGAGAACATCCATCACTGACAACACAAGCTCCTTCACTTTATAAAGGTAAGTAGAGATAAAGCTAAGCCTTTTCACAGAAAGTACCTAACCTTTAGTTGTGTTCTGCAGAATGACTGAAAAGTCTGGGGGTTTACCTCCCTTTTACTTTTTAGATTTTATTCTCTGCACCTCCAACCAGAGATATCTATATATCTATATATATATATCTGATACAGACAGTAACATATTTCTCCCAAGAGTACTGTGAAGAGAAGAAAATAATTAATATTTGTTAAATATTCTCATGGTGTAACATGTGCCAGCAGAGCACATGAAAGTTAGTAATTCTTCATCCTAAAGTTTGAGTACTGTGCAGGAGAGATGGCAGAGAGCCAGAATGAGCAATTGCTAACGAGAAAACTCTCTGAATAACCAACTCTGAAGTTAGCAGCATTCCTTCCACGCAAAGAATGAGTCAGGAGTTCTAGGGATGAAAAAAAAAATGCAATCAATAAACACTATTGTAATGTATCAGACACAATGGGGTTGTAAGGAGGATCACTGGAAACCTCAAGAGTCGCTGTGCTCTTTTAATCAACTTATTCTTACAGTGTAGAGGTTTAGCTAAGCTAAGCTTACCTTTTATTTCTTTTTAACAGAGGAACACAAATATAAAGAAAAAATAAAACAAAGCAAAAAACCCAAACCCACTATTAGCTGGGAATAGTTCTCTTTACAAGTTCTTCAGATTTCATATCTAAATAATTCGGCAACCTTGTAGAGAATCTTTACTGTTTTAGCAGCAGATCTGTCATATGTCCAATCCAGGAATAGCTACTGATGAGAGCAGCAAAGAAAAGCACCCAAACAATAAATGTTCTGTAAAATTCATGAATTCTAAAAAAGTGTCTGGGCATAATAATGTCATGTAATGAACGTCTGACTCTCAGTTTATTTCTGTTATTCAAAAGGGAAAATAAAGCTTGAATTACTGTAGCTCCTATACACAGATAAAACAGATATTTTCTACCCACATCAGAAAACGAGAAGATTGAATTGCATTCAGTTATGAATTGGATTTGTTCTCCAATTAAAAGAGAAGAAAAATAAATCATACTGAAGCTAAATGACAAACCAAACGCTATTCCATTGTAATTTTGTCCAAAAGACAACTAAATTTGTTATTTCTTCAACTCTTTGATCATTATGTTTAGCTTGTAAAGATGCCACTTACTACTGCAAATACTCCATTTCTGTACAGACTGGTATCATTTTTCCCAGAACTGAAATACAAACATTCAGCTGCAAAGCTGCTTCAAACCCACACTGGGCAAGACTGGACTTAAAAAGCAAGAAAACATTGAGATGTTCATTAAAAATAAAATTTAAAAGACTTTGAAGAAAGGGCAACAATTAGCCATTTTACCAAATGAGTAGGATAGAGATGGCAACATAAAACAGCATAGTCTTATTCCCAAACTCCAGCAGTTACTGAAGTTTCTTTTTAAAATAAGATTTAGTCCCTCTATGCAGCAATAAAGGCACAAACTCTGAGAGATAAAACATTCGCTGATTTTACACTTTGGAGAGATTAGTTATTTCTGAGGGCCACAATCCTACAGCCCATGCCATGGGAATGAACTCTGGCTCATGAAAAGCCACATTTCCCTTATCATTGGGGTTTTTGGCAAAGCAGCAAGTGACCAGAGCACTGTCTGAGCTGTGGGAGCACCAACCTGGATGTCCCCAGGGGTTCCCCAAAGACACAAAGAGCCTGGATACAAGGAGCTGCTCTGGCAGCACAAATACAGAGTACGGAATCCAAAGGAGACAAATGTCATAGAGGGCAGAACTCCTACAACCAACCTCATCTAATGGATTTTGGTACAAAGTAAGTGTTTCAGGAAATAATCTGTAATGTAGATCCCACACCGCTAAAATAAAGATTTCTTGGAAATACCAAGGTCATAAGGTACAAAAAAAATAATTCCATGCAAATACTAACCAACCACCACGCTCTTCGATATGCAGGCACATGAAACAGATCAGTTTGAGCCTTGAACTACTCTTCAGACAGTGATAACCTTGATTCCAAAGTCTTTTCAGGCCTGGAACAACTGAAACACCACTCCAGAAGCAGAATAATTTCAGGAAAGAATTTAAAAGATACGAGTGAACCGTATTTCTTTTTTAGTCTGGACCGATTTGTCTCTATGCTGCCAAATTTCCCAACAACACTAGGTCCTGTTCCAACACTCTCCTATTCCCTTCACTAACAAGGAATTTGGACACGCAGTTCCAAAAGCAATTCAGGTGCTTAGTGGCCTGTCCTCACACACGCTGTAATCAGGAGGCAATTCCCAACAGTTTCTGGGCTGTCCATCAGCATCTTTTTGTGACAAAACACAGGATTTCATCCTAACTAGCACCTCTGACCCCTCACACTAAACACAGCCGAGCAGCAGAGCCAGAACTTGTGTCCTGAAATGGAAACACAACAATTCACTTGGATTATGGGCTGGGTCTCCAAGTTAAAAGAACCCAACTGTCAATGCTCCAAAGAACCAGTTCTGCTGGGTGCTCACTAGACACTTCCCTCATGGAGCTAACAAGTATATGCAGCGATTTATCTTCTTAAAACAAATGACTGTTTATCCATCTAAAGAGAACAGAAATAAATGGTTAAAGTGATAAAATAGCTAAATTTTAACAAGAAAACACAAATACTGTCTTACCCACACAGACTATTTCCTCAAAGCTTGTATTATTAATCTTACAAGCTACAGGTCTGGATTCTGGCAACAAATCCACAGGGTCTCTAAAAACAGCTCTGCTTCCTCACCTCTGGGGTTGGAAGGTCAGAGGAGGAAGAGCTGTGAGTGGAAGGAATGACTGCAATGCATTTTTGTACTTTTTCTCCATTACAACCAGTCAGTTATCAAGCAGTTTGTTATTCTCAAAGTATGACACCAAAAAAATGGAAAAATCTTAAAAAGAATTGACAGCTGCTTATCTGGATAAGCCCATGAATGGCCCATCTATAAATGCTGCCTTTCTCCTCCAGACGTGAAAAATCAACCAACCAACTCTCCACACAACCCACCACGCATCGGAAATTTCATACAAACACCTTCCATACTCTCCCCAGCGTCCCTCAAGTTCCACTTGTCTCTAGGAATACCTGCACAGGCCATTTTAAGTGTTGTGCAGAGACAGCCCAATTCCCTCCCAAGGAGCTCAACACCGCTCCAAACCCAGCCAGGCACTTCAGAACAACCTGGGTTTCACAGGCCCTGGGAGACCAGAGGGCACTTTTCTCCTGCTGACCCCATGAAAAGAGGGGCATCTTCTTGTTCTTCATCCTGTTCTAACGTCTTCATTTCTCCTCACCTTCAGTATTCCTTCTCTACACAACTTTTTTTTTTTTTGGTTAAAAGCAAAACTCATTAAAACCCAGGATTTTCTTTTTAACTCTCCTTCCAACTTTACTCTTTCCATGCCCTTTCTCATCCTCTTTTCAACTCTTTCTCATGAGTGATCTTCAGATCTCTTCTCCAACACAAAACCACAATACATTTTTAATTACAAGGGAAAGCTCAAACTGTTGACAAGCTGTGACAAAGTAGTAAATCCAGGTATTAAATACTTCAAAAAAAATAAAAAGAAAAGAAAAACACACAAAAAAAAAGAAAGAAAAAAGGACATTGAGATACAAATGGGAGAAAGGATGGAAGTACCTGATTTTACTTTTTTCCCCTAGAAAATACTGTTTACAGATCTGAGGATCTCAAACTTATGTAAACATCACAAAGGGCACAGAAGTATTTCCTCTCGCATTCACTGCACAAGGAAATGTTGTGGGGTTGGGTTTGGTTTTTTGGGGGGCTTTATTTCCAGAAAAATAAAGAAGCAACTGTGATGATCAGCCATCCTGCTCATGTTCAAGCAAAAAACAAGATCAGCCAATTGCACACAAATAACCAACACTCTTCATGCTGGAATATGTGGAGAAAGTTAATAATGAAATTACAAGTAACTACTCTCCTCACCCCATGAAGTTCTTCGAATCACTCATTTTTTATTACAGTTCATTATAATGGAGTTTTTCTCCTCCCTCTTTTTCATACTTTTCTTAAATGGCTGGCTGCATATATTTAATTGTATATTCCTCAGGGCAGGGACTATTTCCTTAATTGTCTGTAAAGTCCACTGCTATAAACAACGGTCCTATGCAATGCTAAGCAATAAAAAAATGAGTAATGTTTTGCTGAGAAATAGTCATGCATTAATTATGCAAGATTATCTGGCAAATACAGGACTAGGGAAAAAACCATGTCGTTGTGGATCCATAACTTTTAAGCATCACTACCCAATGAATGGTTTATGATATTCCATTTCAGTATTATATTTAATTTCTCTTGGGGTATTTAAAAAACATCTGTTCTGAAAGTTACCAAATGGGTATTGTTTACTCAGAAATTCTACAGGGTGCAAGGCCCTTCTACACTGTCAGTTAAACATACAATATTTTAAATACACATTATGGAGCCAACTGTTGAAGTAGGCACTTAGAACGCAAAGAATATTCTACACATTAAAATATACATGAAAAATACTGTCCAGGAGTTATAACATATAAAAAAATACAGATTCTAAATTCAGTATTTAATAACTATGCAATTTAAAAAAAAAATTTCGTTTTTATTACTTACTGAACTAATTTCATGTCTTAAATCTACATTGCTGCAGACTTATACAAGCACAGAAGCTACTAAAACTGGTATAATTTTAAAACCAGAAGCGAATTTTTATTGCTGAACTATGCCCCTGAAAATGGGGTTGATTATAAAAACACTGACACCAAATCTGAAGAGTGTGAATACTCTGCTTTAATTTTTTTTTTAAATCTGTCCTCTAATCTTGACTGAGGTTTGAAAGTAGCAAGTCTGTATTTTTCCAGTGTAAATGTTGTGCAAAAGCTTGACAAACACAGACCTAAATCTGCAATTGCCATTACTAAAATAAATGAAAAAATCTATAAGCAGCAGTGAAACTGGCATGCAAATAAAAGAACTGTCAAGACATATACTGCCTAAAAATAAGCTTACAATAACTATTTTAAAGGCTGTGTGTGGTCTTACCCATATATTTTGGCAAGATGCACTTTCTCCAACCACAGCTAGATTCATCCAAAAGCAGTGGCACTGGAGAGTCTCTGTCTCACCTGTCAAACTTGAAGAACGTTGTTCAGCAGACCACCATGAGTCCATGGATAGGATCCACAGCACTCCAGCAGCTGTTCTTGATAAGTGTTCTCTGACTATAGAGGCAAGAGCTTCAAAAACGTTCTGTAAGAGGATCACCCTTAACATACGTGCATTTAAAACCAAACAGAAACCAGAATGTATCTAGAACAAGATTTTCAGGGCATTTATGGCACAGCGGCATCAGTGACCTCATATATCTCTGTCCAAGATTTGGAAATATTCACAGAAGATTCAAGTCTATTAAATTTATCTTAGAATTCAACTTCATTTATTTACCTCTCACAAACTACTACGCTTCTCAAACGGCAGGCAATCAAATAAAACAACTAGAACTCTTAAATCTTCATGTAAGTCAAGGAAGATGAACCTTCCTCTTCTCGGTTCCTTTCCCACACACAACCTGGAAAATATTTTCACACCAACCTACAAATAGGTTAAGTGGGAAGGAGAGGTAAGATGCTGCTTGGCTGCAGTAAAGGTAAGATTCACCAAAAATGGGATGGAGCACGAAAAGCTGCCAGTTTTAGAACGACATAAGAGGATATTTTGCCAACCAGAAAAATCTAAGGAGAGAGCTTATCTGAATTCTGCCTGTATAAAATAACTTTGACTGTTATTAAAAAGCACATAATCACTAATTTCCAGAGCAATGTAAATATTTTCTAAAAATAGGTCACTGCTTTTCAACTGCTGAGATCTGCCCTGGTTTAACTACCAGTAGCATTGTATCCCAGAAGCATGAAAGGCTCTGGAGAGATTACTTTCACTTTTCCCTAGATATATTTAGTGTACTAACTAGCATAGTTAGGATATTATTTTTCTTTGGTTTTGTCAGTAGCATGTTTGAAATAAATTTTATTAAGTGGTAGTGTATGTAACATTGCATTGTGGGTAGCAGTTTCCTGCCTTAACCTAGCCACATCCTCAGCTGTTATATGAGACAAGTTTCCCATATTTTCTGCAAGTTGACTTTAAAAAAAAAAAAAAAGAAAAAAGAAAAAAAAATAAAAGAGACAGGAGAAAATAGCTAGAAGGATAGGATGATCTCAAACACCATATATTGACTGTTTAGAATGGGTGCATTTAATCAAGGGCTTTTTTCTCAGTTGCTGTACAATCTACAAGATATGTACTTGAGGAACATACGAAAAGTAATACTTATCAAAAAGAAGTCTGGGCAGCAGAAAGAATCAAGGTGAGACACATCTGACCATTAAGACGTAGCCCCTTTCTCAAAGCCTGACCAAGGGTTAGATTATTTCACTGGAGAACATCTTTGCTGTGCCATGTGACAGCCCTGGCAACTCAAAGGAAATGAAAACAATTTTTACTACTTGCTATGACATAATGTACTCACTGGGTAAGAGGTGATCATCTTCTTAATTTAAATAACAGCTCAGTTTAAAGTTTAATGTGATCTTCAGTAGCCTGATTGCACTGTACAAAAAACAGACAGCACTTGTTTACCCTAGAAACGTAAGAGCACTTCTTCCCCCTTTATGTGCTCAGTGGTCCCAGGCACTGTCCACTGCAAACTGTGTCTTACCTAGAAAAAGGTTCTCAGGCAGAGAACACAAAGTCATCATGGAAAGGCAGCAGTAACACTCAGATGTTCGTTGCTCTTGCTTGCAGACACCAATAAGTACCATTTCAAAATGAAGGAATACTAAAATACCTTGGCTGTTGCAGGTTTTTTATAATCAACTGGCAGTTTTAGCTTTTGCTTTAACAGATTAGCGTAAAAGAGGTATCAGCACACTTGAGCTGTCACAGAGATGTTGGAAATGAGAGGTCTACAAGGTATCCAAGTCTAACAACAGAAGTTTCCTAAAACGTGCAAGTATTTGAAATCAAGCAGTATGTTAAATGTATTGGCTAAGAACCATCAGAAAACACAGCCCTCTTCCTCTAAAAATCATAATTACTCCTCAGTTTGAAAAACAGAGCCAAGGGGAGAGGTTTCACTCCTTAAAGGGAAAAAAAAAGAAGCTGCTCTAGTGGTATCAGATACATTACCAACACCTACAGGGAATACCTGCATCTGAGGAAACGGCAGCAGGACTTTCTGTATAATGAAAATCAGGATCTTGTTATAGTATATACTGTAAAACTCGCAAGCAAATGCAATTTTTACAAGTTTGTCATCACACTGTTCTAAGCAGAATATTTATACCATTCCGGTTGTAGCACAGAAACAAACATTTAAGTACAAATAAACTTTCAGCAGGGTATCACACTGTTTATACGCTGGATGAACTTTTGAGTGACACAAGGCAAAATGTTTGGAAATAAAGCACAGCTTAAAAGTTCCAAAACACGTTTCAAAACCAGTGAAAGATGTAATTATCTTTTAGTGTTGCGTTACAATTGACTTTCAAGATTTCATTTGCCTCAAAGATCAAGCTCATAGTTTACCAGAGAAATTCCTTAGCATAATACTTCCTTTGTGAGTGTAATTGTGACTCAAAGCATCCCCTATGGAACTCAGAAGTGAACTTCCATTTTTGCTGATCTACCTTTCAAACAAGAGCCTGTCAGGAGCTCGTCTGCAATCAAGGCACTGGTTTACACAGTGGATTTTCAGGATTCTTACATCTGCTTCATTAGAAGTGCAAACCAGACCAAACGAAGCCACCGGTTTCACAGGTACTTGGCCTCCAAGTTTAGCTTTAAAATGTCTCTATACTAAAAAAACCAGCCTTTTTTTCAATGATTTTCTACAAATTACATCCCCCATTACTCAGTCCCAGTATTTGTTTTTCTGCTTTTAATGGATTTTGCCTTACTAGATGAAGCCATCCCTGTAGTGCTCTTGATCTGAGAACAGGTGAAAAAGTACCTACAGTAAAAAAAAAATCTTAAAGGTATCATATCAAACCAGCAACAAAGTTATCTCTAACTTTGTATACACAAGTGAAAGCATGAAAAAGCCATTCCAGAGAAAGCCTGAGCAGAGCACTTTAATGCAATAAATTTTTAAATTCAGACTTCTCTAGGAAGCTGAAAATTCTGATACTAAAGATGTGAACTAAGAATAAATTGTGGAGTTTCAAAAAAATCAAACAACTTTTTTCATATAAATGAAAACAAGTATTTTAGATCAAGACATGAGTTATTTATTATATAAAAATACTGCACCTACCTACCATCAAATAGTTGATAAATATCTTCAATGCACAACTGTAGCTGAAAAAACTTTGAGCTTACAATTAAGAGTTCCACAAATAACAGAGGCAGCAACCTCCAAAAGCTTTTGCTGCATCACAAGCTGATTAAATCTTGAATGCACACAAATATATTCTGTATATATGAAAATATTGCCATTCCTTCCATCATTTTTGTATCCCTAAGTGTTTTTTTTTCATAAATATCCTTAACTATACTGTGAAAATATGAAAATATAAAAGCAATCATCCTTATTTTTAAATGAGATAGGTTATTTGCAGAATTCTTCTTATCCATTTTTTGGTAGAATTGTATAAATTTGGCAATATCTAATAACTTTCAAAGTACTGAATTAAGAACAATGCAATTTACCTTAAAATAAGTATTAGGAAAGCAGTTTTTATGAACAGTTTCATGTTGCTTTGATAAATATACAACAAAAATCAAAACACAATCTGTATTTTTTACCAAAAAAAAAAAAATTCTTTGTCATTTTTCTCATTCCCACAAAACAGAGAACCTGCTCCCCACCCACACCTCCAGCTATTCATATCACACCTTTGCTGGCCAATTTCTTACTGAGAAAGCTGAGGACAAAGGAAAATTAAAAAAAAAGTTAAAAAAACGAGAGATGGCAGCTTCAAAGAGATGTATTTTATTTTACAAATAAAGCTGAGCAATATCTAGAAAATGTTTTACACAGTTCTTCTGCTCCCAAAAAAATAATATGACCAAAAAAAAAGGAAAAAATTAAACTCACTCGGCTAAAACTTAAAAACTACAGTGCATCTGTGATACAATCAGGGTAATATGAAAAGTTCTAGATATAATACCCAAAGAGGCAAAAAAATGAGATACTTTTTCAAAGATGTTTCCAATTTTGTTCTGAATCTGAGTGAGCAAATCAAGACTACTAATACACACTGTCTGTGCCCATTATTCCTTACTACACACAGCATTTTGCAATTTATTTCAAAGCCTCTATTATAAACAAAAAAATACTGCTTTTGTTAACCCACTCCATTCCAGTACAGTGAAGGCTTATGTTACACAATCAAAGTCAAAGTTACAATATGTTCAGTATATGAAAAAATATTACACACACATGCACACAGATGATATGAAGTATTTGAACCTTACATATGCATCAAATTTATGTTTCATTTTAAAACTAAGTGTTAACATTAGCTGGTGAATTAGCAGTTATTTATAGTCTCCCCAAAAGTTTAAGGACTGTTCTATTTCTCTTAAACACCGAAAGCATAATAAGCAATTAATGTAAGAGCAATCAAATCCTCCCAACCCTCACAGCTCACTCTGCTACACAACGGCCACGGAAAATCCTCCCAACACCGGTATTCCAAGGCATCACTCAGGCTGCAGCACACAACTGCTTATGATATCCAAACGGCATATTTTGCCCCAAATATAAAGGAAACATAATTGCCCTTAATTTGCATTACATAAAACTGCCAAGTCGTTTTGAAGGCATGTAAAGCAAGGCAGATGTGATTTAAGATTTGCAGAGGAATCCCCAGACTAACACTCCTGTGACAGCCAATTACAGTAAAAAACACAAGCCCAACAAGCAGCCTGCTACTAGACCTTAGCAAAGGTAAAGTTTCTTACAATGAGTTACAGATTCACAAGTATAAGACGACAAGGAGAAAAAGTAAAACAGAAGGAATCCAGCCACCCAGCAAATATGAAGCAGACCCAAGATCGTGATACAATCCAAAGATGTAAATTATTGTAAATCATCACTGTTGTTCAGAATTTCACACAGCCACTTGTGCCAATTTTGCTCACTTTTCCACAGACACAATAATGAAGGAGGGAGAGGGAAGGGAGGGGAAAAATAAAAAGGGAAAAAAGAAAAAAAAGGAGGGGGAAGAAGAGTGGGGGGAACCTGAACTGAGAGTACAAATAAAGTTCTGCTGTCCATATGCTTTAACTGTACAGAAGTTTGGGCTCTTACAGCATTTTGTACTCTCTCCAAAGCCTCATGAGTCACAAAAATTAAAAAGCTATATCCCTCTTGATGCCAGGAAGGGCCTTACCACGGGCCTTTTGTCAAAATACAAAAAATTAAAAAAAGAAAAAAAAAAGAAAAAAAAAAAAAAAAAAAAAAAAAAAAAAGGAGAGAGAGAAAGAAAAAGCCACAGTGTAGGCAGTCCTACTTGGAGTCCTCTGATGTCACAGCCACATGACTCGCTCGCTCCAGTAACAGTGCTTGCAAAAAAAAGGAGTTTTAAAGCTTTTGCTTTTTTGGATTGTGTGAATGCTTCATTCGCCTCACAAACAACCACAGAACCACAAGTGCGGTGCAAACTTTCTCCAGGAGGACAGCAAAGAAGCCTCTGGTTTTTAAATGGTTAATCTCCGCAGGTCACTACCAGCCACTGAGACCAACAGAGTCAGTAAGTGCTCTCTAACCACAGTCTATGCAGTAATAGTAGGTCCTTCAAATATTTGCTCATTCTCTTTTTTTTTTGTTTTGTTTCCTTGCTTTTCACATGTTACCAGTGCTACACAATTTTTTGACAGGGAAAAAACCAACTCTAGAGTCTATGCAATCCAGCGACACAGTAAAACTAAAACAAGGTTTGGCTATGGTTTGTGTTTTCAGTTTGAGGATCCAAGTATTTACATCAGGAGGTGAAAGCTCCGCGTGAACCGACAGGGACTATGGCATCAAACAGCCTGTTCAGCTCAGTGACACCATGTCAGCAAAACTTCTTTTGGGGTAAGTGCTGCAATATTTGAGCTTCTGTTTGCCCTGTTGGGAGTTTTCTTTGAACAATGCTGGTTATAGTTATCTAAGCTAAGAAATGCTGAATGGGATGTTAGTGTTAAAACAATATACCTTGTTTTTTGGGGGGGGCAGTAACTGTAAATAACTTGTGCAGATTTAAGAACAAAGTTGTACTTAACAAAGCTGACAAGCTGAGCAAGGGGAAGCCGGTGGCTTAGTCCTTAGTGTTTGACAGCAGGTGTGTGCTCAGCTGTCACTGGGGTCAAGGTGTTGCTGCACAAATCTGGATGGGTCTGACGGGATCTGGTGAAATGTTTAATATTATCTTAGGGCAAAAGATAAAGTACTTAGTGGGCTAATCAACAACAGCACAGAGAATCTCATTAAGACCTCTGGTAACACTTTCAGATGTCTCCACCATGGCTGGTTAATGAAAGATAATGAAAAAGACTTAGATCACAGGAGTTCAGACTGCTTGTTCTCTAAACTGGATGTAAATGAGTAGTGTGTAGCATATGGCAGCCTATCCTACCCAAAACTGCCCTATCCTTGTTCCAGACATCTGATTTTTAAGCACATATCTTAGATGAAGTTATCAGTGCAAATCTGCAGTTCTCTAGTCCTTAGTTGCCCTCATTTCATAGCAAAGCTTGTTTGATAATATATTCAATTGTAAAAGCAAATTCTTCTCATTGCACTTATTATGAACAAGGCAAAACAATCATGCATGAAAATATTAAGCTATGAAATAAAAAAATACATGATCTAACATGCTGGTGAATCTTAAACTTAATTGAAAGTGGGATTTTAAAAACTCTGTATAAGAATACTGCCAAATATTTACTTCAATATTCTGAACTGTAAACACAGATTCCTTTAAGAAATCATATATGTATACTGAGGTAATTATTTATATGCACTGCACATAGAAATGCTCATAAAAACTATAAATACACTATAAAATTGCACCTCTATCACTGCCTACTTTGAAAAGTTTCTTTATCTCAGATACAGACTTAGAATCAGTGGAGAGCATCTGACTCACAAATATTAAATAGAAGGGAACATGACTTTAAGTGATTTATCTGCAAGTAAAATGAAGCTATATTTTAAAGCGCATTGGCAAATGCTTTATTCCGGTCACTCTTGATGAGCTGCAAGAAGCATAGTCACAAAATTTTTTCAAAGCATCTTTTACTGAGGCAGATCAGGAAGACTAACTGAAAACTCCGAAAGCTCTAGGAAAAAAAAAAAAAAAAGTGAAAACTTACAAGATTTTCTTAATGTTGTCCATCACGCTGAAATTGTATTGGGACTGTAGCTAAACCTATTTCTTTTCCTCCCTTGCCCCCCTTCTAAGAAAAACAACAATGCCAGAACCATTTTCAGTTATACATCCCCATTATTGTAATGAACTGATGGCTGGGGTTCCTTTCACCCCTCCTACTTCACACGCTTTGACTGGTTCCCAGTTCAGCACATGAATAAGCTCTAAGACGGTGTGGAGGACCAGAAGGGAAGAACAGCTTCTTCCAGGAGGAAGACCAATCTAGTATATGATCTCTAGATACCAGAGGAGATACCATGACCCGCGCCTGGTCATGCAGCTGTAATACCCTGAACACTGAGCTGAAATGCAAACACAAACCCGGGAAAGCAGCTTTTCTACCCAAACCGGTGTCTTAACGAAGCACAGCAGAAGCGTAGCCAGACCACATTATCCCAGTGTTTACAACAGGAAATACAGTTTACATGTATAGGGACTTTCTTTTGCTTTTACTTCCAAAAGAGATTAGAAGAAATTTAGTTGGCTAAAATTATCAAAACATGGAGTCTGACTGTTTAATTCACCTAATTCTGATAATTCCTAAAGCGAGTGGGAAGTACTGTGATACTGTGATTAATACTTGCCCCAACTCACTAAATAGGGCTGGGTACCCAAATTTCACTTTGGACACAAACAATAGATATGCAAGGGACTACAAAATCTCACCAACTCCATCAACGTGTAAGCAATATATCTTGAGCTAAAGCCAACATTTTTAAAAACCCACTTTTATAAAAAGGCAGACAGAGTTTATTTTTAAAGGAAGAAAAGCCAGAAGACCCAAGTCACTCATGAGTTTGCTGTTCAGTGATACAGTAGCACATTACAAGGCACAATCTCTTCTTCCTTTCTGTACTGCCTATACCTTCTTCTGCTCCCATGCCCTCCTTATTCCTTTCAGGACTCTTGAATTTAATTGTTTCTCATCAAGAATTAACTGATGAAACATAATGACAAGTCTTAATAGGGCAGGAAAACAGCGCCATGATTAACCCGCACGGCTGCTAATCTTTGCCATTAACCGTATTCCTGAACATTTTTATTCCACTTATTTTTCTCTGTGTGGTTTTGACTTCATATGAAAGGGAAAAACAGGAGTAGCAAGGAGGAAGGATCCTTTCCTATTCATGTGAACATACCTATTCCTCTCCAATTTAGTGCATTTGCATTAACTAGATACTGTGTTTCACTTCCAATTTTCCCTTGTGTCAGTTATACCCAGGCTTTGACTGCACCAACCCTATGTAAACCTTCTCAAGCTTTTAAAAAATAAGTGCATTCATTTTAACCAGCAAAGGCTATTGTATTCATATCCATAGCGCTTAAAGGGGGGGGGGAAATGGCTCAAAAGAAACATTAAGCAAAAAAAAAAAAAAAAACCCCAAAAAGTCTATTTATTATAAAATTTGGGAAACATCATTTACACAAAGTATTTCAGAGAGTGAAATCTTTTAGAAATGCCTCCAACAACAGTTACAATTTTAAAAAAGAAAAAGGCATTTCCAAATCTATTCTGTTGAATAGGAGGATTTGTCTGAAGAAAGGAAATCAGATCCCAATTTGCCTGATAATTCAATCAGTTATTTCACATGTAATTTCTGGATGCTGATCCCAATAGAGAAACACAGTAAACTTAAACTCTTCAAGTTAACAACAAAAAAAAATATTCTGCTTATATTAAAATACTCCTCAATATCTTCTTATTTATTCATCAAAAAACCCCAAACCTTTTGTACATCTCAATTCTCAACCGCTTTATTATTTGGTAAGGAATCTTAGGGGTTTTTTATTTTAATTTAGATATTGATAAGAGAGAAATAAATCTTTTTTGATTATCTGTGTATAGAAAGCAGAAGTTTTCTCTGTGTTCCAGCTCTGTTTAACAGATCTGTATTATTGTGAATGCTAAGCAAAATCTCAGGAATCACCGTGTTTTGCATAAAATATAATTTAAAACACCGAGACTTCAAAAAAATTATAGTGAAAACTATGCAATAATGGCTATTCTCATGTGCACCAAGAAAGCAGCAGCTTCGCACTGAGGCTTTTGGTATCGGAGCCCCAAACCCTGCAGCATTGAACTGCACCACTCACAGGCTTCTTGGGCAGCAAAATGCACTGATCTGTTTAATTATCTGTCTCAAATGGGCTATTAATAGCCGACATTATTTAAATCAACTACACCGATGTAAAATTTAGCAAGATCAAAATGTTCCAGCTTGTTAGAAGAACACTGAAATATCTGATGGTTAAATAAACTGGAAGAGGGGAAAAAAAAACCTACCTCATTAGGGGCACTAAGATTTTATCAAACATACAGGATTAATCTCTATTGAATAGAACCATTCACAAATCAAAACTCACTCCACTTCAATACTTTCATGCAGTGCTAATCAATTACAACCTTTTCTAGTTATTCGAAATCCATGTGCTTTTAATTTTATTCACTGGTGGTCTAAAATATAATATTCAGGCCAAGCTAAGTCATTTTGTATTGCAACTTTGCTTTTTTTCAATAAATATTCATCTAGAGGTTTTCTTAGAGAGAACTGCTCATATGAAGACTGTGGTAATATTTTTATACTGTACCTCCTTGTTGAAGCAAAAGGTTAGGGGTTACCTAAATACCTCAACTGTATATACAAAAAAAGGAAAAGGTAAGTATTCACATGAAAAATCCAAAGGGACTATATTATTTATTTTTGCATTTCCTATGATTAATGATGCACCAGTGCATACTTGAAAACTGAAGTCAAAATAGGGTAACACCTCAAATTCCTTTACAAAACTGTACAAATATCAAACTTCCATGCTGTATTAACTACTCTACCAGAAATATTTAAAGGCTCTGCCACCCCACATTAAGAGCATAACAATAATACTGAAATTCCTCTCAAGCTGTGTGATTTCTTGGTCATGGTCAGGCTTATATTAATCTTAAAGCTGCACCTTAGACCTTTATTTTCCCCGGTTGCTTTTCAGCAGAGAGTCGCACTTTACAAATAACAAGAAGCTCAGAGCAGTCTTAAGTAAATAACAAACAACTAATAATGCATCCATTTAAGTGAAAAGGGAAAAATAAAGCAGCAAATAATGCTAGGAAAAGATGCCAGTTAGGCAGTGCAGACAGTTCAGGAGAGCCAGATAATAACTGTGTTTAGGGACTGTCACACCTTGTGGCAGACACCCATCGACAGGCAACACAAATAACAACTAAGAAGAAATACTTTCTAAAACTCTAAGTGCAAGACGCTGAAAATACAAGCAAAATTCGGCGTCATTTTGTGCTGGAGTCCAGCACACTGCAGTGGAAATGAAAGCAGAGAGGGAAGGGAGGAATTATCCCGTGCTGGCCAGGCTGCAAAGGTGCTGAGCACCAGCCTTTCTCCTGCCTGGCTGTGACAGGAGCCAAGGGCAGCTGTCAGTGCTGGGCACCTCCCGAAAAATCAGACCATCCGTATGTTTTCTGTGTACCCAATAAAAATCAACACTGTGTGTCGTACATGGAGGAGTTGGTTCTGAAAACTCATTAAATACACTCCATTAATAAGAATTACAATAAATTGCCACATTTAATATGCCCTAGAGTATATAATATTTTAATCAAGGCAGCCTCAAGATAAATAGTGAGTTTAAGATGGTAAAACCTGAAGCATTTTAAGGTCTTGACTTCGGCACTGAGAAAATCCAAGTTTCTTACAAGCAGTTAAGAAACTGCAATGGGAAAATATACAACTGTTATTTTCAATATAAAAAGTTAATTTGCCTAAATGCAACATTTATTCTGATAAGCATACTCAGAAATAAATCAGTAGACTGAGCTTTATTTCAAAGAGATTTTCCTTGTAAATTTTGCCAGACTTAGGAATTAACCACAGGTTTTCATCCAGAGAAAGCAGCACCCACAAAGTGCAGAAAACATCCACCTCCTCCACCACAGAACCCCCCCAAGGACCGACTGTTATTGACAAAATTAATTTTGCACACATCATGTAAAATAGCTTTAATTTCTATCAGATATCTTAATTTCAAACTGCCTTCTAAAGTCTTACGGGAAACAGGCTAAGGAGGGCTATCGTCTGCTCTCAGGTGTTTTTGTTTTTAAGTTAATAAAGCTTAAATCTAAGAGCAGGTTTCCTTACATAAACACGCTCCCTTCTACAAATAAATATAAGACCTACCACTTAACATACTGAAAAGCACACCCTAAAGAGAATATTTTAAAGATGAGCACAAAGACAAAATAAACTCGGGTTACTGTATCGTAAAGCAGTTTAACACTTCCAATAAAACAAAAAAAAAAATCCATTATTCATGCATCTGTTTCCTGTATATATTTTTTATTCTGCTTGTTACTATGCTGTGTACTGTTCTAGCCTTCTTCGTGTAGCTCTAAGTTTCCTATTTCATGTATGAACTTGCCGCAGGAGGGAAAAATCCATAGGTTTTCTCCTGACTCACTTGAACTGCTGAAGTCATTTTAATCAGAGCAATTAAGTTATTTTGCACAACCTACTCCTTATTAAATGTTTTTATTTATAAAAATTAATTTTAGGATGGTAAAACATTAAAGGGGAAAAGGCTACATTTCTCCTTTAAGTACACAGGGTGCTTTAAAAAGTAAGGTATTTTTGTTTGATACTCACTGTGTTAACAGTTCTCCTTAAGAATATTTTTTCATCTCTAGTAAAACTACCTTTATTTTTAGGGCAAAGGATAAAAACAGTTTCTTCTGCTGTCTCTTAAAAATGCCATATTCATTAGGGTCAGGCAGTTCTGGAAATAACAATAGTTCTAAGTTTTAATATGTTATAGCTAAAAACCCCATGGCAAAATTTTTTGGCAGGAATTCATTCAAATATGGTTACTATATTTCTGATACACATAGCTTATTTTATGTATTAAATTTCATCAGAATTGCTAGCATTTTATAATGACTTAAAATTTATTATCATTTTCTTGATTGAGGAAAGTTAAAAGCTGATGACCTTACATACGTTTATTTTCCCCTAAATTTATTTGAACAGTAAGTGTGCCAAACCATTGTTTACTTATCCCTCATGGTCAGATATCTTAGATCTAAATCTGCTCTGTGGTTTACTGAAACAGAAAGACAGAGCCACTGCCAGTTACATAATGTAATATTGTTCAGAGGAAAAGGACCCAGCCTCGATCACAATGACAATTAGCACTCACGAGATGAGTTTTACTCTACACGCGCACACACACTCACACATACATCCATCATCGTGTGCTGGGAAGTGGCTCCGGGGTAACAAATCGGAGCAGGGTGATGTTACAAGTGATTAACAATTGTTAAACTGAATTTCTTTGGCAGATGCATTTCATATATATGACCCTATATATACACGTGCGAGCAAAAGAAAAGGTTGTTTGGTTTTTTGTTAAGGGAAAACAATATAGATAAATGATTATGCCTAAGTACATTCACCACCAGATAGTGTTAATCCCTCAGAATACCTGTAATTCACTTCAGCACAAATCAGAAATGACAGAGTTAAAAACACATGATCTTTTAATGTATCCATGTGTGGTATTAGAACAGGGTATTCTTTCTTTTAAGAAATGTTAATGAGCTGTGTATGTGCAAACACGGACATGTAAACACTTCAAGCCTCTAATTCCTACTGACTTATACTTCTAAAATTTTGAAATTCAGGTTAAAAAAACCAAACCAGTAATAGTGTAAATTTAGAAGACTTCTCTATTGGTGCAATATTTTCTACCCTAACACTGAAGTTGTAAAGGAGAATGTGCTATGGTGTTCAGAGTTGCCAGCAGTACCCAAAGAATGTTTAGCACTCCTCACATCTAACTCCGCTAATATGCAGCAGAGGAACTTGCCAGGGTCTTGTCTTAGTATTTGCAAAAAAAAAAAAAAAAAAAAAA